>JACGDI010005296.1:2537639-2601501 GCA_014898725.1 Jacaranda copaia
GTTGTGTGTTTTACAAAAAGGGGCCTGTTGGGCCTGTTGGGCTATCCCATATCAGTTTTAATTAAATAATGAGCTAAAGTAATTAAATAACCTACTAAATTAATTAAATTAATTTATTTAGTTATTTAAATACTTATTATTTATATATTAATTATGTTTTATATTTCATTCATGTACAATTAAATATTATGTATATTTGTTTAATAAATAATCTAACATGATTTAATTTCATATAATATAAAATTATTTATTTTTTAACTTGACGAATTGTTATAAGTATTACACATATAAATTATTAAATAAATTATTTTATTTAAATCAATAATTAAGTTTTATTTGTACATAAATTAAAAATAATAAATAGTTAAATAATTATATTTTAATTAATAATTTGAATTAGTTTATAATTAATGTACAATAATTAATTTTTTTATGTAAGTTGATAATAACAATTATGACATAATTATTGTATTAGCCAATTTTTTATAATTAAGATATAATTATGATTTCATGAATAATTAATATTTATTAATAATTATTTTCTTCCAAGTAATACATCATTTGCTAATGTTAAATTTAAAAAAAATATAAATTTTGAAATAAATCACTAATTAAATTAATTACGTATCCTTTTATTACAATCATATATCAATTATCACATATATATACACGCATACTCATCATCCAACTATAAATATATATACTTACATACATACATGCATTACAAAAAAAAAATCACTTTCACCCCACAAACTCAATAAAAATTCAATTAATTTGACTTCTACAGTAAAGTTTGCCCCCTCCCAAAATAAAAAGAAACAACTGCCTCATTCTCAATTCATTTTTCTTATTTTCTCAAAATTAAAAAAAAAACACTTAACACATTCTGCATTATTTTCTCCCAAAATATTTTCCAAAAAATGAAGAAAACACAAGAGAAAAAGCCCTAAACATATGAGTGTAACAATAAATTTTCTTGTCTGCAAAAAAATTAAAATTACAAGACAATAAAAATTGTACACATAAAATAAAATCTATTAATCAATTGTGGATTTAATTTCTAATCTAATCCTTTGATTCTTCCCTTCCAAATCTAATCTAGAATTTAATGATCTTCGTGAAAAATGTCTTAAACGTTGTAGTTCTCCTTAAATTTGATTTGGAAAAAAAATGATGCCAATTTGAGGACACCGCACCTTAATCTCGAATTAAATGCCAAAAATATATGAGTTTTGCAAAAAACGCTTTGAACGTCATGGATTTTCTTAAACCAAAAAAACAAAAAACTAATTCAAGGAATGTGCACCTTTTATCGTGAATCAAACGCTAGAAATATATGAGTTCTGCAAAGAATGTCTTAAACATTGTGGATCTCCTTGAATAAAATTAATGTCAAATCCAAGGCTCCGCACCAGAATCTCAAATGAAATGCTAGAAATATATGAGTTTCAATAAAAACACATTAAATGTCGCAAATCTCCTTGAATTTGTTTGAGAGAATTGCTAGACTCCTTCAAATTTCTCTCATCTGCTGGAATTTGTGTTGTGTCAAATGAGCTAAGATCACCCCTTTATGTAGTTGTTTGATGGTAGACTTCTGAATTGACTTGAACTCCTTTAATGGTTTATCTTTTTGTAAGATAATATTAGATATCAAGAGATAATATGGGATATTCTTGATTTAATAATATCAAACATTAAAAGATAATATCAATATAAAGAGATGATATCAAATATTTTTAATTTGATTGGTCTATAAACACAGACACTCCATCTTTGATACTTGTCAATATCTTATTTGAGCATGAAATAAATAGTAAATTATTAATTAAAATTAAACTATTTATCTTTAGGAATTGAATTTAATAAATTCTAAAATATAAATAGAAAATTTTTAAATTAAAATGTAGCATTTATTTTACATGTATCACTTCTCAATTAATCAAAAATTTAATATGTTTACAAATTTCCCCACTTCAAGGCTTGATGAAGAGATGCAAATCAATCCCAAAAAACACGAGACTTGAAGTATTTGAAAATATATATATATATATATATATTCAATGTGGACTAAATAAAAGCCCATATCAAAAAAGGCCCAAAATCATATATTGAAAGTGAAATTCTCACCATAAGAAATTTTTTTTAATTCTATAAATACCCCCACAAAATTAATGTGTGATTTTGGCATTATTCATCTTTCAAGCTGCCAAAGCAAACATTTTCCTTTTCACCCAAATGATTTGGCCCACCATAAATTACCAAATTAAAGCTCAAATCCGAGTCAACTTTTCCAATTAGAAAACAATAGAACATTCAGCCGCAAAATAGAAACCTTTTGTACGTATTTGCATGGCCCACCACAATTCATTAGCTACAAAATCAAATTTGTCCTTCTTCAAATTCTCACGGCCCACAATCTTATCAATTTTTTCCATCTAAATTAGAAATCTTCAATAGAATGCAAACTCCACCCGGCTGAAAAGAATCCAAATTAGATAAATTCTAAACTACAGCAATATGTGATTCCCACGATGAAGAATTTTAGCAGCAAGCAGTTTCAGCGTGTTTTCTCAGCAGGTTTCATCTCATTGGGATTCCTCTTTTCTTCTACCATGATGAATGTAACAAAATTGAATCCTTTTTTTGTAAAACTCAATTCTTAGTAGGGTTGAGATATGAATAAATTAAGAGTATAAGACCTATTCAAACACCATATCTACAATCAATGAATGCCTATAAATTAAATTGATCATAAGCTCAAAAGCAAACAACAAGCACATCATTTTGTCAATTGCTAGAATTTACTCCATTAATCCGCAGGGAATTTGCTTTGATAAATTGTTAGGTTTGATCACTTTTTAGTTTTTTTTATTCTTTCTCCCTTTGCTCTTACATCCTTCATGTTTGATAAAATGTCTCTAATGAATATTCCCCATTATTTTAGCATTGCTATGAGTTCTCCATCAACTTAATTCTCCATTAATTCACATGAGCATTAAACATGACCATTCTCACATCTATCTTCTTTTTTTCTTTCTCAACAACTTGATTAACTTTTGTTGTGTCCTTGCAGATTGCACCATAGTTCACTTTAAAGATATTTCATCCACCACCAGAGTGTAACACTTGATTATCCTTGATGAAGAGAATCAACCTATGGAGAAAGGCACACTTTTTGACTATTTATAATTCATTTATTGGTAGATACACAACAAAATGGCCAAGGCTAACTAACTCATTTCATACCGACGATTGGTCGCAAGAGATCAAAACTTCCAAGGTGTGGACTTTAAGGGCAACTTATAACTGTCCTCCAAACAAACTAATTCATCGTCAACAATCAAAAGAATCAATTCTCTTGCCAACATTGGGTCACGGCATTATTGAGGGGAAAGCCATGTGGGGAGAAACTCTTCAATTTGATGGTGAATTCCTCTACATCAAAAGATACTAGGAGTGGACTGAAGATGTCCTTAACCGATGCAAACACAAGTTGATTGCTGCACAAGTATATGATCCAATGTTTGCTTCATTATTCACATATGATAGAGATTGTGAGATTATCAAAGCATTTTGCGAGGCATGGTGTCCACTTACAGATACTCATTTAACTTTCTTTGGAGAATTGTCCATATAGCTATGGGATTTGCACAGCTTTGTAGGCCTCCATATGACAAGAATTTTTTATGATGAAGTTATTTCTTGTGTCAAGGAGCTTACCGGCATTAATGAGATAGGATGTAAATTTGTCCTCAATTCCTAGAAATATTTATGTCAAGCTTATCATTTACTTCAAAAGAGTGCCTATTGAGGACAACTTTCTCAAGTTACTATAGAAAAATGGGTGAAGTATTGGTCTTGGAAAGCTATAAAATACCATCAACCACCACCACATAAGAAGAAAAAAATAGTCTAGCCTAAATCAACTCACAATCCTCTCAACGAATTTGGTGTTAATAGATAATGGTCCACTCTAGAGGAAGCATTATTTTTAAAACTTGGGATTCCTAGGAACTTGAGAGAAAAGACCTATTTGGCAGTATATTTAGCTTGTTGACTTTGCTCATTTGTTCTTCCTACCAATTATGTTAGTTTAATTCGCCCTGGTACTTTCAAAATAACATGTATTATGGTCACTAGTAGAAAGGTAAGTCTTGCTATTCCAATTTTAGCAAGCATCTACACTAGTTTAAATAAATTTTTAGATTCCCAAAGACCAAATCGTGTCCATTCTTCTTTTTCCATCCACTTTATCTATGCTTGGTTAGTGCATTACTTTAAGACACATGATCAAGTTTGGCAACTATGTAGCCCCAAAATGGTGATCGATTCTAGTGAAGGAGGTACAAAATATTATGATCCAAAGGAGGCCTACAAGAGGATTCATAAAAGGGATTTTGTTTCATGAACTTGCACCATGATTACTAAAGATAAAGAACTTTCATATATTGATGATGGCAAAGCTAAGGAATTGGAGTAAAAACACTTCATGCTATTCGCTCGAATTATCTTCCTTTGTGGCAAGGTGACTATTTTATTATTGAACCACATAATCCTCATCACTTCAATCATCAATTTGGATATTGTCAAGAAATTCCTAGGATTCATGCCCATGGCATTAGCACAGCCTATTTGGATAAAGGACTTCACTCTTGGTGCTTATGCACTTGCATAATTCTACGTCAACAGCATGGTTTCCTTATGTGCCCCCAATTGCAAAAAAATTCCCTTCGGATGCTTACAAAAAATGGTGGACTAGAACTCATGGAGATATTTTGAAGAAAATATTGCAAGATTGATCAACTTGAAGCCAATCAAAATTCTCTTAAGGACAAGGATCATGATAAAAGAGTAGACCACTTGCTAAAGATATTCAAAATCCTCTTAACTTAGAAGAAATCAAACCTCCAAAAGAAAAAAGAAGAAATCCTTATCCTTTAGAAACAAGCAACAGTAGTAATGCAGATTGTCATTGGAAAAAGCTTAAAAGGGATCCCAAATCTCCAAAGCCAAGTGATCTTTTGCCTACTGAGAACTTTGCCAAATAGGCATTTTCTTTTCTTCATCTTCTTTTTCTTTTTAAATAAGCCTCATTTTGGTCATTTGCTTACTCAAATCATGCAATATTTCAGTTCAAAAATGAAATTATTAATATTGATAAAGATAAGACATCCCAAGATAGCCGAGAATCAATCATAGAACCTAACTTGTTGGCCATGAACGCTCCAATTGACACAACCATGCAAATTAAGGCACTCAGAGTATGAAAACTAAACAACCATCTCCTTGAACTCCAGTCTCAGTATTTGAAGGTGAGAAATTTGTACTTAATCATCAAAAAGAGTATTTTCAAATGTTGTGGGATGGCATTCGCAAGAGAATAGTTGATACTCCACTTGATTCCATCTTATCTATCAAAGATAATGTTCAATTTGTGCTTGAATCAATGAGGGGCTTCAGCAAATTTCGCATCCCCAATGTGAAAGAATTATTGCAAGTATTCTTTGACAAGGCCATAGCTTATGATGAAGCAAAGTCAACTTCTGTTGAGAAAACATCCAATGAAATTCTTGCACAACAACTAGATAAAGCCAAAAGTCATGTCCATAATGCTCAAACTGGAAAAAGCAAAGAAATAAACCAAATTAAATCCACCCAAGAAGAGCTGAAATGTATTGAGAAGGCGCTTGATAATTTGAAGAAAAACAAGAAGAATTTGACTTCATCATTGAAATGCCAATAACAACTTTTTTAAAGTGCTCAAGCTAAAATTCATGAGAATAAAGTGAAAATTGCCGCTATCAAGAGTACTCCTCCATAGAGTAATAAAATGGCTGAGAATTTGCGAACTTCAATGGAACACTTAGAGGCTGTCAAGGAAAAATTGAAGAATTTGAGCCCTTTTACTTGAAAATTGTTTAGAACTTTTTTGCATTTTTTTTATAATCTATCCTGCATTTTGCTTTTTTGAGATTAAACAATAAAAAGAATATTTTTCTTTTCTATCTTTCAATTTTTTATTTTTATTATTATTTTTTTGAACCAAAAAAACTCAAAGTAATAAAAACAACTAAAACTACTCTTTCAAAAAAACTAAAACTTAATAAAACAACTAAAAAAATTATTTTTTTTGCTCAACAAATTAATTAACTCAAATAACAAAAAACTACATTCTTTTTTAATCTTAACAAACTAAAAATTCAAACTTAAAAAAAATAAACTACTTTTGTTTTTTACTCAACAAACTAATTAACTCAAACAATTAAAACTACTTTTTTTTTCAACTTAATAAACTGAAAACTCAAACTTAATAAAAATAATTAAACTACTTTTTTTTTTAAACTAAAAACTCGAACTTAATAAAAACAATTAAACTACTAAAATCTCAAACTTAATAAAAATAACTAAACTACTTTATTTTAAACTTAACAAACTAAAACTCAAACAATTAAACTATTTTTGTTTTACTCAACAAACTAATTAATTCAAACAACTAAAACTGCGTTTTTTTTATTTAACAAAGGAGAAAAAAAGAATATAATTTACAATAAACTCATGACTGAACTTAGAGAATATCTAAACTGCTTACGTACCTAATAAAGGGATAAAGTCATAATATAATTCAAAGAAAGCATCATTTTAGGGGGGGTGCCGTTCATAGTTTATACTCATGCAGACCAGGAGTATCCAATGCTTAACCACCTTGGACTAGGTAGGGTATTTGATATTGTAACCACATAAAATACCTTTTGTAAGGCAAGTTAGCAGTTTAACCACAAGCACCATCTTTGGTTGGTACTATTCACAATTTATACTCATGCAAGTTACGAGTAATATGTAGTTTTGGCTCATGTGTCAAGGAGCAATCTCCCAACTTTATGCATAGTAACGCTTCAAAAACTTTCCATTTTTAGGATCAATTCTTAATCTGACTTTAGCAACCAACTTATATGCACCATTTGTCTAGACTTCTTTGACAACATAAGGACCATCCCATTTTGACGTAAACTTATTCCCAATTCAATGAGTCATGATGATGGGTCTTCTCACAGTCAGCCCAAATCCCCAACTCAAAAAGATTGTGATTGCACCTTCTTATTAAATGCCATGGAGAGCCGAGCTTGATAACACTCATGTCTTTGTTATACTTCCAACTTTTTCTCATCAAAGATCTCCAATTCTTCAAGACATGAGCATGTATTTTCTTCTTCAGTCAATCCTTCTTCTGTGGCTATCCTTAATGAAGGGATTTGCTGCTCAAGGGGTAAAACAGATTCAACACCATAAACTAATGAATTGGATTTACTTATGTAGGTGTTCTGTGAGTAGTTTGATATGCCCATAAAGTTTCTCCAATTCTTTCATGCCGATCTCTCTTTGACTTTGAGACTACTTTTTTCAACAAGTTACACAGAGTCTTACTGAATGCTTTGGCAAGACCATTAATAGCAGCATAGTACATAGATGACTTTCTCTGCTTAAAATTAAACTTCTAAAAAAATTTGCGAATCAAGCTTGCAAAAAGGTTTTCCATTATAAATGATTATGTATTAAGGAACCCCATTGCGATAGATAACGTTGATAGAAATAAAGTCGGTAATATTTTTCTTTTTACTTCTTTAAGGGGCCCACTTAGAGAAATAGTTTGTTGCAGTCAATATATACAAGTACCCAATAAAAAACTTTGGCATAGGCCCAACCACATCTAATCCCACAGCATCAAATGGCTATGAAGCAATAGTTGGATGTAATAGCTCAGGTGGTTGGTTAATGAGATTTGCATGAAATTAGCAAGCTTGACATCTTTGTGCATAATCCATGCAATCTTTTACCATTATTGGCCAGTAGTACCCTATTCTCTTTATCTAAAAATGTAATTTTGGACCTAACTAATGAGTGCCACAAACCTAGAATGATCTTCTTCTATGGTTTGGATTGCTTCATCATCGCTTAAACATTGTAAAAATACTCCATCAAATGATCACCTATAAAGTACACCTTTGTCATAGATGAAGCGAGTCGCACGACGTTAGATTTCAACTCTTTGGCATGGATCATTTGGTAACTTCTCGTGCTTCAGATAATCCAGGATTGGTTGGCACCAATCTTCGTTCTCTATTAAAAACTTGAACAATATTACTTTTATCTATTTCACAGTCCTCATCCTCAAACATTGGCAATACAACCCAATTGTTACATATTAGAATTCATACTTCATTTTCAAGCATGGAAGAGAAAGAAGTTGATTTAGCTAACATATTAGCTTGCTTGTTGTCCTTCCTTGGCGTATGTTCAATTTCTACATCCCCAAGCTATCCAATGAGTTTTTTTGAATAATTAAAGTATGGAAGTAATTCACGCTTCTTAACTTCATATGATCCAAGCAACATGTCAACCACTAACTTAGAATTCCCATAAGCTTTAAGGTGCAAATATTTTATGTCAACCAGTATTTCTAGCCCTAAGAATAAGAGCTTGATATTCAACAACATTGTTGGAATAATTTTCAATTAAAGTGAAGGAATATGGTAATACTTCATCATTAGATATGATGAATACCACTCTAGCACCAGCTCCTTCTCTGTGGGATGCTACATCAAAGTACATCTTCCAAAGAGGTGTAATTTGAACCACCAAGACATCTCCATCGAGTAGATCATTAGATAACTCCTACTCAATAAGGATAGGGTGATCAGCTAAAAAGTCAACTAAAACTTGTCCTTTTACTACCTTTTACAGAACATAGATAATTTCAAATTGTTGCAACTAAAGGTACCTTTTTGTGAGTGGATTAGAGAGGATGGGTTTTAACACAACATATTTTAATGGATTTGCTTTTAAGACAAGATGGACAGTATGGGCATGAAAGTAATGCTTCAACGTTTAGATTACAAAGCTCAAAGCCAAATATATTTTTTGATTAGTGAGTAATTCAACTTATTTAGTGTCATTATTTTGCTCAAATAGTACAAGGCATTTTATTTTCCTCCATCATTTTCTTGTGCTAATAAAACTCCATCAGAACATTCTTGAGCAATTATATAAAGGATCAATGAACATCCAAGGATGGGTGCAACCAACACTAGAGGCCTCATCAAATAAGCTTTTATGCTTTTAAAAGTATTACTAAAAGTTTCATCCCACTCAAATGGAATGCCTTGCTTCATGAGACAGCTGAATGGTTGACATCTATCTGCTAAATTTGATATGAATCTCTGTATGTAAGCTAACTTCCTTTGCAAACTTTTGAATTCATGGATGTCTTAAGGTTCTGGCATTTCAAAATTACATCAATCCTTACTTGCCCAATTTATATGCCTCGATGATGAACAATGAATCCCAAAAACTTCCCCGATGTAACACCAAATACACACTTTAATGGGTTCATTGTAAGTTGATATATTCTCAAGCACTCAAAAACTTGTCTCAAATCTTGGAGGTGATCTTCTCGCCTTTTGGACTTGACAGCCACCTCATCAATGTAACATTTAATGCTTTTGTAAAGCATATCATCAAAGATCTTCTACATAGCTCTTTGATATGTGGCGCCAATATTTTTCAATCCAAACAGTATCACTTTATAGCAGTATATTCCCTTATAGGTACAAAATGCTGTCAATTCCTCATCTTTTAGTGACATGCATATTTGGTTATACCTAGATAATCTATCCATAAATGATAGTGCTCTTGCCCTGCGGTAGCATCAATCGTGAGTTTTACGATGAGCAATGGAAAATCATCCTTAGGACATGCACTATTTAATTCCCTAAAGTCAACATAAACTCAAATCTAGCCTTTTTTTTCTTTCTTACTAAGACAATACTAGAGATCCATGTTAAATGCTTAACTTCTCAAATGAATCCAACCCCAATGAGCTTATTTACTTGAACTTTAATCAAAGGAACCAATTTGGGCTAAAACTATCATTAAGCTCTTTTGACTGGATGAGTTCCTTTCTTCATTGATAAATGATAGATTGCCACCTTTGAATCTAGCCCAAACATCTCTTGTACGATCATGCATACACATCTTTGAATTCATATAATATCTCAACATATACTTCTTCTTCCTCAGTAATTAACAAAGTACTAATGTAGATGGGCCAAAGGTCATTAGCATCACCTAAATTAATCTCTTTCAATTTATCTATAGTAGCCTTAACACCTTATTCAAACTCAGGAAGAACAATTTCAGCATCTTCTTCTTCAATCAAAAATTCTTCACTCAAAGTAGTATGGTATACTAGTGCAATATCATCTTTCATGGGCTCAATCTTCTTGAATCCACACATGCCCTTATTTGTACATCCCTTCTTCTTATATAGACTATTTGCATGACACAATTTTTCTTACTTATGTAACTACTATTGACAAGCTTGGAGATTTGCTTGAAAAGATTATCTATAGCATAATGACGAGTTGGATAACTATTACCATCAACAATATGATATAAAGAGGCCACACTTTCTTTATTATCTTCTTCGTCCATTTAAGTTCATGTGCAGATAATGGTTTGTAGTTTAACCTTCAAAGTTCTACCACATGATATTTTTAAAATAGAGCACTGCTTCATGCATGAAGGAATTGAACTCCTAAGCTTTTTCAACTTGCTAACCAACTTCAAGTACTTTGGCATTTTGAATGAATTTAATCTTTGATTATAGGTTCTTTTATGCCACCACTTTCCAAGACTAATGACAATTGAGATTCACATGACTTTATTCCTATTTTCATCAAAAATATCATTTATTGAAGAAAATTCTTCTCTAATTATATGATTGTTGCTTGCTTCCTAATCGCAATACGAATAAGATTCTGAGGAATAAATCCAAGCCTTGTTCGGGAGCTTGGAACACCATGACCATTTTCCTTCAATTTCTTTTAAGTAGTGTTAAGTTTATATGTTTGCTTGCTAGAAGCCTTAGAGGAAAGTTTTCCCAAAATGAAACATCCTTGTGGATTATATCCAGCTTTGACAAGAATTTTATAGACTTTTGGATCAAAGCAATCCTCATTTTCAAGCTATAGAGATTCTCCATGTTCCTTTTTGACTCCTTCAGTTGGGTGAACAAATCCTTTCAATGGCTATGGGGATTACTTCTTTGAATCAAGCTTGGTTAGAGAAAATATCAACTATTTCAATTATTCAAATCCACCAAAGGTAACTCACTCTTTACATGATCTTTACTACTACAAGCTAGAGTCTAGTTTTTAACTTTGTTTCCTCCATCAAGATCATCTTGCTGTTGGGATTCCTCTTGTTCTTTAGCCTTAGCAGTTTTCATACTTTCAATGTAGTATTTGACATCTGCTAAATGTGATTCAGTTTCTTGAATAAATTGTATCTCATCAATATCATGTTGGTTTTTAAATTCATAGAAATATTTTCATTTAGTTTGTTAGTTGATATTATATTTTTATTAGTTAAGTTTGACACTATTATATGATATAGTGATTTAAATGTTGATTTTAATATTTAGTTGAATAATTCAAAATGGATAGAAAATGACATGTTAATATTAGTTGCTATTTATTTTTTTTCTTTTAATTATTTAGTTATTTTATGCAAAAATTTAAAAAAAATATTATAGAATATCATTTATTTTTATTTTTTGTATTAATTGTTAATATTGAAAGAGCATTATAGAATATTAATTAATGATTTTATCATTAATAAAAGGTTTGCTATCTCCAAGCACTTTCTACACCATACCTTCTTGACAATATTTGAAACATTGGTGGTAAGTAGAGGGAACTACAACATTTTCATGTAACCAAGGTTAGCCTAGAAGCATATTATATGATGTTTTGGTGTCTATAACATGAAACAATGCCGTTATAACATATCGTCCATCAATAGCTTTATCTTTATTATTCCAAGAGCCCCTTGCCCCCTTCATTGAACCCTTAGATCATCAAGCGACCATTTTTCAATTTATCTATGGAGATTCCTAAATCCTTTATTACACACAATGGCACGACATTAACTGCAAAGCCCCTATCAATCAAAATTCTATTCATTTTCTGCTCACAAACATAGTCAGTTACAAACAGTGGCTACTATGGGTTTCAGAGTCAAGCCAAGCACTCCTCAATTAGATCATGATTTTTTTCATCAGATAAACATGTTTCACTAGAGGAAATCTTTTTTTCACTTAACATTTAGCACACAATGTCGCTATAATGATCAATAAGTATATCTTTTTCAATCTCGATAATAGCATGATTTAATACAATATTATTCTTCTCAAGTTAGATTTTCCCTTGTCAAGCCAATTACATTACTTTATCTTTGAATACGAACAATCATGGATTGAGTGACTTGCCAACTAATGGTACTTGCATTACTTTAGGTCATCAATTTCCCAACTTCTTCAGGTTGCTTCATTTCAAGTAATTCAAAGAGATTTGCATTTAGCAAATCATCAAATATTCCAAAGACATTAGAATTGAGGAATAAGTGTGTCTTAGCCTACATCTCATTTAAAGTTAATTTTCTTTGTCCTCTTTCTTGAGAGATATCCTTCTTTTCATCCTTTATGCTTTCTACCTTTTAGGAAACTTAATAGGCGTTGCATTTATCGCCATAGCTTTTTTACTTTGCATCTTAGCAAAAGATTTGCCTCTTTTCTTGAATTCTTGTTTTTCCTTAAACTTATGAGACTCTTAAATTGGTGGCCCTTCTACCCGCTAGTAAACATACTTAACTCCATATCATGGGCTCAAATAGCCAACTCTTCAAATATTTTAGGCTAAATTCCTTGCAGAATATAAGAGTCCTCAATGCATACTTTGAATGCACATCTTGATGGTTGAGATAATTAATATAGTCAATAACTAGTTCTTCTTTCCATTGGCAAGAATTTATTAGTTTAATCATACTAATTGTCCTTCACATACTGTAGAAGCAATTGAGAAATTCTTACTCCAATTGCCCCTAACTATCAATTGAGCCCATTTCTGAGTCAGTATACCAATCAAAAGCATTGCCCTTCAAAAATTGAACAAACTACTTTACTAGGTGATCTCCATAAGTCCCAGCATTATTACAATCTTTGATGAAATGAACCACATGTTACTTTAGATTACATTTACCATCAAATTGCTAAAACTTTGGGGGCTAATAATCGATCGGCATTTTTAAGTTAACAATCCTTTGAGTATATGGCTTGGAATAAGTCATAAATAACTTAAAGTTTCCTTCAAACCTGTCTTTGATAGTTCCCATGATAAACTTCTTCAATTGGTCAACAAGAATAAGTCCATCAGTAGAAACTTATAGTTCCTTTACTACAAGCTTTTCATCTGTCTCTTTGTCGATGTTTCACCTTCATCTTGAGCTTCTATTTATTTCTCCATCACGTGACTAGTCCCAGCAGTATCCACTTTGTTTATCAACTTAGATATTTGGCAATCTTGCTCTTGGACATGCTTTGCCATCCCTTCAATAATCGTTATCAAATTAAAAATTTATTCCTCTAAAGTTGTAGCACTTGTCATCATCATTAGTGCTATGCTTAAGAAACTTGAGGTTGAGCAAGGAATGGATGTAGCTAATTCTTTTATTAAGTCTCTACCATTTTCATTAGTACCAATAACATCCTACAATACCTTTTCCACACCTTCAAGTGAAGGATTTACTTCCCAAGATGATTGCGACTTTTTAGAGATACTTTTTATGGTGATGCCAACACCTCTTATTCTAGCATTTATGAAATTTGAGGTAGTCATTTTTAATGCGACAATCTTGTTGGTGGCCATGATACTTCAATATTAATAAAGGAAAGAGATGAGAGATAGAGATAATCCTACCAGGCATGCCAAAATTTGTAACAACAAATTTTTTTATCTACTAAAAAAATTAAAATTACAAGACAAAAAAAAATCATACAAATAAAATAAAATCAATCAATCAACTAGGGATCCAATATCTAGTCTAATCCTTTGATTCTTCCCTTTAAAATCTAATTTTGAATTTAATGATCTATGTGAGAAACGTCTTAAACGTCATAAATCTTCTTAAGTTTGATTTGAATAAAAACAACGCCAATTTGAGGGCTTAGCACCTTAATCTCAAATCAAACACTAGAAATATATGAGTTTTGCGAAGAATGCCTTAAACATCATGTATTTTCTTGAATAAAAAAAAGGCCAATTTGAGAGCTACGCACCTTAATCTCGAATCGAACGCCAAAAATATATGAGTTCCACAAGAAATGCCTTGAACATCATGGATTTTTTTGAATAAAAATAATACCAAATTGAGGGCTCCGTACCTTAATCTCAATTCAAATGCTAGCAATATATGAGTTCCACAAAAAACACATTAAATATCATTGATCTCCTCGAATTTGTTTGAGAGAATTACTGGACTCTTTCAAAGTTTCTCTCATCTACTAGAATTTGTGTGGTGATAAATGAGCTAGGATCACCCCTTTATATAGGTGTTTGATAGAAAACTTCTAAATTAACTTGAACTCCTTCAACGATTTATCTCTTTGATAAGATAATATCAAATATCAAGAGAGAATATGGGATATCCTTAATTTAATAATATCAAATATTAAAAGATAATATCAATATCAAAAGATGATATCAAATATCTTTAATCTAATTGATCCATAGATACAGACACTCTATCTTTAACTTTTATCAATATCAGATTTGAGTATAAAATAAATACTAAATTATTAATTAAAATTAAAATATTTATATTTGGGAATTAAATTTAATAAATCCAAAAATATAAATAGAAAAACTGTAAATTAATATCTAGCATTTATTTTACATGTGTCACTTCTCAATTGTTAAAAATTTGATATGTTTACAATGGGGTCTAAAGAGCCATGATAACCATGTTCTCATGCAAAAAATACTTCCATTTGCAACACGTCAAGGATTAACCAAGGATGTTGTTGATGTCTTAATAGAATTAAGCAACTTTTTTAGGCTAATATGCTCCAAGGTGAACTCCAAGCTGGATTTGGAAAAAGTTTAAGATTGCATTGCCCTTACACTGTCACCTTCAAAAATGTTTCCCTCCTTCTTTCTTTGACATAATGGAGCATTTGTCAATTCATCTAGTTGAAGAGGTATTAGTAAGTGGCCTTATTCAATTTCACTGGATGTATCCTATTGAGAGGTTAACTTTGGTGCATTCATTAGAATATATTAATTAAGTTTGTATTGACTAATTGTTAATTCAAAATAATGTAGGTATCTATGTACCTTGAAGAACGTACAATCAAGCATATCCAGAAGGCTCAATTGTAAAGGCTACTTGATAGAAGAGTGCATGAGTTTCTGTGCTAGATATCTCAATGATGTCGAAAGCAAGGAGAATTGGACACCACACAATTATGATGGAGAAGTTAACATAGAAAGAGAATTGTATGGATGGCAAAGATGCATTCTTGATAAGGATAGGTTGATTAAAATGCATCATTATGTACTAGAAAATACATAAGTTATAGCACCTTATCGCTAGTAAGTTATTCATGTATTAATTGGTTTTATTTTTTATATTTAGCTTAAACTATAATATTCTCAAAATTGTATAGAATGCATGAAGCAGTCATTAGAAGAGATGATCCACAAGCAACTCTTAGGGAAATCTAGTGGATCCATAGCGAAACATTTTACAAATGTTTCAAGGATTATGTAAGTATGACCACATTACGTATCTCAATTGCTATTGCTGCTTCTATAAGTCAAAAATTAACACATAACATTATATTATAAGTTCAAAGCTTGTGAGAAATAGTGGAATCAAAAGTTGGAAAAGAAATTATTGCACTATCTAATGGCCCTATTCAACTTACAAAAACATATCGTGCATACATTGTCAAAAGATATTGATACCAAGTGAAAAGTAGGGATATGAATAAGAAAACTCAATGTAGTAGGATTTTTGTTAATACAGATACATTGAGCTTTGTTAGTATAAAAGAAAAGAATCCTCATTTAGGAAGTGTTTCATGCTATGGTGTTGTTACACAAATCAAGATTGAGTATACAAAAGATACTTAATTTTTTATGTTTAAATGCGATTAGGTTGACAATGAAAAATGACTGAAACAAGATAAGTTCAAGTATGCACTTGTGAACATTAATCACTTGATGTATGACAAAGATTTACCTACTAATGAACCATTTGTCTTAGCAAATCAAGCACAACAAGTTTGGTTTATTACTGATTTTTTGGAGCTTGAATGGAATATTTTGGTGACAATGTCAGGGAGAGATTATTATGACATCTATTCAACATTTGAAGCTAAATCAAATAGTAAGATACAACTAGATGAGAGTTTTTCAATTCAAAATGAGGATACATATTAAGTGAGGGAAAGAGTGCAAGGATTTATTGCTCATGAGTTAGACACAACTCAAAAACATATCGAAGTAGCTGTTGATACTGAAATAAAAGATAGGGCTAACAATTAAGCCTACGTTTCTATCTATTTATATGGGTGTTGGAGTTAGATGTGATTGTGCCCCCTCTTAATTAATTTTTATTTGGTTTATATTTAAATTTATTGTAGTTACACGTCTTTGTTATATATGATTTGTCATGCAATACTAATATTGTCCTTGTTATGTTTAATCGTTTTTTCTAACCATAGTAATCATTTCTTGATATGTGTAGGCATGGGTAAAGGAAAGAAAGTTCAAGCGGGTGCAATAATAGTTGAAGTCCTTGGATAGAAAAAGAAATAAATAAATAACTCACAAGAAAAAGATATTAGATTAGTGCCCTGCAAGCTAATTAGATTGACATGTAAACCATTTCACTCGTGATACATTCTTGATTGAATGATATTCATTAAATGGCCATCTTATCTTATTCTTATATTTACTTCACTAGCATTTTGATAATGCCCTTAGATCACTCATGACTATAGGACTTGGTTCAATGACCATGGAATAAGTCTTACACAGTCGTAATCTTAAATTTTTTAAGTCATAAGATCTTATGAAACAGGGGATCTAAGATCTAGATAAACTCACACTAATTATGCATAGATTCAAGAGTTGAATATTACTCTGTTCTATGAGCAATCATATAAGATACGAGTACATGTTGATGGGCACTTGTTAGAGAACAAGGCACTGAAAACCCACCCAAAAAATCCACTAGATAGCCTTAGTGACAAGTTCTCCAACTTACACTAGTTTATATTACTAGTCCTCTTACCTAAGGATCTATGGTAACCTTATGTCCGGTCCTTATGTTTTGACTCTTTCTTGGTCACTTAGCAAGCCATTCGAGTTGAGATTGGATATGAGCTACTTGGCATGGAGGTTTATGAGATCTAAGATGAGATCTGACTCCTCGTCTATGTGAAGGGCAAATGCATCTCCTATGTATTCTATAACGATCGATTCCACGAAATTCTTGCATAAGGTGGTGTGAAAATTTAGGAAAGGATTTTTCCTAAGATAAGATCACACAATAGATTCGAACATTGAGAATAGAGATATAATATCAATGCTATTAGAAAGCTAACAAACATCTTGCCCTCGGCCTCTTTCAGGAAATAAGAGACGAAAAAACTGTATTTGCATGGTATGCGTATAGCTACAATGGTTCTTCAAAAGCATTCATTTTGGCCAATTAGTTGGGATCCATGGGCTTGAGGTTAGACATCAACCATGGAAATTGGGTACTTTTAAGTGTTAGAATATCCTTTCCTAGTGGACTAATTTTGAGGTGATCGATTTGATGATCAATTTTGGCTTGATTAATTTAAGTGTTAATTTAATCAATTAATTTAAGAAATTAAATTAAACCAAGAATTAAAGAGTTAATTATTGGGTGCCATTTGATCTCCAATTGATCAAAGTTAACAAAATTAAGCTTTAGAGCTAAGCTTATTGACTTAACAGTTAAATCAAATGTTAATTAATTAAATTAAAGTATTTAATTTAATTAATGATAAGAATATATTTTGGAGGGAAAATTCAAATGAAGAGTTTATTTGAGTTGGCATTTTAATTAATTTGAAATAAGATTTCAAATTAGATTGAAATGCACATGAAATTCAAATAAAATTTGAATTTGCATTTGCCATCTTGGAATGTAAGTTGGCCACCCACCTTGAGGAAGGTGTGATGCCAACTTGGAATCACACCATCCTCCCTCTATATATAGATATAAAGGAGGCATAAATTCAATTCTTGCATTTTTGTATGAACATTAGAATCTTTCACATTTCCCTCCAAAACTCTTTCCAAGCATTACCTCATCTATTGAAGCTTTGCTCTCTATTCTTCTCCTACCTCAAAATTGGCCTTCACCATAGATTTTCTCCTCTCTTTCTCTAGCTAAAAGTGAAGAGAAAGTGGAAGTTCAATTAATGTATGGATCATTACAATAAAGGTAAAACATTTGGTTTGCTTGCCTTTGGAGATCCAATTTGTAGAGTAGTAGTTTTGATGAATTTTTTCTAGGAGATCCTTTTGCTCCTAATTTTTTACAGTATCTTCATAAAGGTGTTTAGAAGATACAAAAAAAAATTGTGACTTTTGGAGAAGTTTGGACAAGGCAAAAGTTGCTTTCTTCTAGTTGTGCTGGTTTCTAACAAATTCTGGATTAGTGAAAGGTTCACCATTTTCTCCTTGAAAATTTGCTCATCAAGGTATTCTTCTTACCAAATCTGAATCCATGGCATGTTTAGATCTTTATTAGCTTGAGTAGCCTAGTTAATTTTAGCTTTTGAAGTTTTATTCATTGGATCCTAGTGCTACTCTTGCCTTCAATAAATGCCTCACATAAAGGAATTTCTTCACAACTAGTTGGGAAAACCAAGAAAAGACAATCTAGTGTTCCAATGGCTGAAGTATGTGACATGAAAAAAAACGTAACCAACTAGAAAAACATGGCTCAATCAAAATCAACTTATCATCATTCAATTTCTAATGAGATGGAGCAAGAATTTGCCCAAGAACGAGCTTTCCAAGCAAAAAGTACACTAATTTTATCCATTAAAGTTTAATTTATCAAATACATTTAAATTTGATATTTTCAAGCACATATAAACTATATTATACTTATAATTAAAGTACATAACTCCATAAGCTCTTGAAAGTTGATCTAGTTATGGAAATTGCAAGGACAACAAAATCTACAATGGTTAGAAAAGGAAAAGGATCTGCAAAATTCCCTAAGGAGTAGGGCACTGGAAGAAAACTTGAAGTTACTTTAGATAAATACAATAGAGTTATTGGGCTAGATGTTAATAAGTATACCATTGCAGTTGGGTGTTTGGCTAAGATTGGTGTTAAATTGCCTTTGAACTTTATGGAATTTTCTCATATCCCCTAATATTTGAGAGATATGGCTTGGGATGAAGTACAGGTAACAACAACCTTTACTTTGTCCAGAATTAGAGTTTACAGCATTGTTTTCACATACATGATAATTACTAGCTTTTCATTATTTAGTCATTGTTGATATAAAATATTATTTTAGTACAACACTAAGCTCCATCCTAAAGCAAAGAACATAGTGATACGTGCCTTTGTTGATGCATGGAGGATGTGGAGACATAGAGTCAAAAGTCAAGTACTTTTTACCCTACTAAAATGATGAAGAAAAACTATGGCAACCACATATTGATGATCAAATAGAGTTTGATCAATGGTTACAACTCATAGAATATTGGAAAGATGAAGAAGTTCAGGTTGTGGCATCTTATTTTATATAGCAAAACTATAATTTTTTAGGTAAATGTTTAAATTCAATAATGATTTAATTTATAGCAGGAGATCGCATGAAAAAAATGCAACAAATGTTGGAAAGAAATAATGCCTTCATAAGACTAGGAGGACTTCTTTTGCTATTGTAGACCAAGAGGTAAGCTTTGTTATTGGGAAACTTATTTCTTGATTTTGTAATTTGAATTAAAATTTTGTTGTTTTTAATTACCTAATAACTTTACTTAATTATGTATTTCAGTTGATAAAGCAAGGCATAGATCTTGCTAAACTTGATACATGGATGGAGTCTCAATCTCATGGAAATGGGATCAAAGATGACTATAACATATTATATTTACATATAAGAATATGCATTTTTGAAGACAAGGTTCCAGTCTTTTATATTTTTCATCCATGTTGTTTTTCTATTTTAAGTGTGCATGGATGATGAGGAATTCTTGCTAATATATTACAAGTGTGTTTCAAAATATTTGTAGAATTTGGACCACTAATTTTGGTAATTATTCACTTTTAAATGTTAATTTGAGATGTCCATGAACCACAATAGTAATGAAAAGATATTTTATTACTAGTTCCTATCATGTGGAGACTATAGTACTAATATGATAGGAAGTCCTAATGCATTTGTATAGTTATTTATAAGTACTTCTCTACTCTAATATTTATTTTTATAGGCACATTTTACTAAAGAATTGTCACAAAACCCAAAGTCTGAGAAAACAAGAGATTTTAAGAAGGATATCTTTAGAGTTGCTTTGGGAAATAATAGTCATGGCAGAGTCTAGGAAAATAAACCACATCAACTCAAAAATGTGCTACTAATGCATCATATGATTTGAGAAAGCAAGAACTTGAATAACCACAAACGATTAAGGATGAAATGGTTGTGGAACAAATGCAAACTTTAAAAGATGAAGTTTTACATAAGAGAGAGGAATTGGTTAGGGTCAAAAGAAATATGGGCCATGTAACCAAAAAACCTAAAATGTTGATAAATTAATATCCAGCATTGGCATTATCAGTGTTAAAAGGTGATCAAGTAAGTTATCTAATGTAACATTTATTGGATTCTATTTTATTGACATAACAAAATTTTTATGTTCAAGATGCATCAAGCTCTCAAGAGCAAACCTTGAATAGATTGGATGATGCTTCTAGATTTGAAGACCAAGAGGTATTTATGCATTATTAATTGACTAAAAACTACAATACTACATTTCTTCAATTATCGTAGATCATAACAGCTTTAATGTTATGTGTACTTCACTAACTATGATTTGTTAAATTTAGGTTGTGAGTGGAAAATCTAAGCCAAAAACTATACAAAGCTATTGCAACCTTTTTAAGGTATATATCTTTTTGCAGCTTTACTAATTAGCTTTAAGTGAACTCATTACCAATGCTTGTAATTTAAGAAAAAAATTCAAGTTGTCAATGACAAATTCAAGAAACACAAATGTTGCAGTTTCTAAAGGCTAATAACTTGCCTAAATCAATCTTAAACACATCAAATTATGCCCTCTCTGCTAAAGAGTAATAGGTGCAACATCAAAAATAATTATTATTGATTATTCATTCATTAAAGGTAATATATTTATCAAAAAATGAAGGTTGTCAATGACAAGTTCAAGAAACACAAATGTTTGTAGTTTCTAAAGGCAGATAACTTCCCTAAATCAATCTTAAACACATCAAACGATGCCCTCTATACTAAAGAGCAATAGGTGCAACATCAAAAATAATTATTATTGATTAGTTATTCATTAAAGGTAATATATTTGTAACCACATATCACATGTTGTTGAATATAAATTTCATTATTACAGGAAATTAGTGAAAAACTAAAGAATCAGAAGGTTATGTAGGTTTCAAATGTAAAAGTGTTACTTGCACCAAATTTGAGTGGTTCACACAACACTTCTAAAAGCAAAATATGCACTAGGATCTATAATCAAAACCTGAAAACATAAAATAACTAGTGCCTCCAAGTATTACAGGGATCTAATCATGCCTTGAATTCAAATTTATATATAGGATTACCTTGATAAGTAAATCCGGAAAGAAATAAATGAACACTTCACTAGTTCTAAATTTTTTCTACTTGCAGCACAGTGAAAGTATTGTGACGATCATCCTACCAAATCACCTCCAAAAATTTTGAAAATATTACTGAAGATAGCCAACACCTTTTATAATCTCAAGTTAAAAATTTAGATTGATTGGCCATCTGGATCATCCGGGAGAAAATCTCAAAGTCGAACCTCATGCAAAGAGCTCTCCAGATAAAGGGCAAGGCACACGTCTTGCCTCTATTGAAATAGTCCATGCACAAATGAGAATTTCTTAATTCTCTAATTCATAAGCTAGAATAGAACCAATGAATCGGCAATGGAGAAGGCCAAAAATTGGAAGGAGGAGGAAGAAAAAGCTAAGCCTTCAACTCATGAAATGCTAGCTTGCACAAGGGGTTCTTTTTGGAGGGAAAAATGAAGAATCTAATTCTTCACATCTTTGGCACACCTTTTTATCTCTCTAGCCATGTACCTCACTATATCTATATATAGATGTAGATTTTTGTTATGCCAAGGTAGCATCACACATTCCATGAGGGGGGCAGCCAAAATTGCTTAGATGGCAAAAGGAATCTAAATTTCATTTGAATTTTATTTACATCCTAATTACATTTGAAATCTCATTTCAAATTAATTAAGATACAATATCAAATATTATTTGAGTCTTCCCTCCAAAAAGGAATTTTTCCTAATTAATCAAATTAAACTCTTTAATTTAATTAATTATGTTTTAACTTAACTCTTTAAGTCAAACTAGCTTAACTCTTTAAGCTTAATTGTTAACTTAACTCTTTAAGTTAACTTGACCAATTGATGGTCATGTTGGCACCAAATAATTAACTTCTTAATTATTGGTCTAATTTAACTCTTAAATTAGTTGATTAATTTAACACTTAAATCAATCAAGCTAAAATTGACCTTCAAACTTGGCACCAAAATTCAGTCCATTAGAATAGAGAGATCCCTTTTCTAACTTCTTACAAAATTCTCTCTATCAATTAGGAAGCTAATTGGATTTCATGTGTGACCCGATAGGTTCTACCATTCATTGGACAGAGGCTCACACCTTATGATGTTTGAATATCTCATATTCATTCTAGTTTAAAACTCATTTTAAACTAGTCGACTCAATTCAATTAATCTCATTAATCAATGAATACCCAATCTCCATGGTCGATGTCCAACTTCAAGTCTATAGAGCCCAACTAATTGGTTGAAATGAATATTCTGGAGAACAATCATCACTCTACACATGTTATGCAAATAATGTCCTTCTATTTCCTATCTTCTAAAAGATACCTAAGGCAAGATATTTGTTGGCTCCCCATTAGCCTAGATACTATGTCTCTATTTTCTCAATGTTTGAATCTATTTGTGTGACCTCACTTTTGGAAAACTCCTTTTCCAAATTGTCACACCACCTTGCCCAAGTATTTCTTGGAATCGATCATTATAGAACACATAAGAGATGTACACGCCCTTCACAATAGCGAGGAGTTGGATTCCATCTTGAATCTCACAAACCTCCATGTCAAGTAGTTCATACCCAATCTCAACCTGAATGACCTACTACGTATTTAAGGATGAGTCAAATCATGAGGACCAAACACAAGGCTACGATGAATCCTCAACTCAGAGGACTAATAATATGACTAGTGTAAGCAGGAGAACTAGCCACTACCAACTTGCCACTTTGGCTATCTAGTGGATTATCCTGTAGGTTTTCAGTGCCTTGTTCCCTAATAAGCAACCAGTAACATATACCCGTATCTCATACAATTGCTCATGGAACAGAGCAATCTCAAACCTTTGAATTTATGCATTGTTAGTGCAAATCTATCTAGATCTTAGATTCCCTATCTCATAAGATCTTATGACTTGAAAGTTTTAAGATCACAACCGTGTGGGACTTATTCCATAGTCACCAAACTAAGTCCCACAATCTAAGGTGATCTAAGGGCTTCATCCAAATGCAAGTGAAATATAATAAAGCATAAGATGAAGGTGGCCATGTAGAGAATATCATTCAATCAAGATTATTTTACAAGGTGATAATTTGTACAAGGCCAATCTCATTAACTGCAGGGCACTATTCCAACAGCATCCACTTCTAAAGAGCCTTAGGAACTATTCAGTACTCTTTTATCATGCGTAAAATTACTATCAAATATATTATATGTTGTTGTCAAATTTGATTTTATGTCTACTTGAATAGCAATAATCCAGTCAATTTATATATAATAATGTTTATATATCAAAGAAGATTAATTTGATATTTAGAGTATTTGATGAGGTAAGAAAATATTGGAGATAGAGTATTTGTTGTAATGCTATGGTGTGCAGGAAATTTGTTTGTATAATAATGTTTTTGAACTTTTGGTATGTTGTTGCTTATTTGATATTCATTTTTTTGTAATAAGGGTTGTTTATTATCCATAGAGACTCCTTTGTAGCTTACAAGTATCATGGTGTTATGCTAAACTCCTTATCATGCGTGTGAGGTTACATACAGGATAATTTTAGAGCTCTAACATTCAATAATAGCTTCTTAGTTGCCATTGATTGTACTATATCTAACTGAAAAGGGCTAGTAATTCGAATAGAGATATATATAAAGTAATGAGATCTCATGCTACTTATTCATAGAGGGAATTGACACTCTTTTGCATTATGTTTGTTTATATGTATAAATTGTTTACATTTTTGAACTAAAAAACTAAGTGCCTTTAGATTCTCATAGGCTATCTATAAACAGTATAATTTGGCACTTCACTAATAATGTCTCCTTTGAATAAATTGGTTATTTTAATCTTTTTTGCCTTTGAAAAAAAACCTTAGATACTTGTGAAGCGTACAGACACTTGACATAATGGGGATGAATAATCAACATATGATAAATACTAGAGAATTTAGAGGTTGTTAGTGGCTTTATTCTTCTTATGGTTTTTGTTGTGGGATTGTTTTATTATTTCTTTACTTCTTATAATTTGACTTTTTGGCTTATTTGTATAAATTTATTTGCACTAGTTCAAATCTATTATGTCATAGTTTGATCTAGTTTATAAATTGTCAATTTCTTATATTACAATTTTATTTTAAGTTCTCGTTGCTTGAGAGAACAAATGAAATCTAATTTTTTTTTTTTTGGAATTCACAAATATTAGATTATAGAAGTTTCCAAGTTATGAATCTCTTTATTGCACTTGTCCTTGTTCAGCAACATCATTGTGCTTCTTGATTTTGTTTTGTCCTATTTGAATACTTATCTTCCTTCATTACTCATTTCAATAAAATGATACTTATTTAGGTTGGGACACTTGTACATGTATTTTTTGATGAAATACCTAAAAAAATTGGGATGCATGGCATTGTTGTTAATATTATATTTGCTAAAGATGGAGAAAAACTTACATATGTGAAAATCTATGTGGAAAAAGCTCTAATACCTAATGCTAAATTACTTATTCCTCAAGATGGTTTGAAGACTATTGAAGATGTCCATAAATGCATTGGATGGGAACTTGCTAATGTACATGTGAAACTTTTACTTATCTTTTTGTATTCCAACAACTTAGTGGAAGTTTAGGAGAAATTATGATTTCATATAATCACATACTTTATTTGGTTTTGTTGTAGGTCATGGAGATGTAACTAGAAGATATGCACATGGACATATTTGGACAAGTAGTTTGGATAGCTAATTAATTTTTTGTCAATCAAAATGTATTTCCTCAAAGATATTTGTCAGTAATGATATACACTCCTCTAGCTTCCAAACATGATATTAGTACTTATCAACTTACTAACTTATATAATTTAATGTTTTGCTTATGTATTAGATACTATATTGATAGGACTTGTTATAAGAATAGACAATTTTCCTTTCAATGAAAAACTCACATATGGTTATGATTTTCGTATTTTCTTTAGGTATGAAGGCTAGAGTAGCAATGTAATCCAATAATAAAACTTCAAAAGCTAAAATTAACTAAACTACCCAAGCTAACAAAGATCTAAACATGATCATGAGTCAGATTTAGGTAGAGGATAACCTTGATTAGCTTAATTCCAAGGAGAAAATGAAGAACTCTTTTTCAATCCAGAATTTGCCAAGCAGCGACACAACAGAATGAATGCAACTTTTGCACAAGTCAAGCTTCTCCAAAAATTCCAAAAAAATCCCAGCAGCTCCTCAACTCTTTAGCGTATCTACTATGGAAATTTCAATTCAAAAATCCTTCTGGTTCTCTTGAAATAAAATTGCCAGGCTACTATTCCCGTTGGTGGATCTCCAAAGGCTTAGCAAACCATTTGTTTTACCTCTATTGAAATTATCCACACACACCAAAGCAATTTCCAATCACTCCTCACAATTAGCTGGAGATTGAAAGGAGAGATGAGAGGGAGATTGCTGATTTAGGGGTTGGAAAAGAAGAGAAAAGTGAACTTCAATACATGAGTGAACACCTTAAGAGTGGAGGGAAAATGTGAAAGAATCTAATTTTTCACGTGTACTGCAAATGGCCACCAACTCTCACCTCTATATCTATATATAAAGGAAGGATAGTGTGATACCAAGTTGGCATCACACCTTCCTCAAGGTGGGGGACCGCCAACATGCTTGCAACACTTGCAAGTTGGCAAATTCAAATCTAATTTGAATTTATGTGCATTTCAATTTCATTTGAAATCTAATTTCAAGCTAATTAAAATGTCACATCAAATAAACCTTTCATTTAAATTTCCTTCCAAAAAGGATTCTTCTCATTAATTAAACTAAACACTTTAATTTAATTAATTAATCTTTAATTTAACACTTAAGTTAACAAGCTTAACTCCTTAAGCTTAATTAACTAGACCAATTGATGGTCACATGGCACCAACTAATTAACTCTTTAATTATTGATCTAATTTAACCCTTAAATCAGTTGATCAATTTAACACTTAAATTAATCAAGCTAAGTAGCACTTCAATTTTTGGTCACCCCAAAAATCAGTTGCTATGGAGTGAATTTTCTAATACTTAGAAAATTTCTCCAAGATTTAGAAAATGCTATTAGCTTTTGTGTCTAACCCTGTAGGTTTTACCATTCATTAGTCATGGGCTCATAACTCTTTGTGACTTTTAAATATCATATATTTACTTTAGTTTAAAACTCTTTTTAAGCTAAATCAACTTAATTCAATTAATCTCCATTAATTAAAGAGTACCCAACTCTATGGTCGATGTCTAATCCCAAGCCCATGGAGCCCAACTAATTGGCCAAAATAAATGCTTTTGGAGAACCATTATAGCTCTACGCGTACAATACAAATACAGTTCTTCCATCTCTTATCTCCTAAAATAGACTAACGCAAGATATTTGTTGGCTCCCTAATACTATGTAACCTCATCTTTGAAAAACTCCTTTTCCAAATTATCAAACAACTTTGCGCAAGGATTTCTTGAAATTGATCATTATAGAATACATAGGAGATACACTCACCATTCATAAAGACGAGGAGTTAGATTCCATCTTAGATCTCACAAACCTTCATGCCTAGTAGCTCATGTCCAATCTCTACCCAAGCGGCTACCAAGGAAGAGTCAAAGCATGAGAACCAAATGCAAGATTACCATGGATCCTTAGATCAAAGAACTAATAATATGCACTAGCATAAGCAAAAAAACTTGCCACCATAGCTATCTAGTAGATTCTTCGAGTAGGTTTTCAGTACCTTATTCTTTAACAAACACCCACTTACATGTATCAATATCTCATATGGGATTGCCCATGGAACGGAGCAACATCCAACCCTTAGATTTATGCATCATTAATGCAAGTCTATCTGAATCTTAGATGCCTATGTCACAAGATCCTATGACTTGGAAGGTTTAAAATCACAACTGTATAAAACTTATTCCATGATTACCACCTAATGCGTAACCAAGTTCCATAGTCTAGTATGATCTAAGGGCTTCATCCAAATGCCAATAAAGTACGGAAGAGCATATGATGAAGATGGTCATATAAAGAATATCATTCAATCAAAATTGTTTTACAAGGTAATAGTTTTAAAAGGTCAATCTAATTGGCTTGTTGAGCACTATTCCAATAAGGTGATTACGGATATCGTGGAATTTTGGGAACTCTTATTGTATTATATATAGTTTTTTTAATCCAAAAATAAAATTAAAAAGATTCTTAAAAAGTTTTTGCTACAAAAAATGAAACCTAACAAATGTAGTATCAACTATTTTTAATTTATTTGTTATCAATTGTAACAAACATAATTTTTTCTATGATTATCCAACGTGTAGCCAAAAAAAAAGTAGGTTTTTTAACACTTATTTGCTACAAACATTGTACTATAACAAAAGCTATAAAATGTTGTAGGAAAAAACATTTGCTACAGGTTATTCTTGTAGCAAAGTATATGTTATGGCTATATTGTCTGCAACATCAAATCCGTAGCAAATTTGTAACAAAAGGTTTTTGGCTACAAATCTTGGCATTTTTAGTGTAATAAAAAGTATTTTTTGTTGTAGTGAAGATCTTTGAAACACCAACCTCCATTAAAAACTATAATAACTGATGGTGCCACCCAGACACCTCGATAACTCCTCAAGGGCGACTTTAGGTGACCAAGCATGACATAAGGCCCCCAAATGTGATGTTGGATGCTCAAGTGCATCACCTAGTGCATCACCTAGTGCTCCACCAAGAAAGCACTATCACCTCACAACTTGTGAACACCATCTTTGCATACCTAGTAATCTTCATCCCTGTATTAAACTTATAAACTCCAACTCAAACTTAGTTGAGGACTCTAACTTAAATTATATCCCACTTCCCGATGTCCTACTCCCAAGACATGATCATCTTTTAAGTTAATATGTCCCAAGAAATTTAAACTGACCTTAACAATTTAAATAAAAGCTCATAATGACTAAGGCAAAATGAAAGCAAGAAAACGAGGAAGACATAACCCTGAGAACTTGTCTCTTAAATCACCAATAAGACACGCTCCTCACAATCATACCCTTGAAAATTTTGTCTAAGTCCTTGGACAAGTGTGAGGCAATTAATACAATGCCACCTAATTATGAATGGCAAGATAAGAAGACCTCTCAAACTTCAATATAGGCAAAGTTGAATAAATACACTTAACTTAATTTATGAAACAACCTCAAAAGGCCACTCAAGCGAGAAATGCCAATGCCGACATTCCTAAACTATTCATAGGGCATAGACCTCTATCAAGTGTCCCTAATATCTTCTATGACACTAGTCCTAGCCCTTAGAAGCTCTCCTAAGTCTTCCTTTGAGTGCAAGAACAAAACCAACCATCTCCAAAAATTTTCAAAGCAAAAAAAAAAAAATTGTAGTGAAGTTTAAGCTCCATGTGGATATCGAGCTCGAACCTAACACCCAATAGGTGCTCAATGTTGATACTCTCCCTCTATTTTCCTTTCTCAAAGTTAGATTCAGCCTCAATTGCAACTTGAATCAATTACTCCTTCTGAACATTTTTATCATCACATGTTCACTTGAACATTCTTAAGTCCTAGGACAAGTACCATGCAAAATTTTCCTAAGCCCTCAATGATGGCAATGCAAAATTTTCTAAGTCCACCATGACATCGCACTACCCATGTCATAAGAATAACTAAGTTTCGCACCAAGAACACTTCCACAAGGCATTTGCATGTTTTCTCACACAAACACAAGCACATCCCTCTAATGGAGCTCACACTAAAACCCAAACTCACATGTGCCTCTTTAGCGTAGCACCTTGATAGTAACGTTATAATAACATCTAAAATTTTTATAAGCCCCTTGGTGACTACAACACAAGACTTTCTTGAGTCCTCAAATGTTTAATGCATGAAATTCACCTAAGTCCTTAGATAAAGGCTACAAACTTCACCAAATCTTCCAAGAAACACCACTGACTCCACTCGCAATAAGTAAGTTAATGGTATCATTTTTATGAACTAACATAAGATAACAATCAAAATAAAACTTATGTAATATTTTCAATGTAAAATTAGAAATTTCCCACCAAAAAAAGAGGAGTTGATGATGTGAGTAAGATTGAACTTAAGAACAATTCAATAATTTGACTAAAAATAATGAATCAACCCCAAAATGAACTAAGCAAATAGGTCCGAGAGCCTAAAGAACAAGCTAAGCCCATAAAGAGGGCAGAAAAACCCTAGTGTACCTAAGCCCGTCGAAACTAAAATCTATAAATACCAAATCTCAAAGAGAAATGAGACACAAAAAATTATTTGCAAAATTTCTCAAAGTGGAATAACTCTCAAGAACAGTAAATCTCTCTATGTGCATTCTAAGAAGATGAACTAATGCTTTGTCGTTTTTTTAAAAAGACCTTACTTCACTTCCGAACAACATCACTATCTATTACATACCATTCATTTTCAAACCACTTTCTCTAACTAACTTTTCAAATTTTGAAAATAATGAAATAGATTATGGAATGAAAATATATGAAACTAAAGTTTATTGTTTTGGAAAATTAGTATCAAACTTATAAACAACGACCTTATTATATTTTGGAAGTAGATTATAATTTTGCATACAAAGTGTACAAAAATTATAACTTCTAAATTATTATATCAAATTAAATGAGAGAACTCGTGCCTTTCAAACCTGGAGGGAGTTTAAGTGTAATAATATCAAATAATTAAAATTATTTAGCATATGACGGATCTCATCAATTACCGTCATTATCTTAATTTGAACCACTTAATATTTCCACACCTGATTTACGTAGGAGCTTTAGTTCCCACTTGACCAGGTTAATTAATTTTGGTTGGAGAGGAAAATGCCAAGGTAGTCGTGTGCGAGCAAGTAGAGGAGAATGTCCAACCATTTTCGAGTCTCAAAACATTAATTGATTCATCAAACATCTAGAGCTACGTGCATTAATGTTACATCGTACATATCTAACATTACTTAATTAATTGATGACAATATTTTCTTGACAAACTAACTACTCGGCCATGTCCATGCATTAATTAATATATGTATAGGCTAAACCTTCTTGGAATTAGGAGAATCAAAATCTTTGTCCTTGAAACAAGTATGGTGATGAGGTCCAAATTAAGCCTTTCTACATCGACCATGTCCTAATCAAGCGAAACTTAATCGCAGATCTAAAGCGGGTTGATCTATTCCGGTGCCATTGATATTGTTTCTGTAGGCGAGCGGGGCAATATTATTCTCCTTGCAATCATCATCAGTAAATAATCTGAGCGCCTTGTCGGAAGAATCTGTTTCGCTGTAGGAGTTTAGTGGAAAGAGTTGCAGAGTTTCCATCACTCTTTCTGGCTCTGAAACCTCTTCATTATTGATCTCTGCAAAATCTGTCAACATATATACACATATACATATTGGACGAATTAAAAAGCTGAATATGAGTAGATGATAAACCCGGCCGCCTAACAGACGTCATGCTTTTCTTAAATTTTTTTATTTTTTATTTTTTATTTTTAGCAGAACCAAACATATATGTGTGTGCGCGCGCGCGTGTGTGTGGGTGTGGGTGTCTGTGGTCCTTATCTCTGTGGTCCTTATCGAAATGTCCTAAGAATTAGAGATATGAAAAACCTCATGAAGGGAAATCCAAATATATACAACGATACATGCAAGCAGTAATTTGATGCCTTCATATGTATATATATACACCATATGCATTATCCTAAAAAAGTCGAGATTGATAATTATGAAATAATATATAGTTTTAGGAAAAATTTATTTCGAAATATAAATCTTACTTTCGGTAACGTTCAGAAAGAATAATAGGGACTTTTAATTTGCATTTTCAAAACTCAAATAACGAAGAAATCAATTATATTACTAGACTGTATGTCTAAACCACAATACAAGATTATCAATCCAGTAAATAAAAAAGATTTAAAAGAAAAAAAATCTGAACAACTCGTTTTATAATTTTTATTTTCTCTTTATAAAGCTTGATGAAAATAAACTACCATAACTAACGTGAATATAAGTAACTTATGCTTGAAGGAGGTGGGGAAAAATGAAAAAAAGGATAAAAGATTGATGACTTACGTTTTGTGGATGAGAGCTTCGTGGTGTCCTGAAGTTGCATAATCTGATTGGGTTCATCCACCAAAACCCTGCGGCGTTTCTGCCTCTCCCTGGCCTTATGGTTTTGGAACCAATAGAATACATTCTTGCTCTCAATCTTGCCATAAAAGCTCAACTGGGAAGATATCTTTTGGATTTGATCCGTACTGGGAGTTCTGAGGCCCGACCTGAACAGGTCTGTCAGAACTTTAACCTGTTCGCTTGTCGGGTTCCACCGTCCGCACTTAGTCCCAGTGCCGCCGCCACAGCCACCGCGTGATGCCCTAAGACAGAACCCTGCTGAATACTCATCCATTTTGCTCAAAGTTTTGGAAATTTGCAATCTTTTTAGGTATATATGATGAATTGCCACTCTAGAAGAAGTGGATTCGATTCTATTGGAGTACTTATTTATAGCACTAATTAAGTACGTACAAGTTGAAGAAAAGTTTTCCAAGTCATTGTTTATGTTTATTTCTATATTATGGGACAATAGTGCATTGATTTTAGGGATGAGACAGAGGAGTTTGAGGATTAGAGAGGGGATTGTTGTTTTTAATTATGCCTGATTTTTTGTGCAGAGGGAGCTGAGAGATAGACATGCACAAAAGCTGCCACTATTCAATGTTTAGGGCCGCGAGCAGACAAAGAGGTGAGTCGTCCAATTTAGCATTAAAAATTTGAGCTTAAATTAAAATTAATTCAAGGATATAAGTAGGGATATAAACGGGTCGAGTTGAACCCTAATCTCGCAGTTTCAAATTTAATTCATTTATTAATTCACAAACTCAAATTTGAATCGAATTTCGTCGAGCTTAAAAAGTCATGTTTAAACTCAGCTCGTTTAAATAGACGAATGCTTAGCGAGCTTTATCGAAATTAACTTAATAAAACTCATTATAAAGAAGTAGAAAAACTCGAATCGTTAAATTCGAACTTAAGTTCGTATAGGTTTGAATTAACTAGAACTCATTCAAACTCAAAATAAAATTTATAATTATAAATTTTTTAAATAATTTTGTTCTATGTTTTTCTAAAAATTAAAAACTAAATTATTATTATTATTATTATTATTATTATTATTATTATTATTATTATTATTTTCTTATCTTTATAGATTTTATTATATTGGCTTATATTATAATTATATATATGTGTATATATATCTAATAAAAAAAACTCGTTTAGGCTCGCGAACTTTTCGAGTTGAATATTAATGAGCTCGGCTAGGCTCATTTAACTGACGAGCTCGAGCTCAGCTCGACTCAGGCTTGCAAAGATCAAGCCGGATACAAGTTTTTATCGAGCCAAGCCCAAACCTTTCATAAATAGTCTCATCTCATTTACACCCCTAAAATTAAGCAACACTTTTTCTCAGCTATGAAACCGTTGCCTCTTTGGAGGACTATTTCGTTGATTTCAAGTATATATATCACGATGGCCTTTTAAGTTATAATCATTAGTTCCTAAAAATTAATTTAGTCATACTTACATTAGACATTCAGGTAATGTAAATCTTTAAATTATTTCAAATTAAAAATTGTGTGACAGGCATGGCTCGCAGGAATGATTGCGGGGATCAAAACAAAAGGTACAACTACATTCTAGTTTCATTATAATGTCGCAACACAATTGCGAACGTTCCACACAATTTTGTTCCATGCAATTTGTCCTGCACTTATTTAATGTTGGAAGTTTTTCTTTTGCCAAAAAGACTTTAAATTACAACCAAACACCACTGTATGTAATAAAAAGAAAATTTAAAAAAAAAAAGTAACAGCAAACTGCATATTCCAATCAATGTTAGGCACTCAATCAAATCTGTTTTCTATCCACACCATCTTCTTCTTCCCTTTGCCATTTCAATTAGAACATTGCATATTACAAAAGATGCAGAGCCCATCCCCTTATCAATTTTTCAACCACACGATCTTCTTCTTTTTCTTTATTGTTTTAATTCATAAATTATAGATTTTAGGAGATGCACAGGCCTTCTACCAAATTTGTTTTCAAACCAGATTGTCTTCTTCTTCTGTTTACCCTTCCAGTTCATCATTCTGTTCTGATACGCCGTGATGATCCAATCTATCAAATTTTATTGGCGTTCATTCCAATAAATAAAACAATATCCTACATTTCTAACTCAATTCGCTCTATACAATCGCGATAGAATGGGGTCCTCCATTCCAATTTTGCTATGACCATTCTGACCAATATGTCGCCATTCCGGTGAGCCATGGTCACATGTCATCAATTTATACGTACTAAATTCTGCAAAAAGTCAATTGCGTTCCCACAACTTAAAATTAATGCATTTATATTATAAAATTTATGTCTCATCATATCGATAGAACTCAATCATGCTTTTATCTCAAAGACAAATCGTAACTTGAATGATCAATCATGCATGTGCACGTGACACCATCTTATTAAACCACATATATGCTCTTGACATGATATCTCCACCTCAACACCTCACGATAAGTACATTTCTATTGTCTCGAGCATTTTTCAAATGATCAATATAATCTTGTGATCTCTATTAACTTAACTTTTGAAAGGTTTTTGTTGGACACCTAAAAAATTCTAACCTTGTCTTTGTTTCCCAAGAACTAATGGTGTTAGAAAACAGAGTGAACCAATGTGTATCTATCTAATACAATAGCAAAAAATGAATAGTACATAAACAACTGTAACAAACAGAATGTGCAACAATGTAATAAAACAGAACCAAAGGATCAAAACGACAAGCATGTAAATTCTTCCCCTCCCACCCTTTGTTACCTCCAACGGATCCAACTCCATAGTCCAAATCCAAGTTTTATAAAGAACTCATCTCTAGTATGAGAGTTTTTCTTTCTTTCTTTCCTTTTCTTTTTTTCTCCCCCTCCATCTCTAGCCTTAGAATTCAATATATGGGATGGACACCATTCACTCACATTTATGTCTTAATTTGTCTTTAATTTATAGGCTATTTTTAAGTCAATTTACTCATTCAATAGTTCATTAATTTTGGGATATGACTGCTCTATGAACATCTCCTCAATAAGACAAATTTATTAGCACAAATTTTCTTAACAGGCTTACCCGCAAGAGAACTTAACTTCCGAAAGAAAGAGAGCCAAGCATGCTTACATGAGGGGATAAAGAGGGAGGTTGCCCAATAAGCACCGAAGTCGTGAGCGAGAGACTGTCCGTACCATAATTCATTTTATTTCCCACAAAAATTGGTGGATCTTCATTTCTAGGTGCAAAAACTTAATAGATGGGCCTCAAATAAATTGATTTTGAGAGATATAATGTTAGATGATCGGTAGATCTTATTTTTATTTCATTATTCTATCAACTCTACATAGATAAGTTTTCTCATATATGTATATTCTTTTAGTTCCTTTTTGGGTTAATTATTTCATATTGTGAATTAAACGATTTTAATTCTAGGATATTGACAATAATAAATTAGTAATACGAACAAAATCTTTCTCTTGTTTTGATTTAAAAAAAAAAAAGCAAAAGATAAATACTTAGAAATGGAATTTATACTATATATAAAATGTGATAATTATGCTTTGACAAAATTAATTAACCACATTCCCAAAAGGTAATTGTTAAAAAAAAACTATCATGACAAAATAATAAGTGATAATATAAAAATATTACTAATGATATGTATTAAATGACAAAAGCTTTTATTTTGTCACTGATGATATTTTTTAGATGATAATAATTTTTATTTTGTCATAATATGACTTATTAGTGATAAAAACTAATATTTTAAGTTGTCACCATTAAGATTTCACTATAAAGAAACAATAATAATATTACTAACAAAATAATAAGTGACAAAGCAAATGTTGTCACTAATATCATGAATTAAATTACAATAGTTTTTATATTGTTGCTAATGACGATTTTTAGGTGATAATAATTTTTATTTTGTCACAATATGACTCAATAGAGACAACTAAAATTTTAAATTGTCGCCATTAATAATTAAAGACACCCATATGGTGACAACCTAGTGACAATAAAAATTACCACTATAATTTGTGACAAGATTTATATTATCATCATAGATATGTCATTAATTATCTATGATGACAATTTAAATACCATTCTTGTCACTATTTAGTTTGTAAAAATCATTAAAGTAACAAAACTAAATCTTTTGTCATTTAATATACATAATTAGTAATAATTTTTGTATTGTCACTTACTTTTTTGTTATCAATTTATCTTTTTCTTGTAGTGATTAGTGACACCCTTAAAGTGATAACTTAGTGAAAATAAAAATTGCCACGATAATTTGTGATAAAATTTTTATTGTCACTAAATTGTCATTATAGGAGTGTACTAATTGTTCATGTCAACTTAAACACCACTATTGTCACTATTTAACCTGTAAAAATCATTAAGGTAACAAAACAAAATCTTCTATCGCCTAATGTATCTAATTAGTATTGACTTTTGTAATGTCATTCATTATTTTGTCACTAACTTATCATTTCTTTTCTTTTTTAGTCTTTTTTTAGTGAATGATAGGGTAATTTTATTTTTATTTTTATTTTTTCCCTCTCCCTAATTTTTTTTCTCTAATAATTTACATTTTATTTTTTTCTATTATTTTATCTTATCTTGATTTATTTATCCTTAAAATTTAAATAAATGCATTTAAAAAATTTAAAACAATCACAGTAACATATAAATAAATAATTACATATTTTATTTATTATTTATATTATAAAAATTCTAGCACACACATCTGGTGTGCCTAAATTGCTAGTGTACTATAATGAGAACATTTAGTAATATATATGTATATGTATATTTTCAAACTATTATATTAAATTCAGAAAGTTGACTCCTAATTAAAGTCGACACTTGGTTTAGAATTTTTTTTGCTGCTGATTCATTTTTCTCCTGTAAATCCTTAAAAAATATCAAAAAGAAAAAAAAAATGGTGAGAGAAAGTAAGTCTGCTGGACATAAAAGTGATCCAAGTTAGATGTCTGCTAAAGATCAGAATATATAAGAATAATAATATATGTTACTGGCCAGTGGCCAGGCAACCGAGAGTAATATTTGTTGGTTCATGGTGATGAAAGTCAAAGTTTCACATTGTTTGATCCCAGTTGGAGGGTTGTGATTACAAAAAATTACTAACATATATAGACACTGAGATGATCAATTGACCAACACAACTAAAACTGTTCATTTCAGTCAAAGAAGAAAAACGGGGAAAAAATGAAAACTTCTTTTAAGGGCGCTGAGACAGAAACAAGAGGACATAAAAAGCCACCAATTTGAGATTTGAAAGAGAAAGACAGCACACGACCAACTAAAAGGGGGACCAATTAATTGGCTTTTTCTTTTGTCCCAGTGCTTCCTGTCTTAGGCAGCCACACACACACACACACACACAAGGGTTCTTTATTAATGAATTTCATCAAACTTTGGCTTGTTTCAATTAATCTGATCGAGAAACTTTAATTACCAACGAAAAGAAATTGACCCAAGAAACGCATGCAAGTTTTAATATATATTTAAAAACTGTATTTCATTAATCGGTTGATAACACATTAGTTTGTCTTTTAGGGTTTGTCTAATTTATACATGCATGGAGGGATGGATGGATTCAAGTTTGAACATTTTTCTGACATATTTTCTTTAATTCATTTTACTTGTCTTTTTCTTGATTTCCTTGCAACTTAACTAATACATTCTCCAAGAGAAGAACTTAATCCCATACATAATTTACATATATATACATATATATATACAGAGAGAGAGAGAGAGATCTATGTGTGTGTGTGTGTTTTGGGGGGTGGGGGATCAAAATGCAAATGCTAATATAGAGTTGGCTCTGGTTTGATAAGTTAACAAGACATATATATTTCCTTCTAGCTAGGTACGTATTTTCCTGGATAAATTAGCCCAGCATGCTTCCACTTAATGAGTTTGTTTATTAATTAAATAGTGTTGCGCTAATTCTTAATTAGTTCTGCAGGAACATTAATGTTCTATTTAATTTGACGTGTGCTGTCAACTGTGCACGTGATTCAAGGACAATAACAATTGGGAAATTCGACCAGCCAATTTGTTGTGGTTGTGCTTGTGCGTGCTTTTCTCAAGTCCCAACAATTAATGTTTGGATCTCTATATGTGTAGTCCCATAATTTAGTAATCAGATTATTTGTCCGTTTGCGCTTGGCTCTGCTTTTTGCAGCATTCCAACTTGTAGGAATTTCAACGAGCTGCAAAACACAATTGCTATTCAATTTATATCTTGTGTTTCTCAATAACAACAAGTCGGCATTTTTTTCCTCTTCTAAAAGAAATTTATTTATGCAAGTATTTTATGTTAAATTATAAGAGATACGCCAACTCAATATCAAGTGTATACACTTCATTATTAATAATATATGTGATAATATCAAATTTTATTTTATATTAAAGAAGTCAAAAATTTTGAATATATAGCTACTATATATAACTTTCTTAATATTCGTTAGTATATTTTTCATCCAAACAACAACAAAAAGAACGATATTACTTCAACCTAATTGAAGCTTTGTTTAATCTTTTAAAACAAATTTAATCATTGGATTTCCACCACGATCAACTCACATGCGCTTCTACAATATTTAATCTTGATAAAATATAAATGATGCAGAATCAACATGCAGGATCACACACAACCTAACTACACCCAAATGTTTTATGAATCTAATGTTCAAACCTATTCTTTAAACTAATCCATTAATTTAGAGATGGCAAAAAAACTGAACAGTTCATATACCTACTATATCTTGATGATATATCAATATATTCTCTCATCAAAATAAAATTTCCTATTAATATTTAACAAAATAAGACCATAATCGAACTGAAACTTTATTTTTATGACAAATTAAATCATTGGTTGCACCATTTGCTCATGCACGTTTCAAATATTAATTTAATTAATGACCTCCCATTTGATGAATGATGCAGAACCGCAAGGGATCATGCATAACCACATTCAAAATTTTGATAAATTTGATGTTCAAACCTATAATTTAAACCTACCCATTATTCAGAGATGGCAAAAATTCCTTGTTGTTAGGACCTACGTAGGAATAGCGAGGATGGGGATGGGAATTGATCTTCCCAAAGCTAATTCGGAAATGAGAACAAGTATATACTCTCACCACGGTGGGTCTCCATACTTCTAAATTACTAAATAATCTTAATTATTTACATACATAAATATAGTATTCTTATCTTTATCTTTTGGAATAATTTTCTTAATAATTATAACAATTAATTAAATATTGATACTTGAATCTAACTTAACCTTAACTTTTTAAGTCTATTTTCTTACCAAAATCAACTCTAACATTCAACAACCTTTTTAATCGACAGTCGTTTCTCTTTGTAGTTCCCTGTCATCTAACTGGATGCCGAGAATAAGAGGTAAGTGATCTCTTCATAAGTCACCGTTGCTTTGTTTTGTTGATTTGGTGTACTTAAAGTTGTATACTTATTTTTTTGTATTACCTGATTGTGGTGAAATGAACCGAAAACAATAAAATGGAGATTAGCAGTACCCATGGCAACAACATGCCCATTCATACTTAACAGCACTAACTTGTGTCTTTTATACGTAGTTTTCATTTTCAGATTGAAAATGATAGATTCGGAGATAAGATCGAACAGAGGACATAAACTCCCAATAAAAAGGATTAGGGACAGGCATGGAGAAAAGAGTAATGTTTGGAAACGAGAACGAGGGATCCCAACCCCCATCCGCAGCTAGTGCCGCCCCCACTGTTATTGTAGCATAAAATTGTAATTTTCGTTCCGCAATTTTGTGCAATTTATATTTTTGGTTTATAAGTTGTAAAATTACAATTTTAGTTTTATAGGTATTAAAAAAATTTTAACTTTAATTTTTTTTTTCTTTGCTGAGATGGAAAAACTAACGTGGTTCGTAAAAAATGTGCCAATTTGAATTTTTTGCCATGTTAGCAAAAACCCAACTGATGTGATTTAATTTATATATACACATATATTTATGTATAAATATATTTATATATTACACATGTATATATATACACATATTTATATAAATATATATTTATATATAATTTATAATTATTTACTAATTAAAAATAAAAAATTAATCTATCATATTAACAATATAATTTTAACTTACATAATTAAAATAACGTAACTAAATTTATATATGTAAATTAAAAAATAAAAAGATTAAAATTAAAAATTTTTAAAAAAAAAGAAAAAAACTAAAATTCATGTCCCCACCCCCATCCCATGGCCAGTCATTAGGCGGACTGCTGACTACCAACCAGTCTGCCCAGATCTAGCAAGGCAGTCTTTGGCTATGGCAAGCCTGTGGCCGCTTGGCTCTGGCAGCCTTGGCTTATGGCTGCCATGGCTAGCCAATCATGGCCATACAGCCTAGCAAGAGGAGGGAGAGGGTTGGACTGGGGGCAATATATATAACATATATATTATATGTATCTGTATATATAATTGTATATATTTAGATAAATAGGTGTTTATTTATGTGTGTATATATAAATACATATAACATATTTAGTTGCCATTTTTCTTGCATTTTTCTTTCAAAGTAATCAACCCATGTTAGCTGGATGTTTGCCAACAAGACAAAATCTCAAAGTGGACACACTCTCGACGAGCCATGTTAGCTTTTGCGGCAAAATTTTTTGATCTCCAATGAAAAAAAAAAGACTAAAAGTGAATTTTTTTTAATACCTATAGGATCAAAATTCTAATTTTACAATTTATAGGCCAAAAATATAAATTGGATAAAGTTACATGACAAAAAATACAATTTTGTCATTATTGTATTCAATGGTTTGACAAGATTGTACTTCTAACTCACAATTCATATATATACTAACTCAATCAATACTAAATCAACCCCTTTTGTTCCATTGGGAGGATGAATTGAGAAAGATAATTTGAAATTAATCTTTTAAATGAATGTTATGTTAGTTGATCTAAAATTAACAATAATAACTCAAAAATAGTTGAAATTTGACTAATGGATTTAAGATTTATAGTAACTCAAAATCGTTTAGGAAAGCACAATCAATTAATTTAAAATTTTTAACTGTCGACAAATCTTTCGAGATTCAAAATTTACAAGATTGCATAGTATAATAATTATATAAAGCGTTGCGTTGTTTAATTTCACAAATAAAAACTAGCTCTTTTAACTTTGGACAAATCTTTCAAGACTCAACATTTATAATGTTACACATTGTAATTATCATATAAAATTAATGTTGCATTTGTTTCACTAAAACCTAGCTCGTTGCCTCTAGTAAAAAATTTCTTTTGTTCCATGTTTGCCTAATTATTTGGATTCTGCGGATAAGAAAGTAAGTCATGGGAAGGACCAAAAGTGGGGATGGATAAAAGTGCCATGCGTCGGATTTACCTGTCGCTTTCGGATCCTCCAAGTACATAGTGATAACAATCTTTTTTGCCCCTTCCACTTCATCGAGTTGAGAGGGGAAAATGTTTTCCGTTCCACTTACACATATCAAGCTGGGAGAAGGGAAAATGTTTTTCAGTGAGATTCGAGAAGTCTAATAAAGTAATACTATTAGGGTTTAGTTTCTTATGTTTGGAAGTGAACCAAACACTATAATATAAGTGTGTGTGTGGGGGCGTGAAATCTAGGCCGCCCCTAATTTCCTTCGGCATCTTTCTTGTCTCCACTAACCTTTGTCAGCATCCACTCAGTTTTATGTGCAATTTTGCTCTCAAGTAACACCCCATTTTTGAGACACCATTATCATTGTTCGGAGAAAACGTTGGAAAAGTTTCCTACTATTAGAAATGGCAGTGTGGGTTGGTTTGGGGTTATCAAGATCCAACCCGTTATTTTTCTAGGACTTCAAGACTTCGTCTCACCGCGACTTTTGGGATTTAATAGATTGGACTGCTTATTGCATTTATTTTATAAATTTAGAAATATTAAAAAATATATTTTTAGAAAATATTATTATAACTTTCTCAATATGAAAAGTTCAATATTATTAAAAATAGTTAATTATATCCAAGTCTATCCCTACATTATTTAATTCAAAAAATTTAACATGATAACAGATTATGAAGTGTTGCTGGCTTTATTTAAGTTTCATATATTCATTATTTTTATTCTGTTCTTAGTTTTCATCATATTCATCATTTTTTAAGAAAATTACATGTTCTTCATTTATTTATCTATTTATTTATTTATTTTGTGTATTTGAATAATAAGTTTTTGACACATTTTGGCATAAATAAAATAAATGCTGAAATTAGAACATAAATACGTGAAAATAAATTTTATTAAATAAAACATAGGAATACAACTCTATCTTTTTGTAAATTTCCATTTACAAAATATTTTCCCCTCTCACATCATTGAGACATCTTTTCATAAGAATAAAATACTCAATGCATAGAAAAAAAATTAATTATTAGATTACATAATAATACTCATTTTACTTTACGTAATTAAACAACGAAAATTATTTTTAGCTCAAAAAAAGAAAACATATTGTTAAATAACACAAAATGAAATATTTATTTGAAAATGTTAATCTTTGAAGACAATTTATCAAAGATTACTAAATTTATGCTGACATAAAATTTCTAAAATTGTTAAGATTGTAAAAAATAAAATGAAAAACAAATAAAATGAAGCAAAGTACTTTGATTTAATACATTTATATATATACATATACATATAACTTTTTAATATGATTGATGTGGACAATTAAGACTATAAGAACAATTTAGTAAAAGAACTAAAAAAGGCCCAATTGATTGAATCAATTAATGTAAAAGGGTAAAGTGCCTAAGAACAATTAAGCCCATAAGAAATGACAACAAACTCTAATGGGTCTCTAAACCCATCAAGAAAAAATTATAAATACTAAGCCCCAAAGAAAATTTTTGCACATAAAATAATTTGTAAAGAATCACAAACTTTTGAGAATATTCAAGAGTAAAACATCTCTTTGCATGTATTTTTAAAGAAAATGAACCAACACACCATAGTCTACCAGGGACCTTGCTTTACTATAGTGCAACATCATTTTGACACCATTAACAGGAACTCTAGAGAATGAATTAGGAAAACTAAGGATGCAACTAAGATCAAGAGCTAGCGACTACAGCAACCAAGTGATCATGACATCAGAGAATAGGGAGAGTTACCAACATGAAACACTATTGTATTAGTATCAGAGCCAGCTATGAAGCACAACCTACATTAGATAAAACGCTTGTGCAATAGCACCACCTTCTTAAGATCTCATTTTATTGTTAACCCTAGAGATATAAACAATTCTGTTGCAGAATGCCACTGCTCGAGCTATGGCCAAAGTGATTGTCCAGCACATAGAGGATCACTAGAATTGGGGGCTTCGTCCCTCTCCGAGCAAACTGCTCGAAGAGTCGATCTAGAACGAAGTGTTGCTCCTTCTTCTCCATCTCCATGAGTAGGCCTTCATTCCTCCCTCCAAAAAGATTTCTCATGACGACTGCCCACCACAGCTAGAGTATGAATTGGCTTGCAAAAGTTGGAAACTTGAACTTGCTTGTGATCATTCAAGAAACCAATAAGACACAATGAAAAAAAGTGAGGAGATTATGGACACAATCCATCTGAAGAGTTCACCATCTACATGCTGCTTACCATCTTAATGTAGAGATTTTGATTAAGGCACTGCAAAACATTAAGCACTCTCCTCAGAAGATGATCGAGGATGCAAAGAAACAAAGATCGAACAAATGTTATCATTTCCATCATAGTGAGAGATACATGATCGAGTGGTGCAAACACTTAAGGGATAAGGTCAAAGGATTGATTTTAAAGAGGACATCTAAAAGAATATATAGAGCACATGCCACATAACCCTAAGGAAAGTCCAATAGCCACAGAAGTAAAGGCCTACAGTGATGGCCTAATTAATGCATATTTGAGGCTTGAACATTTGTAGAATTTGCAAGACCAAAAAGCCTCTCTACAGCCGAAGTCACTTTAATAGTCTCAAGAGAACCAGCTAATAACGGCTTTGCCAATGCAAAGTAGACACTAGCACGAGGAGCAAGACAAACACAAGTTCACACTATTAACCCTATATTAAGAGTGTTTAGAGCACAACTTTTGATGCCTAGCATCACTAGCAAAACACATGATATCAAGAGCCCTACGAGTTTATGTCAAAAAAACCCTTCTACTCCTTCATAGAGACTCCACGCGTGCACAAAAAATCTAGTTAAAATCAAATAGGTAAAAGCAAATGCAAGTCACAAAAGAAGAAAGCTTGCCTAAGCCAAAGACTAGTTGATTATTGGTAAACACCAAATAAGCACCCCTCAAGTGCATACCTTTGAAGGTCCCAAGATAAAAATACTTAAGATTGCTACACTACAAAGCCTAATTAGACAACACCTAAAATTATGGAGAGTCTGAAGAGACAAAATCCTCCAAAGTGCTACAGCTTTTATCACTACCATTGACATATTACCAGAAGGTGTCAGAACTTGAAAGATGAAATTGAAATGTGGATACACCATGGACATCTCAGAGAATATGCATCGAGCGGTAGGATAAGCCCAAAAAGTGATCGAAAGCAAAAAGAAAAGAGAATTGTTGGTGTCCATTTAGCAAGCAGCTAAACTTAGAGATAAGGTTGCATGGTCTCAATGGATACAGTACCAACTCCAATAACTAAAGTTACTAGAGAAACTCAAAAGACATAGGTGGAGGTTTAGCCCATGGTAACAACATCTTGAAGAAAACCAAGAGTCCAACTGCTGGAGCTAACAAAATAAAGAAACCACATGAGTGATGTGCGTAGTAAAGTAAAGATCCAATCACACAATGGAATTTAAATCTTTCAAAGTGAGAAATAACTTGATTCACTACATATTAAGGATCTTATTTTATGCCTTAAATATGAATTTAGAGAAGAATCAAATACCTTAAGAGATTCTTCAAAGATTAAGGTGTAGATAAGTATTGGACTTCTCAATTAAAAATCTACCACTTTCTCTTCCTTAGATCTTCCTTCCTCACTTCTTGGCCTCAATATTCAGAAACCAAAAGCCTCCTAAAAGTTCTCAAAATCGTACTTGAAGGCTAGAGAAATCAACCTCCAAAAAGAATACAAAAACTGCTGCAAAAGTCCCTGAAGAACTCTTCTCCAATGAATCTTCTTCATTCACCAACAATAAATTGAAGAAAGCAATATTGCAAAGATCCTAGATAATTGCAAAAATTAACTTACAATATCACTAACCGAGGATCCTATTTCATGCCATAATTAAGGATTTAGAGCAAGAAAAAATTAGTTTCAAAGAAAACCTTGAAGGATATGAGAAGATCTTCCATTAGAACACCTTTTATGCAAGATTTACCTCTTTTTTCTCTTAGATCTTCTTCTCCAAACCAAAGATGAACAAGTCTAACAAAGGTTTCTCAAAAACGCTCCTCCAAGTTGATGCAAAAATGACATCAATACCATGCAAGAAGCACTAAGGTCGCCAGCTAAGTTGTTCTTCCAAAAACCATCTTGAATTGAAGAAACTAGTTTGCCAACACTTGAGCACCCCACTTGTTGAGCCTCTAAAGTTAATCCACATACCTAAATACACTCTTAATCCTTACTCAATATGCTAGAATGTGGAAGAGGAAGAAGAAGAAAGGGAGAAAGATGTGAGGGAGCTAGAAGAGAGAGAAAGTGGTTGGAGAGAATCTAGTGAATTAGGTGTTTCTCAACATATGAGATAACCTCTTTTAAAGGGAAAAATGGGAAGCAAAATAAGCATCAAGTGGTCAGCCATAATATGTGCACTAGAGGCACCGAAGGACAAGATAGTTATTTTGGCATTGGAGAAGACAATGGAGATATGCTAATGCGACCTATCACAAGAGCAAAAGCGAAGAGACTAAAAAATGGCTTTACAAATTTGGCCAAGTCATTTGTTGAAGAAATGCATCAATATCGGGCAAAGAAAGAGAAGAATGTGTCAAAAAGCCAAAAGAATGAAGTTAGACAGCCCATCACCTTGTGCTTGGTTTGTAAGGTTTGAAAAGGCCCAAGAAGGCAAAAGAAATCTAAAGCATGTAGGACCCATGGAGAAAAAAAGAAGCTGTAATCAAGTCAAACTCTTATTCCTAATTGCATTTGAGCTTAGATTATTATTTATAGTCTTAGTTTATATCTTACTTTAATTAGGACTTGCAAGGAGAGTATAAATACCCTCTTAAAAATGTATCACCAATTTTTTATGAATATTGATTTATTTTCTGCATTTCTCCCTCCAGAAAAACCACGACATTGCTTGTTACATCAAGAAATTGAATAGGTTCTTTCAAGTTACTAATTCCTTCTAGTGTTTATTCAATTTTTGATTCTTAGTCCCCAAGTATTTGTGTTTCTAAGATCAAACATATTAGAGGTTCAATATGAAGGTTTTTATTCTAGAGTTTGTTCAATATTAAATTGTTTGTTCAAGGTTTTTAGATCATTATATCCGTGGGGTTCGCATCATTTGGTATCTAGAGCCAACTTAAGATAAATTCATATTTGTCTTTTCTTTTTCTTTTCTTTTTTTTTTTTTTTTTTTTTTTTTTTTTTTTTTTTGTTTCTAGCAAACAAAAAAAAGAAACAAATTTGAAAAAATTGAAAAATGAAAAAGAAATCTAATCATGAATTGACTGTTATTTTAAAGTAAATAGTAGCCCAAGGGTCTAATTATAAAACCACAATAAAGCTAAATAAAACTTGTCTACTCCAAATCCAAGGATCTAGTCATACTATAATATGGATTTAAATTTGGAAAAACATCTTGATCGCACAAATCCAAAGGTAGAATCAAGGATGACACCAATAAACACTTCAAATTGCCAATTAGTAGAATCAAGCCAACAATTAACCAACCAAATCAACTCCAAATTAGCTTAACATCTTCAAAGAGCTCCTCAACATACTTGAGAACTTTCAGTAAAAATTTCAGCCAAATCCAAGCATGGCAAGGCCTCCAAATCTATCTCCAACGTCGCTAGACAATAGTAGATCTTCAAAAGCAAAAGCTCCCCAAATGTGAAGCCTCTAATGTTATGATCCACACACCTAATGAGAGCTCAAATCTACCTCTAATCAGCTAGAGAACCAAAGGGAAAAAGAGAGGGAGTGCTGAAAATATGGAGAGAATTTGGTGAGGGAGGTATGAAACTTCAACACATGAATGAATCACACTTTTTGAAGCGAAAAAGAGAATCAAGCATTCTTGTGTTCCTAATGGCTGGCCACCTCTCTATTTATAGAGAAGACAGTGTGATGCTAGTTGGCATCACACCCTTCATGAAGTGGTTTGCCAACTAGGCAATCTATTTGCATGTGAAATGTGAATTTCACTTGCATTTGAATTTAATTTAAATCTACATTTCATCTCATAAAATGTCTTTTAAATTAATTTCAAATTAACCTCAAATGAACTCCTCCATTTGAATTTTTCCTCCAAAACTAATTTCTTATATTAATTAAATTAACTCTTTAATTTAATTAATTGGTTTGACTTTACCCCTTAAGTCAACTAACTTAACTCTTTAAATTAGAGGATGTCAACTTAATTCTTTAAGTTAACTTGAATAATTAATAGTCATATGATACCAATTAAATTGACTCTTTAATTTAATTAGTCTTATTTAACTCTTTAAATTATTTTAATTAATTTAACAAGTAAATTAATAAAGCTTGACCAGAAATTTAGTCAACTGATTTCTTCACGAAAACAGCAATGGTGAACTTTCTACCCCTTAGAAAATTCCTCCCATCAAATAGAACTTCCTTTAAACTTTTATATGTAACCCATTAGATTTTCCCATTCATTGAACATAAGCTCACAACTTTTGTAATATATTGAATATTGACACATTCGTATTAGTTTAAACTCCTTAAACTAATAACTCTTTCACTAATCTCTATTAATTAAAAAGTACCCAATTTTCATGATCAATGTCTGGCCTCAAGCCCACGAAGCCCAACTAATTGCCCAAAATGAATTTGCTCTTGGCAAACCATTATAGCTCTACGCTTGCCATGAAAATACAATGCTTTCATTTCCTATCTCCTGCAAGACGCATAGGACAGGATATTTGTTGACTCCCCAATAACCTCCATAATTATCTTTCTATTCCCAATGTTCGATTTGAAATAAAGTGTATCACAAGGATCCAAGTTATAAAGAAAAAATAGCTAAATAAAACTTGACTACACTTTATCCAAGGATCTAGTCATACTCTTAAGATGGATTTGGTTGCAGAAAAATACCTTGATTGCTTAAATCCAAGGTAGAAAAGGATGACAATATTGAACTCTTCAACACTGCCAAATCCTGGCGCAGCAGAGAATTGGCAACAATTGCCCAAGAAAATCACATTCGATTGTGCTGAAATTTGGACAGAAACTCCTTAACACCTTTGAGGTTATCCAGAAAAAATTTCAGCTAAAAAAAAAATCGGCAAGGTCACAAAAAATGCCTCCAAACAAACAGTACTGCAATGGTTCTATCAAGAGCAAAGCTCCCCAATCGTGAAGCTTCTACTGAAATGATCCACACACCCAAAGCAAGCTCCAATCAACCTCTAGTTAGCTAGATCACCAAAGGATAAAGAAGAGATGAAGGCCAAAAATGGTGGAGAAAGGTGAGGAATATGTGTGAAACTTCAACACGAGTTGATCACACTTTTGGAGGGAAAAATGGAATCTAAGCAATTTGATTGCCAATTAGTGAAGTGGCCGGCCACATCTCTCCTATTTAAAGGGAAAGAGGTGTGATGCTAGTTGGCATCACACCCTCCATGAGGTGATGTGCCAACTAAGCAAGCCACTTGCATGTGAAATGTGAATTTCACTTTTATTTGAATTTTATTTGAAATCATTATTTCATCTTATGAAATGTCATCCAAATTAATTCTAAATGCACCTCAAATGAACTCTTCAATTTGAATATCCCTTCAAAATTAATTCCTCACATTAATTAAATTAACTCTTTAATTTAATTAATTGATCTTGACTTAACTCCATAAATCATCTAACTTAACTCTTTAAGCTAGAAGGTATTAAATTAACTCTTTAAGTTAACTTAACTAATTAGTTGTCATATAACACCAATTAAATTAACTCCTTAATTTAATTGATCTAATATAACTCCTTAAATTATTTTGATCAATTTAACAATTAAATCAATCATGCCAAAATGACTAAAAAATTAGCCAACTATTTATCTCCACAAAATTGGTCACATGGGATTTTCTAACTCTTTGAAAATTCCTTCCATCAAATAGAAATTTCTTTAGGCTTTTATCTGACACCCATTAGGTTCTCCCATTCATTGAACATGAGTTTACAACTCTTGTAATATTTTGAATATTGAAATATTCGCATTAGTTTAAACTCTTTTAAACTAATAACTCAATTCAATTAAACTTTATTAATTGAAAAATACCCAATTTTCATGGTCAATGTCCAACCTCAAGCCCATGGAGCCCAACTAATTGGTCGAAATAAATATGCTCTTAGTGAATCATTCTAGCTCTACACTTGCTATCCAAATACAGTCCTTTCATCGCATATATCCCAAAAGAGACCTAGGACAAGATATTTGCTGGCTTCCTTATGACCTTATCTTTGTAAAACTCCTTTTATAAATTGTCATATTGCATTGCACAAGGACTCCTTAGAATTGATTATTATAGAATACATAGGGAATATGCTTGCCATTCACAACGACAAAGAGATAGATCCCATCTTAGATCTCAAAAACCTCTATATCTAAATAGCTCACACCTAATCTAAACCCAGATGACCCGTAAAATGGTCAAGGAAGAGTCAAAGTATGAGAACCTAAACACAAGGTTACCATAGATCCTAAAGTCTAAGGACTAATTAGATGCATTAGTATAAGCTGGAGAACTTACCACTATGGCTATCTAGTGGATTCTCCAAGTGGGCTTTCAATAAACATATTTTCTAACAAGCATCCACTAACATGCACCTATGTCTAACATGGATTCTCATGAAATGGAGCAATATTCAACTCCTTGAATTTATACATTATTAGTGCAAGTCTATCCGATTCTTCAATACCCTATCTCATAAGATTCTATGACTTGAAATATTTTAAGATCACAACTATGTAAAACTTATTTCAAGATCACCTCCCAGAGAGCAACCAAGACCCGTAGTCTTATATGATCTAAGGACTTCAACCAAATGCTAGTGAAGTAAAATAAGCATAAGATGAAGATGGCTATTATATATGAATATCATTCAATCAAAATTGTATTATAAGTAAAACAATTTACATACCAATCCATTTGGTTGTGGGGCAATATTCCAATAATCTCTCACTTGCCCTAAAGCTAATTTCCTATAGTCTTAAGACCCATTTTCTCAATATGTCCTTCAAAGACCTTTTGCAATCGGGGTTTAGTCCGTAGATCTACTATATTTCTTCTGAGGCTACCTGTCCACTCAAACGTCACCTCTATCATTGATCTCATGGATCAAATGATATTACCTCAAAATGTGCTTAGATCGCTGATGAGATCGTGGCTCTTTAGCTTACACAACCACTCCATTGTTGTCATAGAAGACAACTATAGGCTCAGCAATGCTAGGTACTACATTTAACTCTTAAAAGAAGTTTTTCATCTAAACACCTTCCTTTGCAGCTTCCGAAGCCACAATATATTCTGCCTCTATGGTAAAATCAACTGTGGTATCTTGTTTAGAACCTTTCCAACTCACGCACCGCTATTAAGGTAAAATATAAATTCAAAAATGAATTTAGACCATCTACATTAGATTGGAAATTAGAATTCAAAAACCCCTCGAGTTTCAATTCTCCATTTCCATATACCAAAAATAAATCCTTAGTCCTTCTCAAGTACTATAAGGATTGCTTTAATGGCTTTCCAGTGACATTTAACGGTGTCGAATTGAAAGTGGCTCGTAACACTTAAAATGTGTGCTATATCTGGCCTTGTACATTAAACGGAATACATTATGCTTTTGATAGCGGACACATAAGGTATGTGGGACATTTTATCTCTCTTGTTATCAGTTTTAGAGGCCATAGACTCAGAGAGATGAAAATCATGTCCCATAGAGATTAATCCCTTCTTGGTTGTAGATAATCATGATTTAGTACACTCTAACATTTCTCTCGCACTCCCAATGAAAAAACTTTTATCGACATAAAGTACAATAAACTACACACAACTCCTACTAACCTTTTTGTACACACAAGGTTCATACACATTTTTTACAAAGTAAAACGATTTAACTGTGTTATCAAAATGTATGTTCTAACTTCGCGATGTCTGTTTAAGTCCATAAATGGACCTCTCAAGTTTGCAAATATTTTCCTCACTCTATTTGGCTATAAAATCTTATGGTTTCACTATATATATTTTTTCTTCAATAGTTTTATTAAGGAAAGCAATTCTTGCATCTATTAGCCATATCTCATAGTCATAATATATGGCAATGGCAAGCAAAATTTGAATGGACTTAGGCATAGCAATAGGTGAAAAGATTTTCTCGAAATCAATATCGAATCTCTAAGTGTAACCTTTTGCCATTAGTCATGCCTTAAAGGTCATAACTCTCTATTAACTCTTAGCTTTCACTTATAGATCCACTTGCAACCAACGAGTACTATACCCTTCGATGGATCTACCAAAGTTCATACTTTGTTAGAGTACATAGAGTCCATTTTAGATTTCATGGCATTGAGCCAATGTCCTAAATCTATGTCCAACATAGCTTCCTTATAGGTCTTCGGATCATTATCTGATTAGCCCATCTCATGAAGAAATCTGTTTCTTTCATGTTATTTCTTAATTCGTTCCAACCTTCTCAAAGGTTGTGTGTAAAAGCTCTTGATGTTTGCTTGTTTCTACCACTTGTGAAATTTCTTAATTATCTTGAACTTCATCAAGTTCAACAACAACATGATTTCTATCTAATAGAAATTCTTTTTCCAAAAAGTGGGCATTCCTTGAAACAAACACCTTTTGTTCTGAGAGATCATAGAAATAATAACCTAAAGCCTCCTTTAAGTATCCCACAAACTTGCACAAGTTGGATCTCACATCCAACTTGTCTCCCATTGGCCGCTTGACATAGGTAGGAGACCTCCAAACCATTAGAAAAAAGTAAGACGGTGCTTTGCCATACTACATCTCAAGTGGTGTCTTTGGCACAGATTTTGAAGATAAGATATTTAGAAACCTCACCACCATATGTAAGGCGTATCCCCTAAAGGACATAAGCACATTAGTAAAGCCCATCATGGAATGTACAACAAGGTACAATTTCTCATCTCGACAACTCCATTATGTTAACGTATGCCGGGTGGAATCCACTAAAAAAGAATCCCATTTTTCTTTAGATAATTAAAGAAATTGGTACACAAGTATTCTCCTCCTCGATCCAATTGAAGAGTTTTAATACTTAGTCCCAATTACATTTCTACTTCATTCCTATGCTCTCTAAACTTTTCAAAGACTTCGAACTTGTACCGCATAAGATACACATGCCCGAACTGAATATGATCATCAGTGAATATGATAAAGTATGAATAGCCTCCTCACGCACTAACTCTTAGTGGCCCACAAACATCCATATGGATCAAATCTAAAGGACTTGTAGTTTGCTCCTTTATTCGACAAAAGGAGCCTTGGTCATATTTCTCTTCAAACAAGACTCAAAAGAAAAAAAATCCATTATGCCACTAACATTTAGTGCTTTTAGGGCTTCTAAGTTGTTTATCCTTTTTTTGAAAATATGTCCAAGTCTTGCATGCCACAAAATGGTTTCTTCTTAGTTATCTAATTTTCTTTTACTTTGTTGAATGTGCAATAATGATTGTTAAGAATCTAAAAATGTATGATCCTTTGTTAAGTGAATCATGAGCAACTAAAGAACCAATTCTTTAATGCCTTCAATCTCCTATTTGATATAGAAGGATCAAATCCTTTGCTATCCAAAAAGAAAATTGAAATAATGTTGTCAACAAGATATGGTACATAGTAACAAGGGTCCAATACAAGTATGGAGTTTCCCAAGTCTAACTTATAATATGCCTTTGGCTTTAACCGCAACTCTTGCTCCTTTGCTAAGGCGGTAGATCATATCATCATGACTTAGTTTTATTCTTCTTTTATTCTTTGTAATAAATTACAAAGATAAGAACCATTTATGACATCATATATCCATGAGGAAGAATTTATACTTAAATGCACTTTAATAAAATGCATACCCTTCTCGAGGGTTGCAAGGTATTCCTTGCAATACCACTTCCAGTGGCCTTTCTTGCCAAAGTAGAAACAAGTAATATTAACTATATCCTCTATAATCTTCTTGACTCCACCGGATGCCTTTAATGGCTGCTTTCCCTTGGAGAAAGAACTTTTCTTCCTCTTATCTTCTTTTCTAGCACCCCTAGTGCCCTTAGTCTAGGGAAGGAAATAAGCATCAAAAGCTTGTCCATGTCATGATCGTCTCCATCCAGACCAATACTTTGATCAATAAAACTCAGCAAGGATGTAAGGATCAAATCCTTATGGAGATCATTATCTAGCACTACATCCAAGTTGAAGAGCTTCTCAACAAGCCTAATCATCCTTAGACCATAGATGATGTCACATGATTTCTTATCCATCATAGATTGAAAAATCTCGTTTGACAACATGAACCTTGCATCCCCTATTTAGTTTACAACTCTTGTAAGATTTAACTGAGGTATTATTCTTATGTCCATGAGACTTTTGAAGCTTGTAGAAGCCATCATGAGACTATAGGATAGGAAGATCCTTAACCTAATTTGTGAATGTTTCTCTTGATCTACATTGATCCCAATGGGATAAAGAGTGCCATGATATAGGACATTTATCCATTTCTCAAAATCCAGAATGATTTTGAGGTTTAATCAATCATGGATGTAAGGCCCAGTTGGTTTATTAGTTCTTAAAATAATGTTAAGTGGATTCTTAGCCATTTGATTTGAGATTTCAAAAATCTACAAAGGCAAAAAAAAAGAGTATAAGCATGTGATTGAATATTAATACTAAAGACATGTTCATAGACTTACAAACATATTTTTATCCCACTATTTTATCAAATTCCTCACTACCTAGAAGAATTTGGGAAATCTCATTTCCTAGTGAAACTCAAAGCCTTATAGACTTGTAATAGACCTATGATTTCTGTGCCATCCAAAAACAATTAAAAGGTAGGCAACTTTTGCTAATTGCATCTCTATGCAACTTTTAATATATTTTGCATCATTTTTCATATTGACCCTTGACTCATGCACCATCTATATTACTAGGTAAAAAGCCAAACCTACCAATAAAGCTTAGATTCAAAACCGCACTATGTCATTGCATGACTCGTGTGCCAATGCATAGAAAGCATCAAATCAAAGGTGCACCATATGCTAAGTATATGATCACAACTTTCTACCATAAGTACGACCCACAACTCATGTGCCATCACACAAAGATAGTAGCATCATCATATCACATAATATTGGTAAAAGGCATAGTTTAATTAAAACTCCTTTTAATTTATCCATTTTGACTTAATATTTGAAAGCACTTAAACTCCTATAAGCGAAAGGATTTTATTGCGTGCCAAAATCTCATCAATTTTATCTTCTTGTTTAGGTTTTCTATATCCTAACCATGCATCTCATACATTAATAGGATTTGAAAAACATAAATAAATAGATGCGCCTAGCATATTCCTAGGGTGGTATAACTATAGGTCTTAACCAAGTGGTGGATTTTAGAGTCATAGGTGCATTACTTAGTTGATTTTAAGTGGGTTAATTAACTCTAGCTATAACATAAATATATCTCATACATTCATGTGTCTTCATGCCTCCAATGGTCTTCTTGTCTCCTTGCAATAATTACATGAGAAAAGAAATCCTGACTTCTGGTAATTCTACTCTCATAATATTTACAACATAGAAATTGAGAGGCATGCAAACCTCAATTTAATACAACCCTTTAGAACAACTTGAAACAAATAAAATCAATATTAAAGACTAATGTTCATCCCCATTCATTTATCATCTATTCAATAAATAAAAATTAACATTCAATTCCACAATTAAATGCTTATCTCATAAACAATTAATTAACTAGCAAAAATAAGCATAACAATAATGCATCTCATTTTTGCACCAAATTGAAAACTAACTTGAACAAGATTTTAAAAGCATTCAAAAATATCAAACATAATTTTGAGAACTTGCACAACACATGTGCATCTAATTAGCATGATTTAGATTAATTTTGATCATAAAAATAACACAAAATAACCTCGAAACTCATCCAACACTTAAACAAGGTGTTGTTGCCTGGCCAAGGCACATTGCTATACAGCAAGCACACCAACATGCCTACTGCTCGGCCAGCTAGGCCAAGGCATGTGACAACCCTTATTTTGTGGTTTGGACCAAGTCAAGGTCCATCTAGTTCAAATTTTATGCAACAAAGAATCATCAACACCTTTATAACACTAAATCACACATTTTAGATAAATTTTCAAATCTAAAACACCTTTTAAGAAAGGAAATTCAAGTGCTCAAACAAGCTTCAAAAATTAAGTTCAAGTAAGAATTAACATTCTTCAAAAATCTCCAATTAGCTCTAATCCAATTGGATCCAAAAATAACCAAAACACTTTAAGGCCAAATTTTTAACATGCTATATCAACATATAATATCATCCAATTCTAAATCAATGTTTAACATATTCAACCATGAATCAAAAACATACTAACATATGAATTAACTCTTAAAACACATATTAGCATAATTCAATTTATCATCAAAGGACCCACAAAAAATATCAGCCAAACACTCAAATCCATGAATTGGATCAAGTATTTGGAGATATATATCAATTTATCACATAAATTAATCAAACAAAAATTCAAATTAAAGCATAAATTAGGCTCTGATACTACTTGAAGTAAAGTGTAGCACAAAGATCCAAGTTATAAAGAAAAAATAGCTAAATAAAACTTTACTACACTTTATCCAATGATCTAAACATGCTCTTAATATGGATGTAGTTGCATAAAAATATCTTAATCGTTTAAATCCAAGGTGGAAAAGGATGAAAATGTTGAACTCTTCAAAACTGCTAAATCCTAGTGTAGCAAAGAACCAACAACAATTGCCCAAGAAAATCACCTCTGATTGAAATGAAATTTAGATCAAAACTCCTCAACACCTTTTAGGATCTATAGTAAAAATATCAGCAAAAAAAAAAAATTGGCAAGGTCACCAAAAATGCCTCCAAACAATCTGCAGTGCATTGAATCTATCAAGGGAAAAGTTCCCCAATCATGAAGCTTCTAATGAAATGATCCACACACCCAAGGCAAGCTCCAATAAACCTCTAGTTAACTTGATCACCAAAGGATTAAGAAGAGATGAAGGCCAAAGATGGGGGAGAAATGTGAGGAAAATGTGTGAAACTTCAACATATGAATGGTTCAGACTTTTGGATGAAAAGATGGAATCTAAGCAATTTGATTGCCAATCAGTGAAGTGGTCAGCCACATCTCTCCTATTTATAGAGGAGGAGGTGTGATGCTAGTTTGCATCACACTTTCCATGAGGTTGTGTGCCAACTGAGCAAGCCACTTGCATGTGAAATGTAAATTTCACTTACATTTGAATTTCATTTGAAATCTTCATGAAGAGGTTATCATTCTGAATGACGAACAAGACCTTCTTCTTGGAAGTATTCAATGGGGTATGATTGTGAAACCTTTTGATGGGGGATCAATGGACATCTCTCTGCTGTCTATCATCTTTTTCTCTGCCCTTCTTCTTGTTATTCTCAAGGTTCTCATAATTTAGTTTGTTCACATCCTCTTAAGTCATATGTCTCTCAACAAGGTCGAGTTGCTCCTCTATCAACCAGGATCTCTCTCTGACCAAAGTATTGATATATTTCTTATGTCTGAGATCAAGGAACAACACATCGATCAAACCTTAATTCTAAGATTATCAATTTTTGGTACTTTAATGTTAAATCTGGCAAAGAAATCCTAAAACGATTCTCCCTCATTTTATTTCACTACATGCAAATAAGTGTGGGGGAGTTTTGCTTTCTTTTTCTAGCAAATTAGTGGAGAAACTTGTTGCAAAGCAAATTATAAGAGAAAATAGATGCAAGTTCCAACTAAACAAACTAATCAAGCGTTATTCCTTGAAATATTGTGAACAACATTTTGGCAAAAATGTGCTCATTGTGTCCATGAAACTGCATAATATGCTCGAATTGGAGTAATGCTCTTTCAGGTTAGTTGAACCCTCATATCAAAGTAACCTAGTTAGAATTTTTACATCAACATCTATGCAATCATCAATTATCTCATAAATAAATAGTAACCCCCGCTTGAGGCACAGTCAGTGCACACTATCATGTTGAGAGGTCTTTTCTGTGTTTCACTACAAATCTTCTCAAGGCACCTGTTTAACTATTGAACTTAGTGCAATAGCTCTTCTTATTATTCCTAATACATATTGATATATTTTTGCTCGGCTAAGGTCTCTGTTGCTCGACCTTATAGTGCCTTTGAGCTTGAATAGATTAGGAAAAGTGCCCTAGAAAGTCAGCCACTTCTTCCCAAGGATGTGGGCAAGTCTCTTCCCATGAAAATTGGCTAAGCTATTGTCATGTCTAGGTGACATGTCTCATTCCTTGGCTTATTATCTTTCTGGAACCTTTCATCGTGATGAAAGGGATAAGGAGTAGCGTTGGCAGCTACTCACTTATTATCTGCATAAGCTAAGGCTTAGTAAGGGTTACTACTTGCTCAAGTAAGGACTTGGGCTAGGTCCTACCATATTTTGTTCTTACTGGGGATAAGGGTGAGGGATAAGGAACCTTCTAGTTTTCTCTCTCTCAGAAATGGCTCATCTTATGTTTACTATTTGCTCAAGTTATGAACTCTGGTTTCCTACAGACAATGCCAAATGATGATACTTGAATCTACAAATAAAAGGATTGGGCTTTGGCCCATTATAGACTAGAAAATGAACTAGAGGTATGTTTTAGGATGGGAACAGGTCGAGTCTAGCAACCAATCAACACACATCAGGCTAGATGAGGAGGCCCTCGACTAAGGCACTCTAATGCTCAAGTCTGTATAATTGACTAAAATTCAAAGCGATAAAGTAAGGGACAAGGTTATAATGAACATACTTATATGAGGGGCTGCAATGGGGTATTTATAATCTCTTGTGAGAGTTTAAAATGTCTATGATGCCTAAGCTCATGCAGTAAGGGCTCTTATCTTCATCGAAGGACCTTTAGGTTTTTCTTTGCTTGAAAACCTTCTCCAGGTGGCACATCCCTCTTTCTTTTGGGATATAGAGGAGATCTTTGCATTTAATGCGAAGGCATGCTAGTGATACGATAGAGGCATACCTCTTAAACACAGAGGCATGCCGTCTGTCAATATGTTTAGTGTGGCAAAGTGGTAGTTAAGTTGCATTTAAGGTGACAATGATCGATGATACGAAAATACTTCATGTTTCTCCAATCGACCTCTCATGATCAAGATGTTTCCTTGATTGTGAGCCTCCCATCCATGCTCTAGTTGAAAGATGGACTTTCTAAAGCCTAGAGGCTTCCCTAACCAAAGGTCTATCAACCATACTTGGGCTAATCAACCACTCTATGGTTAATTGAAGGGATGTTGATAGCTTACACAGGCTAACTGGCTCAATGCATTCTTGGGACCAATAAACCCTTATTAGACCTATTGGGCTCGATTCACTTCCCCATATCAAGAATAAACATCCAAAACTCTTAAAATACATGTGAAATTAATATAGAATGGATACAAGCGTGTTTAAGCTGTTAGGAGATAGCTACTTGCATTCAAAAAATTAAATTACCATTCATAGTATTATAAGGTATCCTTATATATCTAAAGTTGTAAACAAAATGAGTATTTGACAATCACATCCATCCTAATACCCGTACAAATACTAAGAGTAGTTGGTCTAATGGTCTTGAAAAGGTGTACTATTTTTAAAATAGTCATAATTAGATTGAATTATAAAACATGTAGCATTTTAGGAATTTATACTGAACTTCGGGATGTATTTACCTGATTATGGTAAATCTATAGCCTGATTATGGTAAATCTATAGTTGATTTCTAGTTTTTGTATTAATAGTGATAAACTTGAGTTTCTTTCCATATTTTGCCTTTTACTTCACAAGAATAAATATCAAAAACACTAAAAATACATGCAATATTAATACGGTATGAATACAAATTTGTTTAAATGGTTATGAAATAACTACTTGTATTCAACAAATTAAGTTATCATTCGCAGTAGTGCGAAGTATCCTTATCTATTCAAAGTTGTAAGTAGAATAAGCATTTGACATCACTTCTACCCTAACACCTGTACAAATACTTAAAGTAGTTGATCTAATAATTTTAAAGAGGTGTATTACTTTTAAAATGGTTATAATTTAGATCAATTTACAAAAGATGTTAGAATAGTACCTCACAGCCAATTACATTAGCATGTAAATTATTTCAGTTGTGATACAATCTTAATTGAATAATATTTATGTTCAATGGTCATCTTCATCTTATGCTTATATTACTTCACTAACATTTGGTTGAAATCCCTAGATCACACAAGACTACGGGACTTGGTCCATGCATTGGGTAGTGATCATGAAATAGGTCTTATATGATCATGATCTTAAAAAAAAAGCAAGTCATAAAATCTTATGAGATAGAGTATCTAAGATTTGGATAAACTTGCACTAATGATGCATAAATCTAAAGAGTTGGATGTTGCTCCATTTTATGAGCATGTTAGACATGGGAGCATGATGGTGGGTGCTTGTTAGAGAATAAGTTCACTGAAAACCCAACCAAAGAATCCACTAGATTACCGAAGTGGCAAGTTGGTAGCAGCAAGTTCTTTAGCTTATGCCAATGCACATAATTAACCCTTAGACCTAAGGATCCATGGTAACCTGTTTAGGTCCTCATACTTATACTTTTCCTTGACCACTTAGCGGGTTATCCGAGTTAAGATTGGGCATGAGCTATTTGGACATAGAGGTTTGCGAGATCCAAGATGGGGTCCGTCTCCTCTTCATTGTGAAAGGTGAGTACATCTCCTATATATTCTATAATGAACAATTTCAAGAAATCCTTGTGCAAGATAGTACGATAATTTGAAAAAGAAATTTTTCAAAGATGAGGTCATAAAGAGGAATCAAACATTGGTAATAGAATAGTTATTGAGGCTATTTGGGAACCAACAAAATATTTTTCCCAAGGCCTCTTTCATGAAATAGGACACGAAATGACTGTATTTGCATGGCAAGCATAATGCTAGAAAATTTTTCCAAGAGCATATTCATTTTGACCAATTAGTTGGGCTTCATGGGCTTGAAGCTAGACAACGGCAATAGAGATTGGCTACTTTTCAATTTATAAAGATTAATTAAAAGAGTTACTGGTTTAAAGGAGTTTAAACTAATGCGAATGTTTCAATATTCAAAATATCACAATAATTGTAAGCCCATATCCAATGAATGAGAGAACCTAATCGATGACACATTAAAGCCTAAAGAAAGTGCTATTTGATGGGAAGAATTTTCGATAGAGTTAGAAAGTTCATCCTTGGCAGTTTTGTAGAGAAATCGGTTGACTAATTTGTTGATCATTTTAATTTGATTAATTTAATTATTAAACTAATCAAAATAATTTAAGGTGTTAAATTAAATTAATTAAATTAATAAGCTAATGTAATTAGTGCCATATGACAATTAATTAGTCAAGTAAACTTAAAGAGTTAAGTTGATACCTTCTAACTTAAAGAATTAAGTTTGTTAACTTAAGGAGTTAAGTCAAACTAATTAATTAAATTAAAGAGTTAATTTAATTTATTAATTGGAGGAATTTATTTTGGAGAGAAATTCAAATGAAGGCGTGCATTGAAGGTTAATTTAGAATTAATTTGGATTACAATTCATGAGATGAAATGTAGATTCAAATTAAATTCTAATGTAAGTGAAATTCACATTCCACATGCAAATAGCTTTCCAAGTTGGCAAACCACCTCATAGAGGGTGTGATGCCAACTAGCATCACACCTTCCACTCTCTATAAATAAGAGAGAGAGGTGGCCAGCCATCACACATAAGAATGCTAAATTCTCTTTTTCTCCAGAAGTGCAATTCACTCATGTGTTGAAGTTTCACACCTTCCTGTCCAAATTCCTCTCCAATTCTCCATATCCTCCCCTCCCTCTCCTTATCCCTCTGATTTCTAGCTAATTAGAGATAGATTTGAGCTTTGTGGATCATAACATTAGAGGATTGACATTTGGGGAGCTTTTGCTCTTAAAGATCCTCTGTTGTCCAAAAAGTTTAAAGGTAAATTCGGAGGCCTTGTAGTGATTAGATTGGGTAAAATTTTTACAGCAACTGCTCAAATGTGTTGATGTGCTCTCTGCAAATTTTCAGCGAATTTGGAGCTTATTTGGTTGGTCAATTGTTGGATTGATTCTGCTGTACGCAGATTAGCACTTTGAAGTTTTCATTGGTGTCCTCCTTGATTCTACCTTTTGATTTTTGTGATCAAGGTATTTTTCCAGATCTAAATCCTTATTATAGCATGATTAGATCCTTGGATGAGAAGTAGACAAGTTTTATTTAACCTTTTTGTGGTTTTATAATTGGATCCTCAAGTTACTCCTTACTTCAAAAAATGCCACATTTTTTGAATTTATACTTAACTTTGAGACATATGTATTGATTATGGTGGCAAATCTGTACTTGATATCTAGCTTTTTGTATTGATAATGATGAACTTGAGTTTTGTTCCATATTTTGCCTTTTATTTCTTGAGAATAAACATCCAAAACACTAACAACACATGTAATATTAGTATAGCATGGGTACAAATGTGTTTTAAGTGGTTAAGAGATAACTACTTGCATTTGATAAATTAAGTTATTATTCACAGTAGTATGAAGTATCATTATCTATTCAAAGTTGTAAATGGAATAAGCATTTGATGGTCACATCCACTCTAATGCCCATACAGATAATTAGAGTAGTTGGTCAGACAGTCTAAAAAGGTGTATTATTTCTAAATTGGTCATAATTTAGATCAATTTACAAAAGATGCTACATTTTAGGAATTTATACTTCATTTTTGGACATAAGTACTTGATTATGGCATAATTGTAGTTGATCTCTAGCTTTTTGTTCTAATAATGATGAATTTGAATTTCACTCCATATTTTGCCTTTTATTACTTGAGAATAAGCATTCAAAACACGAAAAATGCATGTACTTAGTATGGTATAGATACAAATGTGTTTTAAGTAGTTAGGAGATAACTACTTGCATTCAACAAATTAAGTTATCATTTGCAATAGTTTAAGGTGTCTATATTTATCAAAGTTGTAAAGAGAATGAGCATTTATCTAATTTTGTTCTTGATTTCTAGCATTCTATACCGAACCTCACTACTGATTTAATAAAACTAATTCCTTAGTTGCATAACTTTTACTTCAAATTAACCCCATTGGTACTTCATTTATCCGACTTATGTACTTGATTTCTAGCATATTGTACTAAACCTCACTATAACTTCAATGAAACTAATTCTTCATTTGCATAATATGTGCTTCAAATTAACCCCACCTATACCTTATCAATCCTAATTATGTACTTGATATCCAACATTTTGTACTTAACATCCACACTAACGTCTAACTTTATATCATCCTGAAAACATGAACAATCATGAAAACCATGCACTATATTAACATCCAATATCAACAAAATAGTCTAAATTAACCTCCAATGTCAACAAAATTCAAACTCAAGCATTTTCATGACTTAAATAGTATATGCCATATATGCACAAACCGCGTCCATCGAGCATACTTCAGCATACATTGAGAAGTCCATGGTGTCTCAACCCAAATATTCTACACCCAAAGACACATAAAGATACCACAATCCACTAACCCCTCTTGTTGTCGACTACTTCATACTTCTATGCTTTTGTTGACATGATACTGCAATGAATAATGAAAGTACCAAGAATAAAACACATCCTACAAAAATATCCATCAATTCTTGACTCCCTACTTTAGGAAAAAATTTTCAGGAAAGGAAACAAACTTACAATGGCATTAGCCATCATTTCGTATTGGAGGACCATTATTGAATTCATTAACATGAACAAACAAGTTGAAGTGTCAAGGATAAGCATATAGTAGTGATAATCTCAATTAACCAATATCATTATGTAACAAGATCTGTTAAGAACATCCATAGTGATCTGTTGTAACTCTCTATGGGTGTAAACACTAAGTTTAGCCACAAATTCAGGGAATTCTTCATCACTTACATCTTCCATGCTACGTCCCTTGAGCTAAGGTAATATTTCACTCTATGAACAGTCAGATGGTCAATCCCCAATATAACAAGCACTAAAATTCGAAAAACACCACATACCTACACTGCGTGGATATAAAATATATATTATGGTAACACTCTCTCCTAATGATGGGCTACATAATATCGATATGTAGCAATCCAATATGTCAACATAAAGGCATTCCCCTAATAATAGACTGCAGAGGTACCTTTTCTCTAAAACATAATTTCCTCCCTCCCAACAATCACCCTACAAGTATAGGTTTGCAATTGTTAGTAAAGACATCAATTTATTGAAAAATAAAAGGACAATTATAAGCAAATTTTATTACCTCAAATCATCTCTACTGAGAAAGTTGTCGATTACTTCTCCCACTTTATTTTGGAATAT
>JACGDI010005296.1:2601580-2648932 GCA_014898725.1 Jacaranda copaia
CCTTCCTCGATAATGATCAAGCTTTGGAGTGTTCTTGGCACATGATCCATCTCCATATGGAACGGGATAATGTCTTTCTTCTCTTGGGTTAGCACATTTAGTCAAAAAGGAAATCATCACTTTAAATATAACAATCATCAAATTAAGTACAATAATTAGTAGATCTTTAAGTACAATAATTGGCAGATCAAATACAAATATTAGCATATTAAGCACAAATATCAAAATATAAAGTACAAGATATCAGTAGATCAAGTACAAATATCAACAATAAAGTACAGTTAAATCCTTCAGCAGACTAAGTACAAATATTAGCACATAAGTTCAATTATCAACAAATAAAGTACAAATAATAGTAGATTAAGTACATATATCAACAATTTAAGTACAAATAAAACTTCCAGCATAATAAGCATAGACATTAATAGAATAGGTATAAATATCAATATGTGGAGTGCAAGTTTCAGTAGATTAAGTACATACACCAACAAATAAGCATAGATAATTCTTCGATAGATTATGTATGTATATCAACATATTAAGTACGTATATCAACAAATGAAGGACAAATATCAATAGATTAAGTACAAACATCAACAAATTAAGTACAAAAATAAATCCTTCAACAGATTAAAAAAAAAGATCAAAAAATTAGAAATAAATATCAATAGTAAATATCAATAGATTAAACACTTGTCAACACCTTCTTGTCTTCTGGTTGTTTGCCCCTTTTTCCACAACCATGAGGACAACCTTTTCTTGCACTTCATTTAATGCATTTAGATACTCTAGTGCTTGGGGTGGCAAACTCTTTTTTTTTTCTTTTTGGCTTCCTATCATCTTGATTTTGCTCATATCTGACAATCGATGAGAACACATTTGCCATTGGAATTTCAATAGCACCAAACCCCACTTTACTCCGTGCATGAAATTTTGTGCTTGTAAAGATCATGTTGTGTCATGTCATTTTATTGGTGCTTGGAGATAAAGGATCATAACAGTATTTTATTCAATTTTCTTTGTCCAGACTATCTTCCTTTTCATCACCACCATCGCTATCAACAATCCCTTCCACACCAACTTTCTCTGCATTTTCATTCCTTGAATTGCCCTTTCATCGACTTGCTCTTTCTTTTCTTTCTCCTCATCAGCTTTCTCTTCCTTTTCTTTCTCTCTACCATCCATCTCATCATGCTCATCCTTTTTTTCTATACACACCTCATGTAGATGCTCATTATGCTTCCCCACATCAAACTTTCTCTTTATCAGCCTACTTTCTAGTTACCATAACCTCTAATTCCACAACCTTTACTTCAATTATTTAATTTCTTCATCTTTCACTCTAAGAATTGCTTCAATTGCTGCATGGTCAACTGAGGGAACTTTAGCAGCAGCACTAGTGGCAGCCTCTAGCTTCTTGATCGAAGCTAGCAAATCCAACTCCTCAAGAGCAGGGTTGGGGCTACAACCTATTACAAGAAGAAGTGTTAATATTTATTTATAATTTGACAGCAAATCCAAATTACTATCAAAGAAATTGATAATGAATTATTACCATATCTCTTGTAATTTCTCTCAATTTCTTCTTGGCAACATTCACATTATTGGGGAGCTTGTTCTCCCCCTATTGGTAAAGCATGGAAATTGAAATAAACCTTTTGGTAAACCCAATGATAGGATGTATTCATAAATCCATGCATATCAATCATAAATGGATTGTTATGATCACCTATTTATAAAATATAAGTAACATTATTGGCAAAATGAAAATCACTTACCAATAACCCAATCATGCACCCATCCCTAAGGTACTTCTTCTTGCTATTTTCTCCATTAACTTTCCCTATGTGGTTCCTCATATTTTAGAGAAGAAAGTTGTATACAGCTATGCTGCATGCATATAACCCGACTATTAACAAATCATCCAAGTATAGTAAGAGAAATTGTAGAGTCTAATAAATACTAATTAAAAATAAAAATAATTAAAAACTAAAAGCATATACAATCTACAAAAATCATTTAAATCCTCCTAACTCTCCTTATCCACAAGCTCCTCATATTTTTTTGCTATTTCAACTCGAGTTATATTTTTCATTCTTCTTCACAAAAGTGATTCGATGGTTGAAGACTTCATCTTCAACCTTATATCAACAAATTACTTCACATGTGGCAATCCTAAAATCAAGAAAACTTCGATGCAAAAAAGGAAACTTCAACACCATTCCCAGAGATAAATGATACATTTCTCACCTCAAACCTCTTACAGCTTCAAGCTGAATGAAGCTAGTATTTAACTATGGCATATTGAAATACATATATATATATATAGAGAGAGAGAGAGAGAGTGGAGACTTCTTCAATGCCTCAAGATGTTTTAACCCCATATTAGATTTCAAATTCTTCATTGTAGTGTGAAAATATTGGGCAGAGCAACATGAGTAAAACTCATGTTCTCTTGCCATTTCTATATTCAAATGTAGACAAATTAGTATATACTTCCACTTATAGTTATATATACTAAAAATTTGATGTTTTATACTACAATTACTTATACTCTATAATTACATACTTAATCCTATTTTTTTTTTCAAGAAACCAACATATTATTGAGTAAAAAGTACCAAAATTTCATTAGATCTTCAATCCAACAATGCCATCATTAAATACTAAATTAAACATATCGAATTATTGCCCTTTAAGTATATATTGGGTTTTTGTGTATGAGAAGCATAAATTGAGAAAAATGAAGCACAAGCCCATGCCTTTCAAGTATAAAATAGAATTTTTCAGATAATTTTAGCATATAATTTCATGTATAAAAAGTATAAATCCAAAAAAAAATGAAGCACAACTTCATACTTTTCAAGTATAAATTAGGGATCTTTAGATATTACCACTACATGTTGAAAATTAGTGTGCAACTAAATTTACAACAATAAAAATTATCAATATAACAAATGGGTTCCAATTTTTAATAGCTAAAACAAGAGCTAAAACAAACAAACTTAAGAAAAACTACTTGGAAAAATCAAGGGCGTCGATAAGAACTAAAGTCTCCAAAATTTAAGTGCTAGAAAACACCTTAAACGATTGGCAAAATGAGCACCCGCCATGAAATTTTGGTTCATCGTGCACCTCTATTCTCCTATTCACATATGTGCTCTTCGCACAGTGTAAGATTTTGGAGAGAGGGAAGTTGTTCTTTTTGTTGGAGAAGTGGGATTGGAGAAGAAACATGTTTTCAATAAGTGGAGGGTCAAGTTTTTTTATTGTTTTGACTAATTGGAAGGATGTTAAATCAAAGAAGTGGGAATAATTCCTAAAATTTTACAAAATATAGAAATTGCAATGTTTAAAAAAGTAAGTGGGGAGCAAAATCAAAATTGATAGCGATATTTGATATTTAATCCTAAATAACCATTAGTTTGATCCTCTACCGTAAAGAGAAGGTAAAAAGAAAAGAAAATTTTCTTCATGCCTTTCCATTTAGGTTTCCTATACTTCTTTTTCCTTCCACACCTTTTCCTCCAAGTAAGAAAGAAAAGATACACAAATTGTAGTATATAAGTAGTTTTTACTTTCGAAGTATCCTACTTTTACTATTCTACAATTGGTAGATCACCAAGGGCCTATTTGGTTTTATTTTCATTCTCAATTTTCAATTCCAACATTTTCAAAATTTAAAAAAGTCGATGGTGTAAATAAATTAAAAATTAATTTGTATTTGAATAGATTTCTAGAAAAGTAATAATTATGTTAAATTTATTATAATTGGTGAGATGTAGTATTGATATGGGATAGCCCAGCGCAACAGCTATTAACTCCAAATTGCGCTTCCAGGCCCACTTTGCATCTAAAGTTCAAATACACTTGCAGGTCTAGTTGGGCCATCAACTATCGCCTTTTCATTTATGTAATAACTTGGGTCGAGCCACTCGACCAAAACCCCCAAGTCAAGTAAGGTGTTCTCAACCCCATAGGTCAAGTAAGTTGTTTTCAACCATATCTGACGAGAGGCTTCAGGCCACCCATTCCTTCCAACCATTTATTTGGTCGACCCATAGCCAACCAGAGGGTTTCATCCTAGTGCTAAATCATATCTCTGCCACATTTATTGCCCTGACAAGCAGCATGCCTCCACATTAATGGCGCATGCCGCCCGAGTACCAACTCTACCTCCATTTATGTCAAAAGGCGCGCCTCCAAAGTACTATTCTGTCCCAAAAAGTATGAGGTGGTGCCACCTGAAATAATGCAAGTATGGGAAATAACCTACAACCCCCATGCAAAGACAAAAACCCTTTACACTTGATAAGGACATTTTAGACATATCATCCATCTAAATAAGACTATAAATACCTCGTTGTAGCCATTATCAAGGTATGCTATTCTTCACTTTACGTTCTTACTCTACTACTTGATTTTCCTACTTGACTAATACTAACTTAAACATCCAAATGCCTTTAGCTAGACTAATCTAACGTTTGCCAATGATTGCAGATCTCAACTCAAAGAGATTTCACTGTTAGATTGTTCGATTTCCCTGATCAAATTAATCCAAACACTAACCCAATTCATTAAAACAACTTTCAACCTCATAAAATATAATGATAATAGAGAGACAAAATATAAAAGTTATTGGAAAAAGATATATAAACTATTATAAAATGTGTTTTAACAATAAAAATAAAAATATTAAACGAAAATATGTAAAAAAATTATGTATTTTAATTTTTAAATAATAAAAAATATGAAATGAAAATTTAAAAATGAAAACTACCCCAAATAATTGAAACAAGTTTATTTTTCAGCTTTCCCATGATACTTCTGTACATATTCAGTTTGTCAAAAGGACATTGAATCATTCCATCAGGAAGTGCGGCCTTGACTTTCCTGAACCTATTAGTTTGATTTCGTATTAAATTTTCTTTCACATTACATACCAACTTTGTAAAAATCAATTTTCATTTTAAGATAGCAGAGTACGAAAAGAAAAGCCATGGACAGGAAAGAGCATAAACTAATTAATGCTGCAGGAAGCCATTTGAGTTGAATTATATGCATGGCCATGAGTCATAGCGACAGCTTGGCCTAGGAGACCACAATGCATCTCATGGATGGAAATACCTCTAAACTTAGATGTGCCATAAAACATATAAAAACATCAAGAAAATAATTTCTATGACGCCCATCCAGACATGAAAGTTAGGCACTGGATACTAACCCACCGAGCCGCTTAAAGTTTAAGTCAGGTGTGTACGACCAAGGAATTAATTTAAGTATATTGATGCCATCATTATTCTTTTCACAAAGATCAACTAAAATACCACGAAAAATGCAGCTTACCCCCAAAAGGTGGGGGTAAAAACGAAGAAATTAATAGCCAGTGTGCCTCAAAAAAAGAAAATTTCTCAAATCCATATTACAGCACCAAATTTTACCTTGTTAGAATGAGGGCAGTAATCAAATTTAAGGTCATACATCACTACAAGATTCTACATGAAGAGCTGCTATCTCAGGGGGAGTTTGCAGAACCTACTAAAGGATCTGGGCAGCCGTATTCAGCTTTTCAGCTAAGCTGAGTTGCGTTCTTGTAATGCTAGACAAATAAAGTAAAAGCAGTTGGTCCTGCAAGAAGACAAAAACTCAAGGTGAAATAGATGCCCCATGAAGTGCAAGTCCCCAACAAACATGACAGAAGCGTATCTAAACAATTGAAACCATAAATACACATCTCAAGTAAGATTGTCATTTGAAATTCCCATTGTTCATCAAAACTCCATTAGTTTTCAGACAGACATTCTATGTTTTTCTTTATCCATCATTTCTTACACATTTGATTGTCCCAATTTAATAAGTTTCCTCATTATTTTCTAGTTGTCCTATTTTGTTTATATAGAACACATGGACTTCATTTAACAGAACTGTTCAATTTCGCTATTTTCAAACCTCATGGGGTACTAATATACTACACTAAACGAAAATTGATCTGTTGTTTTGAAGTTACTAGTCTTCTTCCTTTAGTTCTGTCAATAGGTTTATATTGCTATCTCGCTTGACATAAATTTTCTCGAGAAACAGAGAATAGCACTAGGGTGGATCCTGGATTTTTGTATCCACAAGGAAAATTACAGCCTAGCCTTACATGTTAAAATTTTTGTGCTTTAGGTTTTAGATATTTTGCTTTTTCTTTGCCATTTCCTCACTAAATATTATGCACAGACAAATCCTAAAGCAAACTTCAACCCTTTCAAAAACTATACATTTACCCTAAAAGGAAGGGAAGGATGCAGCTAGTATTTGCTCAAATATAATATCGGCAGCAAGGGCAGAAGGAGTTCATACCTGCAGACTATCATTAACTAGCTTATCAAAAGCATGGGGTGCTAGTTTTGGGAGAGATGATACGGTGTCAGATATAAATCTTCCAATTTTATTATCAGGCAAAATACGTCCTTCCTGAAAGTTAACAATTAATGAGTCAAAATGATGGAAAAAGGGGCAAAAACACCAACTTCAAAATCTCATAAACAGCTCACTCACCACAACAGCATCTACATATTTGTAAACATCATCTATCAGAGCAAGCAGCCGTTCCATTGAAACTTCCATTCCCTCAAGATCATTGGGAAGTTTGTCAACATTTGTTGGCTTAAGTATATCAACTGCACATTCAAAACAATCCCAATAAGATTTTCAAAACCAGCATATTTACACAAAATACCTTGTATTGAAGCTAACTTGGAAGAACCAAACTTTTGTTGGGAGATAATTTAAAAAGCAACATGGCATTCACTTACAAAGCATGAAGTAAATAAAAATCCATCTAATGGAAGCACTAAATAGCTAAAAGAACTACATAATGTGTCAGATATGAGACTAAGTCAATTTCAGATGTAAAATGATTAGAATTACTTCATTATCAGATTCTGTCAATATACTTGCTCTAAGGACACTTCAAACATGAAGCATTGCTTGAACAAATATGCCTGTGGGATCCAGAGGTTAACAATTGAGACAGTTGAAGAGTCTTGGTTCCCAACAATCAGTTGAGCAAAAAAACATCATTAAATACAAATCTTCAGGTAACACAAATCCTATTGCTAAGTGATGTAGTATATATCCTAACCATACAAGTAGTCAAGTAGGAGTTCATCTAATATACAAAGGACACCGAAAGTGGAACCTCATATCATCCATGGCTGAAAGCATATATGCTCAAAGGCATGTATGCCCAGGCATATAGATATACATCAACATGACAATGCCTTAAAACTTTAGTGAGCAAAGATACAAGCTTCCATACGTGACAGAAATCTAATTAAATCACAAAGTCAGAGAGATACATACATCCAATCTGCTCCGCCTCAACCATGCGTAGGTCCAGTGGAATTTCTTGAAATTGTGCCGCAAGTTGTTGGTCTCCAAGAGACAGACTAATAGAGACAAATGCCTTTATTGCAGCACTTCCAGTTCTGAATTCAGTATCAATAGTCAAATGAACAGGATTTGTAACTTCTCTAGAGTAAAACTCATGGATCAAAGCACTGCCCCCCGTGACTCCACCAGTTGAAAACCTACCCACATGGACATGCATTCATAAGCTCATAATCAAATTCCAAAACTAAGAAATTAGTTGAACATCCATAACTCATGCAGGCTCATGAATCAATTGTTTGCTTTACTGCCTTGGATTTGATGGAAACAAAAATAAAAATAAAGCACCGGGTCATGAAAGCAACTGAATACAGCCTAGGAGTATGTTATAATGGAGTCAACAGCTAACAAGCTCAGATTGGTATCAGAAAAAATATAATGGAAGTAGACATCAACACCATATTATCACATAATTTCATTAGCATCGTGTAGAAATTCATAAACCAGCATCTCTTTTTGTTCTGCTAAGTTAAAGTAATCTCTCTGTAAAGTTCAATCCCAATGTACATGATGCACTGATTCTAAAATTAACATAATTTCTAACTTGAAGAAAAAATGTAAAATTACATGATTAAGTCATGCCTATAACAATCAGATCACAAACTTGAAACAAAAATGAAATTAAACCTTATGCACAAACAAAGAAGGGGTGCTATTCTTGATTAATTTGTAAAACATGAGCAATGCCAATTCATATGTAAATTTGAAAGTTAGCCTCAAGCAAAAATGACTTCCGCAGCTGAGAATACATAAGCAGAAACAAAAACGCACTTTGAGAGATTAATAGCAATAAAAAATTGAACTTCAATGAAAAAGCGGAGAAAGAGATAAGGAAATTGCCTAATAAAACAAAAATTACCATCCAACAATGACTTCCTTCGGATTCACCTTCTGATGGGATGACAACATATTGTGATGATAATCAATATCCAATGCAACCTAAATCCAAATCAAATTGGGGAAGGTAAATCTCAAGTAAAAAGGGGGGAAAGGAGGACGAACGATGAAGAACAGCCTGTTAAAACCAAATAGATTACACGTTACAGCAAATGTAACCCCAACCAAAAATTGACTCTAAAATTTCAGGGGAGAGAGATTTGCGTATACCAATCGCAAGATTACTTAGCTAGCTCATAGTAAGGGAACAGCAATTAACAATAAAACTTAATTAGAAAAAATATGCAAGTATTTAAACTTTCTGAGCGTACAAAACCAAAAATCTCGAATAACCTGATCCGAAGATTCATTGTGGGGAACGGCGTAAGAGTTGCGAATATCAACGGTGCCATCAGGCAGAACCGATCCAAGGAGAGTGCCGATGACACGCTCGGCTTGGTCGGGCCGCCTCACATAGCAATCGCAGATATTGAATATGACGAGTGGATGAACTCTGGCCGACACGCCTGTAGGTGATGGTACGAACTGCAGGACCGTTGTTCCGCTCGAACCCATTGTTTCGATGATGCGCTGGGAGGAGAGAGGAGGGGCTGAGATTCTAGGGTTTTGGGAGGAGCGTAAACCGCAGGGTTATGAGGGAAGTGGGGAACTGCCTTCGTGAATCCTGGAACAAAGTTGGGCTGGGCATAAAATGGGCCTGCTCTTGAGGCTCGGGATGGAATATCGGATGATTTAAAGATAACGAGATGGACCGGGATTTATTTCAACAAGCATTGTATTTGCACTGTTTTGATGAAATGAAGTTAGAAAGGCGGCGTTTTAAATGTGAATGAAATTAATGGGATAATTAAAATTTATCCTCCCGCTTGGAAGAATGAATGAATTGCATGTCTCGTCTCATTTCAAGTCTACAACCATCTTCAAAATTGCCAGCAAAATTTAATGACGCACTTGCTTGCTGTCTTCATCCTCATCTCTCCCGGCCAAATTTCCAGAACATTTTTTGTCACTGTCTTAGGCTAAGGCGTCTCGTCCTACATCATCCAACCACGAATTACAATTGCAGCTTTACATTTTCCACCCAACTACTATCTCATAAAATAAATAAATTATGTGCAAGGACGATAGCTCCCTCGTCTTATCATCTACCAAATTCAACGAGCTCTTAGAGTTGCCAACCAGAGGAGGGGGAATATCATAATTTAGATTAATGAGAGTAGTGATTTTGTCAAATTTTTATTATTTTTTGAAAGAATACATCATTTATATCGCTCACTGCACCATCGTATCAAAATTTTAATTCAAAACAATCAATGACCACGAGTCTCCTCAAATATAGGAAGAACTGTGCACATTGGAATTGAATGAGAACCCTCAAGCCTTAATGTCGCACAAAACTTGATAAACAAATTCTTGACAATTTCAATCTGGGTTAAAAAGTCTTCTGTTTTTATTCAAGACCTTGAATTAGATTAGTGCATCTTCTATTTTGTGAAAATGCAAGAAAATAATCAGAATTGTGTGTTATTTATTATCTCCATAAAGCCCAAGCTTGCTATTATTACGAGTAACTTTCATGCGGCTAAATTGTACAGTACCCCCCTAATATTCGTAATTGGTTCCTAACTCCCTGTAAAATAGAAATTAGCAAAAAAAAATCTTGTGTTTTCTGAAATCATGCAATAAGCACCCCTCAGAAAGATTGGTGTCCTTCACGCGTGGGTGTGTTCGATTTGATATGCATTTTTATGTATAAGAAGACGATCTTACCCTCACTTATCAATCATTAAATTTTTTTTAAAGAAATCAATGGTTTAAATTAAACAATATAATATCTTTAAAATAATAAAAGAAATAAATAATATATTATTATGTATAATACAATAAATATATGTATAATATATTATTCCCAACCCTCAAACCCATACCCATCCCCATCCCCTTGCCTCTCCCCCCAGGGGGCCATGGCAGCATAAGATGTAGCAACCATGGCTGCTTATGAATAGCTGCCATGGCTACCCCTACCGCCCCCTGTCATGGTCTCCGTGCTGTAACCATGGTAGCATCAGATACAATGACCATGGACGCCCCTATAAGCAACAGCCATGGCCACCACGTGCATAGGGGCCAGATTGGGGTCCCACCCCCATCGAACATCATGGTTGTCGAGCTACCGACAGTCGTGGTGGTCATGACTACCATGCCTAATAGCTCAATGGGCATTTGGCAGCCAATTGACTACCATAACCAAAAAAAAGTTCTTAGATGAATGGCAACTGGCGACCACCATGGCCAATGGTCGGGTTTGGGCGGGCTATGTCTAGCTGCCAGGCAGCCTATTGAGGTTGAGGGCAGAGGGGTGGGTGATGAGGGCGGAGTGATTGGAGGGTAGGATATTATATTATATATGTTATATATAATTATATATATTTATATATATGTATAAATATAAATAAAAATATATTATATATTTTTACAAAATAATTATTATTTAATTTGAAATGAAGAAAATTTATAAATACTTTTTTTGGTGGAAAAAATATATGTTTATATTTATATATGTACATATGTATATATTATGTATAAATAAAACATATGTTTTTTTTGTAAAAAAATATATATTTATATTTATAGATGTACAAATATTTTATATGTAACTATAAATGAAAAATATGTTATATTTTTATAAATATTATATATTATTTAATTTTAAAAGAATTAAAAAAAATTTATGTATGTATACATATTATATATTATATATACTTTTTTAATATTATTATGCGTAAACTTATATATGTATACATATTATATATAAGTATAAGTAGAAACATATTATATATATCCTTTTTCTTAAATATTAAGTATTAAATATTGTTTAAAAGAATTAAGAAAAATTTACTTATATGGATATATGTGATATGTACAAATAAATAATATAACTTTGAATAAAAAATATGTTATATTTTTATAAATATTAACTATTGTTTAATTTTAAAAGAATTAGAAAAATTATATATGGATATACATGATATATATAAATAAATAATATATAATATATTTGTAGATAAATTTATATATGTATATTATATAAGTGTAAATAAAAACTATATTATATACTATTTTACATATTAGACATTATTTAATTTGGAATAAATAAAATAATTTATACATTATATATAAATAAAAAATACATATGTATATATTTATACATAAACTTATACGTTTATACATATTATATATTTAAGTATAAATAGAAACATATTATATATCCTTTTTATAAATATTAAATATTATTTAAGTTGAAACGGACAAAATATAATTAAAAAATTAAATAAATAATAGATAAGATAAAAGTAAATATTATTTGAATTTTAATTTTGGTTAAGGGCAATTTTATCTTTTTACTACTCAATAGACATCAAACAAGAAACAAAAAGTTGTTAGGTCAAGTGAGCAAGTTCAATTAAACATAGGATTTTTTTTGCCAATTTCTAGTTCACAAGAGGTTATAAACTAATTGTGAATATCACAGGGGGTCATTGTGCAATTTTCCTTTCATTCATATTAATTGAATGCTATTAAAAGCACATCAAATGACATCCTTATATTGATTTCTTTGAATAAAAAAGAAAAACATATTTTAGGTATTATAGAAAGTATAAAATCCAATGAAATTGTTAAAAACCCACAAAACCAAACCATATCAAACCTCCCTCACACTCAAAACCCCATCCCACTCATACTCTTTAACTCTGTAATATGTTCAGATAAATGAATGAATACTTCATTTGTTCTTTTTTTACTATGTTAATTTTTTCATGTCTCCGTGGCAAGTCTTTCTCTATCTTATCTTCTAATAAGTTTTCCAATTATTTTGAATTTTTCCATTATCAACATGGATTGTCTAATTGATCAGTATGCCAAAGTCACACTTGAAAAAAAAAAAGAAGGTGGTATCATATTAGAGCATCAAGAAGAGAAAGAAATTGCTCAACAAAGTTACTTTCCAGTTGGTCGTCCTCTAATGAGTAAACACATTAATTTTAAGGCTTTCAAGAATACCATGGCATCCATATGCCAACTCGTTAAAGGAGTCAATATTAAGGAGATAAACACAACTACATTCATTTCCAACTCTTCCATGTTCTTGATATGCAACGAATTTTGTTGGGAGGTCCATAGACATTCAACCAACATCTCCTTATTCTGAAACAAGTGTTACCCAGAGAACAACATCCATATATCCTACTTACTCATATTAGTATTTGGGTTCAGATCTACGATCAACCTGTGGGTGCTCAATCGAAATAAGTTTGTGAAATCATCGAAAACTATATAGGCTCTTACTAGAATCATATTCAAACAACTTCACTAGTATTTGGAGATTATTTTAGAGAATTTGGGTGTCTACTGATGTCAGAAATCCACTAGAGAGACGAATGAAAATGAAAAAAATAGTAAAGAGAGTGGAGTTCGATACATTAAAGAAAGGCACTTGACGTTTTGCTTTTTTTGTAGTATTCTAGGCCATACCAAAAAAATTTGCCTAAAATTATATGATTATGAGATATCCAGAGTTTGCTTATGGAAACTAGCTGAGAGCTCCGAGAAGAGGTCAGCAACCAAGAATAGGGGAATGGTGGCTCTAAAATTCGCCATCGGTGGCAAAGAGTTTTGAGGTCGAAATATATAAGGAAAAAAATTCAAATATGGAAGAAAATCTCTTTTGGATGGAAAATTAGGGATTACCCAAGATCCTGGTCATCAAGGTCAGAATAGAGGAGATTATGTTGAGAAAGAAAACTAATTTGAAAATTTGCATGATTATCAAGAAAGATTAACCCAAGGAAGAGATAAGGAAATAATGATTTTGACCCAAAAAGAAGACGAACGGACAATGGACTAGCTGATTGTTTGATGGAAAAGAGCACTACAATGGCCCATTAATGGAAGATAGGTCAAATAAAAAAAATTAGTTAACGGCGGGTCCTGGGCTCCAGGCCCACTAAGCCCAATGAGTATACTTAGCTAGAATTGTCGAGGGCTTGGGAACTCACAGAAAATTCAGGTCCTTAAAGATTTGATTAAGTCAAAGCAAGCCAAATTTGTATTTCTTATGGAGGTGGATAGTATTCGCAATAGTGGAGGTCTAGCATTATTTTGGCAAAGTGATGAAATGGCTTCAATTTTAGGATACTCCATAAATTACATTAACATTGAAACAAATGTTGAAGAAATGCAAAGATGGCAATTGACGAGCATCTATGGTTTTCTGGATTAGGCTAGATGACATGAATCATGGGATATGTTATGCAACTTGAAAAATAAGTCAAGCTTATGTTAGTGTTGCGTAGGGGATTTCAACAATCTATTCTCTCCATAGATAAAAAATGGAAGAAGTTCCCATCCCCAAAGTCTTTTTTAGGGAATTGGAAATGTAGTTAATAGATGTAGATTACGTGATGTAGATATGAATGGCCACCAATTCACTTGGGAGAGAGGCTGAGGTACTAAAAACTTTGTTGAAGAAAAACTTGACTGGGCTCTTATTTATAATAATTGGTACAATATTTATAAAAAAGCAGAAAACCTCCAGGAAACATGCTTGGATCATTCACCTATTCTCTTTTTACTGAGTATATGGGAATATAAAAGGAAAGTGAGGCAATTTTGCTTTGAGAATATATGGCTCAGTGAACCTGAATATAAAGAGATAGTGAGTAAAAGCTGGGAGAAATCTTATGGCTGTCACATAAATACCAAGTTACTTAAATGTGGTAGAGATTTACAAAATTGGGGAGTCCAATTTATCTCTTATTTCAAAGAAAGGATAGAGGAATGCAAAAGTAAAATAAGATGGTACAGATCAAGCGGGATGAAATCGCCATTAAGAATTATACCAAAGTTTAGCATGAATATCTCACTACTCTCCAACATCAAGAGAGCTTTTAGAAGCAGTGTGCCAATAAACATTAGCTTAAATGAGGATACTCTAATTATCAATTTTTTCATGTGAAGGCATCCTCTTTTCGGGAAAAAAATAAAATTAGCCAATTGAAGAATGATGAAGGAAATTGGAGAACATGGCATACCGAGATTGAGGTAGATAACTATTCCTCCAATTTTTTTACTACTAATTACTTTGATTGTGCTCTAATTCTTGATGTTGTTGATTGTAAAGTTATTAATGCTCTTAATGATGAATTGATGATTGATTTTAATCCAGCAAAAGTTAAAGAAGCCTTATCTTCGATGTATCCATATAAGTCTTTGGGACCGAATGGCATGAATTCAGCATTCTTTCAAGGTGTTTGGCTAATTGTTAGAGATGATGTTACACAAACATGCCTAGATTATCTTAACTACTGCCACATTTTGGAAAGGTTAAATGACACAAACATAACTTTGATCCTAAAGAAGAAAAGTTTGAAAGTGATGCTAGATCTCAAATCAATTGCTTTATGTAATGTATTATATAAGATTATGTTGAAAGTTCTAGCAAATCAATTAAAAAATATCCTTCCTCATGTTGTTTCGATTTTTCAAAATGCCTTTGCACTAAGGAGGCTGATCATGGATAATATTTTGATTACCTTTGAGATGATGCACTATCTAAAGAGAAAAACCAAAGGAAAAATGGAGCTGCAACCCTTAAAATTGACACAAGTATGACCTATGATAAAATAGAGTAGAACTTCTTGAGATGAATTAAGAAGAAAATAGTATTTCATCATAAATTCATCAATACGGTTATGGTTTATGTGTCCAATGTGAAATACTAGATTGTTCATAATATTGTTGAAATTGGGCCGATTATTCCATAAAGAGGATTAAGGCAAGGTGATCCTTTGTCGACATATTTGTTTATCCTTTATGCCGAGGATCTCTCTTCTTTGTTAATGTAAGTAAAAATTCAAGGTAGGATCCATGGGTATAAAGTGGCTAGAAGAGCTTCGACTATCAATCACCTTTTCTTTGCAGATAATAGTCTTCTATTTTTTCAAGCTACAAAGGAATAATGTGTTGCACTTAAAGGGCGTTCAAGTAAGCATGAACAAGCATTGGGTCTGGCGATAAACGTCCAAAAATCTGTTGTACACTTCACTCCTAGCACTCTAGCAGAAACTAAGCATGATATTTGTGAACATCAGGAGGTTCAAATTATAGGAGACATAACAAATATTTGGGATTACCAGTTTTGATTGGAAGGAAGAAAAAGAAGATATTTAAGTTTGTTAAAGACAAAATCTGGGACAGGATGTAAGGATGGAATAAAAGATTTCTATCAAAATTGGAAAGGAAATTTTAGTTAAAACGCTTACCCCCCAACAATTCTAAATTATGTAATGAGTGTGTTTCTTCTCCTAAATGATCTTTGTGTTGACATCCAAAGAATGATGAACTTGTTCTATTGGAATTCTAAACAAGGCAACTCTTCAGGCATTAGATGGATTAAATAAGATAGGCTAGGTTCTTCTAGGGAGAAAGGTGGTTTAGGTTTTCGAAAGCTTAAAGAGTTTAATCTTGCTTTGTTAGGAAAACAAATATGGAGACTAACTACTCAACCTAATACATTGATTACAAAAATTTTCCAAGCTTGGTATTACCCAAGTAAAGTATTTCTTGATGTAAAATTGGGTTATAACCCTAGCTATGATTGGAAAAGCATTTTGGCAGCTCAAAGTTTTATTAAAGTAGGGATATTGTTCAGAGTTGGAAATGGGGAGAGCATCACAATTGGTAATGACCCCTGATTACTTGATGAGAAAAATCCATATATCACTTCATCATTGAATTTAGAAAAAACACAAAAGAAGATGAATTATCTAATAAGTACGGGATGCAAAAGCTAGGATAGCTCATTTATCCATTTGCTTTTCAATATAAGATATGCTAATCAAATACTCAGTATCCCATTGAGTTTTAGGAGAGAATTAAATAGAGTTATGTGGAGGTTTGATAGAAAAGGGGCTTGTACAGTGCGGAGTGGATATAGGCACCTTATGACAACTACATAATCTAATTATGGTGATTCTATTTTTTCTGTGTGGAAGAATATTGGCTTGCAAAGATTCCACCAAAGATGCAACATTTGATTTGGAGAGCTTGCAGTAATAGTTTGTTAACGAGGGATTGACTCTTATTGAAGAATGTGGAGGTAAATAGTATTAATCCAATGTGTCAAGGCGAAGATGAAAACATTCTACACATTTTAATCTACTGCCCAATGGCTAAGTCTTGTTGGAATGCAGTAGTTATTGGAGTTTTTCATACAAAGGTTACCGATTTGCTAGATTGGTTGCATGTCATGCTATCAACGGCTTCTTGGGATGACAAAAATAGAATTTTCATGATTTTTTGGAGCTTGTGGCAAAATAGAAACCAAGTGGTCTAGAATAACAAAATAAAATCAATCTACTCAATCATTTTCACAATCGATTCTTACTTGCAGTAGTGGACGGAAGCACTGAAAAGAATCTAGGAGCAAGCCCTAAAAACAGATAGAATACACACCAAGAAATGGTCTCAACCACCTCATAGATAGCTTAAATGCAATACGGATGCATCCCTTTTTCCTAACCTTCAAAAGTCAAGTTCAAGTTGGGCTTTGAGAGATGAGTATCATCAGTATTGTAGCAAAGTTAATACCTCACATATGTGTTATTTCTCCAGCTTTGGTAGAAGCAATGGGATTCAGGGAAGCGTTGAGTTGGATCAAATAATATTGTTCCTCACCTAACCAAATAGTATTGTTTCTCACCTATTCTATTTGAGTTGGATGCCTAGATAATTGTTAAAGCATTGAATGATGTTTCTTGTGATTGTTCTTACTTAGAGATTGTTGTTGATGACTATAAATCCATGATGGCTAATATGGATTGTTCAGTTAGTTTTGTTAGGCGTTTAGTAAATTATGTCGCTCATCATATAGTGAGAGTAACAGGTTCTTTCTCTAAACCAATCGCATGGGTAGAGCAACCTCCCATCTTTTTATTGGATGTTCTTTTTGAAGATTTGAAATAAAATTTTCCCCCTCTAGTGTTAAAAAAAATAGGTTATGTTTTAATCTTGTTTCCTATTGGTGGAAAAACTAAAATGATGGAGTGTTTGGTTAAGCTTATTTAAACAATCTTATAAACTCATACATCATATAAGATGTTTTTTAAACTTATAAGACGCTAGATCTTTTTTAAAAAATTATTATTAAAATATTTTGATAAAATAAGATTTAAAACTTAAAAAATGTTAGCTATTGAATTTTGTTTATTAAGATTTTAAAAATAAATTAAAAATTCCCTACTTTTTTAAAAAAAGCTTGTAAATTCCTAACATATTATTTTAAAAGTTTCTAAACTCTTTTTAAAAATAATTTACAATATTTTTTAACATTTTATACACTCTTAAACATCTTGTAAAATATTTTGAACAACTTAAAACTCACCCAATTACCCTTTGAATGCAACAAGGGGAATACATACGCCATGGGACCGACCAGGTAAATACAACACAGGAACATCGTTGAGATCAGGGAGTCACTACAAACATAGCATCATATTAATCTAAACAACACACAGCGGCCACTATAAATCAGTGACAAGAAATAGCTGGACAGACATGGCAATAAGCATCGTCACTGTCACTCGCCATTGCAATTTCTAAATGAAATCCAAGCAATTCATTACGGGAACCTTAAACACTGCCTTGTTCAATTAATATTCCACTGCACTCATTTCATCAGCATATGTTAAATTTAGGGAAATAATAGGTAGAAAATTGCTGATAATACCAAGTGATGAAAATAATACGCAATTCCAACTGCAAACCCTGAACTAAGTGGTCCATTCATTAAATTAAGTAGTCAAATGCTTCTTCCATTCTTTTTCCTAGTGCAGCTGCGCTATCTTGAACTTGAACCAGAGGCCTCATCCCATGAGAATTTCTTCTCATCCAGCTTCTCACAGATCCATTGATCTGTGCCTGTCTTCATACAATTAGATGCAAACTTATCTATTTTTGAAACAGGAACCTCAATTCATTGGTGAGGACATTATGAAACTGCAAAGAGTTAACCAAACTTTTCCGGCAATTCTCTGCAGTCATGAAGTCAAATTTGTAGACAGCATACAATACTCATTTAACAGAAAAACTAGCAGTGGCAGTTTTCCTAGGTTTGAGTTGACTCACAAACTTTTTCAACCACCACCTGCTTATGTTTCTCTTCTATGAAAAATAAAGTGACAACTTCTTGTTGCCTTCTGTTCCAAGAACATCCAGTTTCAATCATCATGAACAGCCATCCCAGATGCTGATTGCTGCATTTGCCAACAAATAGGACTAAAAAAATGTTTTCTAAATAATAAAACTGAAAAGTGTTAGTGGCATGAAACATTCAGGCAATGAAAAAGACTGTAACACAAAAAGCGAAAAACTCCATGAATAAACAAATTGCAGAAACATGATGAGTCAACAATCCAAAAAAGAAAAGGACAAATGAATAAACAATCAGAACATGAGAAGGGACCCTTCTGTATCTATCAGCAATACTTCCATGACTGAGTTCCGCTATGAGGTCCAGGAAACGGTCAGAACTTGACAGATCCTGGTGAACCAACAATTGTCTCCAGCAGGAAGGGACTCTACTTGCCTGCACTGGGTCCTGGATGGTCACATATCTTCGTTTAATGAGCAATTTATTTGTTCAAAGTTTCACATTGAACTTGAAGATATGAAAATTCATTTGGAGGGTTCAACACTGAGCGGGAAATTAATGATTCATCATTTCCAGCCAGGTGAGAGGCGTAGCAACATAAGTTTCATTCTCAACTTCAATAAGAGATTCTCTTTCCTGTAATGCATCTGCAACATTGAACAAAATTCTTCTCCTCTTTAGAAGAAATACCCTGTAACAAGAGACATTATTGGCATGTATTCCAGCAATCACAATAGAAATGCAAACCATATATGCTTAACGAGGCAGGGAATTGTGGAAGGATAGAGCTACATCATTGAAATCACAATCCAAAGCCACAAGAGAATTTGATATTTGACCTGTAGAAGTACTGAATGCACATTTGCCGCAACAGCCATTTCACATGCATCAAATTCATTAACTGTAATCCATGAATGTGCATCTCTGTGAAAGAGAGTACCGATCCGGTGTCCTTCTAGCCCTCTAACAATGTCGCCTGCAACAACCACTTCCACAAAAATGGAAACACAGGTGAGGGGAAGATTCTATAACTGATCAAATGTGAAGGCTAAAAGTTTCCCAAGTGCTATACCATAATAAATAAAAAGTATTGAACTAAAAATTCTGACATTATAGTTTTATGCATAGTTTTATCTAAACAAAAAACCTTGCCATCAGAACCAGTTCAGTTATAGTATCTGACAGATGCAGATCGTAATCAATAATTCCCTTCCAGACTTATATCATGAAATATTTTGTGTTGAACATTGAGTGCCATTTTATTTAGAGGGTGATTGGCTAAGCTTTTTTAAAAGATCCTATATGCTCTTACATCTTATGAGATATTTTTTAAACTTATAAGATGCTAAATATTATTTTGAAAATAAGCTAATGAAGTGTGTGAATAAAATAAAATCTTGGATCTTTTCACGTGTTAATAATGACAATTTTATAATTAAAATGGTTAAATTTAAAGGAGCTAGTTAAAATTTTGAAAATAAATTAAAATTTCCTTACCTTTTTTAGAAAAACTCATAAGATCCTAACATTTTTATTTTAGGATCTTATAAGCTCATTTTTAAAAAAAATTACCAAATACTTTTTAACATCTTATAAGATGTTTTAAGGAGCTTATAAGCACATCCAAACACCCTCTTAATTAAGTTATACAAAATTTCTCTATACTGGAGATCTTAAGACGACAAATGCATTACGTCCTAATACTTCTCTTATTACCTTTGAAAAGGCTGCACATCTATGAAAAGCACTAATGCAAGGGACAAAGCTCGAGAACTTTTATTACCAGGAAGATTACCAAATTTTTGAAACATATAAAAAGCCAAGGGAGAATTGGTTAGGCTCCAAGAATACTAGAGTTATCCTAGTAGGCAATTCTACTTCTATTAGTTAGATCTCTATTTGGTGAACTGGTTATAAAGGTGAATTTCAGCTTCAGTATGTGCTAGTAATATATGCCAACACAATCATATACACCTTGATAACAACAGGTGGCCAGAACCTGCACTGCTGATTGCAGACCTTATTTAGCAGTCATTTCTCCTCTTCCTACCCTAGATTTATCTTGGAATGTTATTACTACTTGATGTTTTTGTTTGATGTATATATACATATATATATCTCAGCTTTGAATTTGGATCAGTAGGAAGACCACTGTAAAGATCCTCCACACTACTCAACAATACCAGAAAGTATGCTTTTAGTTCAAGCACCAATAAAGCTGCTAAGCTATCATTATCCCAAAATGTACCTATTAATCCTGCCAATGAGCAGCTCATTATCAAGCTAGCGATATTTTAGTATTGATGAATCATAACGTAATAAATGTAGACCTTGTTAAACAGTCAATTGCAGTTGCATAGCCAACAGCCTACAGTCCATTGTAGTTTTGCTAATCTGCTATTCATGAACTTACTTACACTTGCCTTTTTAAGTCACTGGCCAATGAGAGTCAGCAAGCTAAATTTTCTGTTTTATGATTTTGGAAAGAAAATAATGCTATAGCGTTTCATTTTTTTTTCCCCTTCCCCTCCAGGCATTGCAACTAAGATGCATATATGCTACGGCTGCTTCTACAAATTTAATGAGGAAAACATTAAGAAAAATAATATACTCACTTCAAAGTACCTTATGCTTTTATCTTTTGATTCTTTTCCTTTTTGTCTTCCTTTTCCTCACCAAAATCCAAGACCCAAACACAATATTATAGCAATGTATATATGAAAGTAAACTAAAGCTGAACAGCTAAGTTAATAATCAATCTACATGATATGGAGCTCTTCTAGTACTGATTTCACCATTTTCAAAGCAGAAAATGAATTCATTATTTGAGAAAGTTAGGTTCTGAACTCTTTTTGAAATCATTGTCTGTAACCAGAAGTTGTGATTAGGTAATATCCAACTGAAAAATGATAAAAAGAAAATTTCCGACCGTAGGATGACTAAAAATTTAATAAAACAGAGAGAGCTAGGGGATATATCAACTCATGAACTGCAGTAGAAAGGAACTTACAAAGTCCAGATACTGGAACCACAGATGCTTTTAAATTGTGCAAAGCCACAATGATGCCTTGCATTATTACCTGGCTGAATAAAGAATCATCTAGTGCCATAAGATCTGCCCAACTGCTTCTAGTGATTACAGAACTTTTGAGCTGCTTATGCCAAAATTCATCAACCAAGGGGCAAGGGCTACAGAAGTCAGTCATGACAATCTAGGCTAGTCAAGTAGCAAGTGGCCAACACTGATTCATGCACCTTTTTGTACATCTTTGCCTTATAAACCTCATCCATCATTCATATAAAACAGATTTTCCACTAAACAGATTTTACACCTTTGGTTCCTTCATCCTCATAAGGAAATAGTGTTGAAATGCAACATCTGATAGAAATAACATTATGCCACGAGAAGATTTTAAGATCTCCATTTACTTTTAAAAATTAACATTGCAGCAAGTCCTTAAATGCTTTCACTGAATCCTTACTATCCATAGACTAGGAAATACTGGGTCTGCTAATTTTGCTAACTACTTTTGAGGTTAATTAGACATCTGATCATTTCAATTGCTTCTGTGCTCAAGTCAAACTTTCATCTTTAGTGTCTCTGCATTTTGTCACTTTTCACAGCACACATATGACTTTGGCTAAAAGGTAGAAGCAGATTTTTATCAAAAAGAAATTAGGTCAGATATTTTTCCAAATGCCTTGGGGACTCCATCAATTTCCTATCGCCTTCTCCAAGCTTTTCGGGCCTTTCTTTGAGTTGCATTTGGCACAGGCAGCAACCTGTTTCAAAGATCAGTGATGGTGATAGATAATATGATGAGTCTCTAAAATATAAAGTGAAAAGTATCATTGAAGAAGAAAAATAATCTGTCTATTCACTATTTCCAGCATTAATAAAATGCAGTAAGTTTTAGTTGGTGATGTCTCATACCATTCCCGAGATTAATACTCTCGAAATATTTAATCCATGCCTAACAAATCAGACTGTTGTTCTTTTTTACTTTTTTCTTTTTTTCAGAATAATAAATCTGCCACATGCGTATTGATGCAAGGCTAATGTTCAGCAATACATATGGACCAAGGCCCACCCCACTTGGCTTCTAAAATACTTAACATATACAAACTTTTGAAATTTTTCTCAAATATTAGGTTTATTGAAGTATCCTCTGAATATGGAAGTACACCCTTGGGGTTAATACCACCACATTTTCCCATGTACATTTCCCCCTCATGAAATTGGCAGAACACAATCAATGGTCAAGTTTTCACTGGAAGAACAGCACCTGTTAAGCATCCAATAACAAGTTAAATCACATATTGTAGGATAGTGCTAGATGCAAATAAGAGAAGATGATCACAAATTGTCAAGTTTTAAAAGAATTAGCACACTAAACCGAAAGATAACCCATATAGGAAGAAGTAAAAGCTTCCATTAAGAAAAGGCAAACTCAGCATAAATATGCAGAGAGTATAACAGGATTGAGAAATTTCTCCTCCATACATGGCTTTATTATCAAATTGTTTTCTTACCATTCATGATCTCCTATTGTTGTGCCTTTCATCGGAATTACACCATCGATATCCTAAATATAAACCTCTATAATAATTGTTGTAGCTCTAGAGACGGTTGAGGACTCCATAGTGCATTATCACTAGTTGATATTAACATTACCAACATGGCATTTAAGCAACTGTAAATGATTTACGAACATAAAGGCACTAAACAATTCTTTAGTGCAGAGTACTAATGGGGGAACTATGCTGATAGAAAGCCAGCAATCTACTACTATACGGAAAAAGAACAAGAAATTAAAAATTTAAAAGCCAATAATACATTGGCCTACAGAAAAAAATAAAAAAAGTAAAAAAAAAAAATCTTTTGAAGTCCGAATCAGATATAAACATGTCAAACTATAGTGTATTCTAAAATATGGTATTGTCCTATTACATTAATCTATCATGCATGAATGACTAGTTTTTCTTTTAAGTGAACTTCATGCTTTTTTGTGGGAGAAAAGCTTCACTATCAATGCATATCATTTCGCAAATACCAATAATCAAAGCCTAAAAATGTGTGGTTCCATCCAGTTGTTAAGAACTCACAGACACGTCAAATGGGTGACCTGAACGCAGCCAAAAAAGCATCCAGATGGGAGTTCAGAAAGAGCATTTCATATCTTTCCCTCCTCTGTATTGTCTGTTCCAAATTACCAATAATCTTTACATGAACAACTTCCATTTTGAAAATGATGGAAGCGGTATGCATCACGTACAATAATAGTTCGATCAACAACCTTCGAAACAAATTTAATCCAATTATGGCAATCATTACAAACACGCAGATTCTTCATCACATGCAAGGGAATCAAATCAGACGAATTTAGAAGTCCAAAAGCAACAGCCAACTTTTCACTGTGAATATATGCAGTTGGGTCCTTCTGCCCCAGCTCCAAATCATTCCATAGGCTACTACGGTCTTGTACATAACCAATTGCAGCCACCCGCTTGTTTAGGTCCTCCAAGTAGTTGTGGATCTCATCTGCAAGAGGATGGCATCTGTCACCAACAAAAAATGCGTGAACCGAATTCTTTACTTCTATCCAACTACAACCAGGCTCTTTCTTCACCCCTCTTTCTCTCATGAGCCGTCTTGCTCGATCCCGATAATCCCATTTACCAGTAACAGCATACATGTTTGCCATTAGAACAAAAGTAGCAGAATCTTTGGGTTCTAATTCTAAAAGATGCTTTGCTGCAACTTCGCCAATATCTGTATTCCTGTGAATCATGCAGGCACTTAAGAGGGTCCGCCAGATCATTGCATCTGGTTCAATTGGCATAGAATCCACAAATGCTTTCGCGCGAGAGACTTGACCGGCCCTTCCAAGAATATCAACAACACAGGCATAATGTTCTTGTCTTGGTACTAAGCCATGCTGTTCACTGATGGATCTGAAGTAATTAAGCCCCTCCTCCACCAATCCTGCATGACTACAGGCTGACAAAACTCCCACATATGTTCTATGATTTGGCATAATTTGCAGCATTTTCATATTCTCAAAGAGCTCTAGAGCTTGCCTACCATATCCGTGTTGAGAATATCCTGTAATCATAGCATTCCATGAAACCTCATTTTTATGAGGCATATCAATGAACATGCTCCTAGCACCATTAAGTCGTCCACATTTTGCATACAATGTGATTAATACATTGCATACTTCTGTCTCACTGTCATACCCTGTTTTTATTGTTCTGGCATGAATTTGCTTACCCAGTCTTACATTCGTTAAGTTTGCCACTGCACTAACAGCAGACCCATAGGTGAACATATTAGCCTCCTCTCCAGCTTGAATCATTTGAGAGAAGGCCTTCAATGCTTCCTCACTCTTTCCACCCTGTGCAAAACCTGATATCAATCCATTCCATGAAACATTATCTCTAGCATACATTTTCTCAAATGTCAAGCGTGCCTCCAACACACAACCACATCGAGCATAGAGACAAACAAGTGCATTTCCAATTGAAATATCTGAAGAGTAGCCAGAGACAACAGACTGACTATGAATTTGACGCCCTTGATTGAGAGCTTGAATTCCAGCACATGCACTCATGACACTTGCTAATCCTATGTTATCTGATTGAATACCTCGCTGTTGCATTTCTCCAAAAAGTTTAAGAGCTTCAGTGAACATGTCATGTTGAGCATATCCAGCAATCATAGCTGTCCATGAAACAATATCATCTTCACAAAGACGTCTGAATATTTTCAGGGCAGTTTCCAATTTTCCATGTTTAGCGTACATGTCTATAAGCACACTACATACATACACATTTGGCTGGAAGCCAGTTTTTATAACTTGTGTATGAACTTGCTCTCCTAGATCAAGCGCTCCAACAGAAGTACAAGTTCTCAGAATACTAGGATATGTGTACTGATTAGGCTGCAGGCCTTCAATCTGCATCTGTGAATAAATATGGAATGACTCTTCAAGATCGCTCATCTGCCCATATGCCACTAGCATCACATTCCATAGGACCACATTATCTGTTTGTGTTGTAAGGAAGAATCTATGGGCTGTTTCTACATCAGAACATTTCACATATAGGTCTAGTAGAGAACCCTCAATGATAATATCTGAGCACATGCCTGCCTTGATTGCATATGAATGCAGCTGCATTCCCTTATGAAGAACCCCCATTGATGCACAAGAGCCCAAAAGACATGCAACTGTGACACTATCAGGTTTCAAGGACTCGATGTGCATTTTCTCAAATAATTGGAGAGATTTCTCACATGATCCTTGCATAGCAAATCCCGAAATCAGAGTATTGTAAGAAACCTTATCCCTATGCTGCATTTCACTGAAAATCAGTCGAGCAAATGTTAGATTCCCACATCTAGAATAAAGTGCAACAAGAGAGTTGCACACAAAAAGCTCAGAAGAAAATCCCCACTTCAAGATTAGAGCATGAAGTTGTTCCCCAAGTTCATACAAGTTTATCTTGGTGCAGACACTTATAATACTTGAAAAGACATACGGAGTGGGGAATACTCCTAACTTTCGCATCTCACAGTAAAGGAGGATACTGTCTAATTCGCAACCACTTTGGGACAAGCCTGATATCATGGCAACCCAAGTAACACTATCCCTTGTGCGCATATTTTTAAAAATTTGAATTGCAGAATCTGCAAATTCATTCTTAAGGTACAAATCAATGAGACGATTACAAACTTGTGAGGTTGTACTGAAACCACAACGAATGATCTTAGCATGAATCTGTTGAACAAAGTGAAAAGCAACTTTAGCACCACTGCAAGCCCGCAAAATATTAGCTATAGCACTATCCTCCAGAATAATATTCCTGTCAAGCATTTGTGAAAATAGACTCAATACTTCACCGTACAACTTCTTCTCAACGCACAAAGATATCATTTTATTCCAGCAGCTTGAATATCTAAATCCTGAAACGTCATCCAGAACCTGTAATGCACAATCCAATTCTCCGGCAGCAGCAAAAATACCAACAAGCCAATTAGAAATTTCATCATCCTCATGCAATACATTTGTCATATTTTCTCCTTGAATGTTCCTGGAACCGGGTAAGCATCTGATCTCCAGGCATTCATCGAGAGTACCTCGATAGTAAGTTCCATGAATATTATGAATTTCTTGTCGCCAGTCAGAGCACAAAGTATTGTTTTTCTTTGTTTCAGAAAAGTTGTGCACATTTTCTCCAAATGGAAATTCGTTGAAGGAACGAGAGGCTGCAGTGCTGCTAAAAGCAGCAAACATGGATGTGGACGCTCGACCAGATTGCCGCCACTACAAAACATTATCCATAAAATCACATTTTAGAAAGGATTTTGAATTCTAATACACTAGAATGCTTCACTAGACAGAGTAACAGTTGAAAAAAGATAAGGAATAAATGAAATTAACCTTGTAAAATAAGTTTGCTGAAACATTGAGCCGAAATCTGTGTAAGCAGAAGCACGCAGAGGAGCCACGGATCCTTATGAGAACCATCGAGCGAGCAACATCCACTTACACCATAACAGTCACTCCGTGGCTCCGGAAGAGCACTAAATATTGCTTGTTTTTCGCGCCCTAACAAAATGAAAACCGTCCCAAAGGAGCCTGCTCGTTAGTTTCCTTTCCTACTCCATGGGCGGCGACCCATTTCCTGTTGCAATTTTTTTCTTTTTTTACTTGGAACCCTTGTACAGGCTCTTCACAACACTGACTGCAAACAAAAGAAATCCTAAGAGGTAAGAAAATAAAACCCATAAAATAAGAAGAAAATTATAAGGAGGAGGACATGTTGCACTATTTTGGAAAAGAAGGCACTTCTGCGTCTAAACAGTTATTTTTGAATAATTACTTAAATTGTTTTTTAATTTATTCAAATATTAAAGAGTACAACTTATTTTGAAGGATAAAATAAAAAATTCAGTAGTTTGAATATCCTCTTAAAATTATCTAACACTTTAATCAGATCATAAATGTAATTCTAATTACTTTCACTAACCCACCATTTTATACTATATATTATCCATTAAATTATTTCACATCACCGCCTGTCGTTGTTAGATTTTTTTTTCGCTCAACTGGCATCTTAAATCCAAAATTAAAAATTAAAACTCCATTGTTGATGTGTGTAAAGGTGTTGCCTAGGTTTGCTTATATATTTTTTAATTCTTTTCTTTTGTGTCTTTTTTAATTGTGTAAAAAAATTTTATTCTTTTTTTTTTGTGCAGAGAAAAATATAATTCTAGTGCCATATTTTTCTCACATGTTTAATTTCTATTTTTTTTTTATTTTTTGTGCTCTTCTAAGAATGTGATTAATTTTTTTTGTTCTCTTTCTTTTAGCAAAGAAAAATACAAGCCCAGCACTATATTTATTTTTCAGATTTCATTTCTTTTCATTTTCATTTCTTTTTTGACTATTTTCCAAGAGTGTGATTAATTTTTTTGTCCTCTTTTCTTGCAGAGAAAAATACAAGTCCAATGCCATATTTTTTTAGGTATAATTTTTTTAGTATTTTTAATTCAGAAAGTGAAGAAAAAAGAAAAATATTTCATGAAAAATTTCTAAGGCTACTGAGAAGAAATTTTTATGACTATTATCTTCTATTGATTTCTTGATATATTTTGTATTTTTTGCATGTAGAAAATGCGTGCAACGACTGCTAGAAACTATGAATGGGGCTTTTGCTCATGGATGAAGAGGGTGTTTAGTTTAATTTATTTTAAAAATTTTATAATTTTTTGTGTCTTAAAGGTTTTCTAGAATAATATATTAGATGCTATTTTGAAAATAAATTTTTAAGATATTTGGGTAAATAAAATAAAGAAATTTTAAGATATTAGAAATGATAATTATGAATTAATATTTTTAAAATTTAAAAAATTTGTTAAAATTTGAAAAATAAGTTATAACTTTTTTATTTTTTATTTTTTACAAAAAAAAATTGTTATATCCTTACATCTTATTGTATCAATATTTTATAAAATCTTATAACATTTTTTAAAAGTATGCAAACATATCCAAATACATTATATATGCGCAAGGGGGGAAGATTAGGAAAGATTAATTAGTAGATACAACAAATAGTGTATGCTTGTTTTTGGATTTTCTCTTTGCTCAGTTTATTTTTCTTTTAATCATATTGGAATTAGATTTTTTTATAATTAATTTCTTAAAATTTCATGTCCCATTATTTTAACTGCAGAAGATGGGTGCCCTACACTAGTGCTTGAGATGGGCGCCTACCGCCCACTCAAAATTGGTGCACCATGAGGATGCTTGTGGGAGGCGTATGACACCAATGCTCGTAATAATCAATCTTAATTTGTTGGTGCCTAAGACTAGTATCTTTCCAACTGAATTCTCCAATTATGAAGAATCAATAAGTCAATCAATTGGTTAAGTATTTGCATGAACACAAAATAAGTAATAGTAAAGAAATTTTATTGAAACCACACAAAAAAGAAAAAGAGATGTCTAACCAATACTTGGCCTCCAAAAGTAAATAACAATGCGAAAAAAAAATGCCAAGACACTACTCAAAATAACTGAAAAATGCTAAGTAGGGACAAATTCCTGAACATAAATTCTACTTGCTATCTCTATCATAAGTAGAACATCTTCATTCTTGCAAAGTTGCTTCTGCTAGCTCCTCCACCATAGTCTTAACTCCAACTTCAAAGCCTTTTCTTAGGCTCTCCAGCAGTAAGGTTAATTGGTATAGTAGGATCTAAGACCAACAAGTTTTATGTGAATATCACTTGGTCTCACTCAAAATATACTGGCAATTCTAGATAATATGTTCATAGCTTGCCATTGCCTCTATTTCAACCGTCTCAAAGAACTCATCAGAACCCTTGAACTCCTTGAAAGCATCCTCGCTAGCAACTTTTGTAAAGGTCCTTGCAGCAAATGAGTCTATGAACTTCTCCTTACTTTTTACCTCTTTTGCATACCCGCCCTCAAATGCTTATGCTCCTTAAGTAGCTTGACAAGCTCTTATTCTTTTCTGACTCTATTGCTTAACCACTTCAAAAACCTTCTCTTTAAGGTGTTCCACCATTGTCAAAGCTCCCTTTACTCGACAAGACATCTACTTAACCAAGTTTCATCCTTGCACTTCAAAAATGCAAAAAATGTTCAAGAGTTAGAAATCATTGCGATACTATAAAGAAGAGAAACAATGACAAAAATAAATCAAAGTAATGAAACAAACTCATACCCAACAAAGTCATCAACTACACTCTCAGACAACTAAGAAGATGAAAATAACATCGACTTTCCCTAGTCCTACTCATTTACTATATCCCCTGTGCGATCAACACTAAGAGCAGTCTCGTTCACATCCTAATGGGAATCTATCCGACGATTACACCACTAGCCATTGTAGAAAAGTCCCTCGCTCTCACTAGCATGAAAAGTATAAGTAACTTATGAACAAGTAGTGGATCCACGAGCACATTTTCTCACAGGATTGAAAGGCAACACCTCAAGCTCATCAACAGTAGTAGGTGTGCATGCTGCTAGCATTGATGGAGCATACACCTTGTTGGATTGGTGGCTCGAGAGCTTGGATAGTGCCTACTTAGTGATGTCTCCCTATGATGCTACTTTGCAATACATCTTTCATGCATTTCTTCTCTCACTCTCCGAGCACGGATATTGGAAAATTTTGATCTTATTTTCTGCTATGAAAGAAAATAAAATAAAGTTAAAATACAAATGATGCACAGAAATATAAAGAAGTAAACACATGCACATAAACAAAAGTTATGAATCAGAGAGCAACATATATTAATTACCAACAAGAAACATATAAATGATGTTAAAAGGAAAACTAAACAACCTTGTTTTAGCAAAATTCAAGCGAAGATCATGATGAACCTGATCCAATGAAGAAGGGAAAGAAAGCTACTCCAACCATCATTCTTGAGGTAAAAAAATATTCAACTCCAAGTACCCTTCAACGGATGTAATCCATATGAAAAATTTACTATTTGGCTTAGGAAAATAATGGAAATATGGTTCTTTTGACATCTTCTGCATCCCAAACAAAGAAGGGTGGTAGCTTTTTAGAGATACTAGCAAACACAACTTGCTTAAGCACTAATGAAACTTAGTAGATTAGGATAAATTAGGTCAAATACATGCTATAACTCTGGACTATATCTAGTAAAAGCAAATTTGGAGGTAATGAAAACCTACAAGTGAAATAATTGCTAAAGACAATAAAGTACTCACTAGGAGGAGATACCATATTGTCTCGAGATGAAGGAAGGATGAACTTAAACTCCCCAAAAACACATATCCTGTGCCTTAAGATATCTAATTCTTCCAACCCTTAGATTCCTCATTAGAAAAACCCTCTTTTTCAGAATCAAAACTAAACAATAAAGATTACTCATTGGTTCCACTCATACTATGAGACTTTTGAGATTCTTTGAAATTTTCTAAGGCATGAATTGACAACACATCCAATGGAGAACTAACATACATCACAACACCATGAAGAGAATGGTTAAATACCAACTTCAAATACATGATTTAACCAACTATTTTCTTTCCTTGAAGAACTTCACTTCATGTGAGATGAACCAATGAAGATGCTAGGAAAAGGGCTTTATGCAACCCTAAGATAGACTTATCACACGTCATGCTTACAATTACTTCAAATTTGTGAACATGCTAAATTACCCATCATGCCTCATCAACTAAAAATTCTCTAAGTCCTAGGACAATCATGTTGGAATAGTAACTCATAGCTAATTAAGTTGGCATGTAAACTATTTCACTTGTGTTACAATCTTGGTTGAATGATATTCTTATTAGATGGTCATCTTCATCTTATGCTTATTTTACTTTACTAGCGTTTAGTTGAAGTCCCTAAATTATACATGACTATGGGACTTGGTTACGCACTAGGTGGGGATCATAAAATAAGTCTCTATGATTGTACTTTTAAATATTCTAACATATACCATGGACCCTTAGGTCAGATGACTGATAATATGCACCAACGTAAATAGGAGAACTAGCTACTATCGACTTGCCATTATGACTATCTAGTGGATTCTCTGATAGGTCTTCAGTACTTTGTTCTCTGACAAGCACCCACCAACATGCATCCATATCTTATATGGGATTGCTCATGAAATAGAGCAATATCCAACCCTTGGATTTATGCATCGTTAATGCAAGTCTATTAAGATCTTAGATGCCCTGTCTCATAAGATCCTATGACTTGAAAGATTTAAGATTATGATCATGTAAAACTTATTCCATGATCACCACCCAGTGTGTGACCAAGTCTCATAATCTTGTGTGATCTAGGGGCTTCATCCAAATGCAAGTGAAGTAAATAAAGAGCATAAGAAAAAGATGGCTATATAATGAATATGATCCAATTAAGATTGTCTTACAAGGAAATAGTTTATAAAGCCAATCTAATTGGTTTGCGGGGTACTATTCCAACATAAGAAAGCTAATGGGAGTTCAGTACAATTTACTGTGCTTTATGTCGATAACATCCTTCTCATTAGGAATAAGGTACGAATGTTAGAATGTACTAAAGTATGGTTATCTACACAAGCATGAAGGATTTGAGAGAAACATCTTATGCATTAAGAATAAGTATCTATAAAGATAGATCGAGGATAATGTTGGGGCTCTCCCAAACCCCGTACATAAACAAAATACTAAAGAGGTTTAGTATGGAAGAATCCAAGAGAGGATTTCTTCCTATGGGATATGGCATTCATCTCTCTAAGTCTATGGCCCCCCAAGATTGAGAAGGAGAAATGAAGGATGTTCCAAATACCCTATGCCTGGGTAATATGGAGCATAATGCATGTGATTTAATGTATGAAACCAGATGTGGCACACTTACTAAGTGTTACGAGCAGGTTGCAATCCAACCCTAGTGAAAGTCACTAGATGGCTATAAAAATAATCCTAAAGTACTTGAGAAGAACTAAGGACTTGGTTTTGGTATATGGCAATGGAGAATTGAAACTTGAAAGATTTTTGGATTCTAGTTTTCAGTCTAATGTAGATGACCTCAAATCCATTTTTAGATTTATATTTTACCTCAATGGCGGTGTTGTGAGCTAAAAAAGTTCTAAGTAAGACACCATGGCCGACTCAACCACAAAGGCAAAATATATTGCAGCATCAGAAACTACAAAGAAAGGTGTTTAAATGAAAAACTTCATTCAAAAGTTGAATATAGTGCCTAGCATTGCTGAGCCAGTAGTTGTCTTTTAGACAACAAAAGGGTGATAACGCAAGCTAAGAGCTAAGATCTCATCAGCAATCTAAGCACATATTAAGGCGATATGATATTATTTGATCAGGGAGATCATTGATAGAGGTGACATTCGAGTGGAAAGAGTTGCCTCAAAAGAGAACATAGTAGATCCATTAACAAAACCCCTATCACAAAAGGTCTTTGAAAGATATCTTGAGAAGATGGGTTTTAAGGCCGTGGGGTATTGACTTTAGAGCCAGTCGGAGATTGTTGGAATAATACCTTACAAGCTAATGAGATTGGTCTTGTATAAACTATTTTCTTGTAAAATAATTTTGATTGAATGATATTTGTTATATGGTCATCTTCATCTTATGCTTTATTATACTTTACTTGCATTTGGACGAAGCCTTTATACTACTTATAACTATGGGGCTTGGTTTGATGACTATAGAATAAGTCTCACACAATCGTGATTTTAAATCTTTCGAGTCATAGGATCTTATGAGCTGGGGCAATTAAGATCTGAATAGACTTGTATTAATGATGCATAAATCCAAAGGTTAGAGATTACTCCGTTCTATGAGCAACTGTATGAGATACGGGTGTATGTTAGTGGGTGCTTGGAAGAGAACAAGGCACTGAAGACCTACCGAAAAATTCACTAAATAGCCGCAGTGGCAAGTCAGTAATGGCTAGTTCTCTTACTTATGCTAGTGCATATTATTAGTCCTTTGACCTGAGGATCCATGGTAACCTTTTGTTCAGTCCTCATACTTTGACTCTTCATTAGTCATTTAGTGTGCCGTTCGAGTTGAGATTGGGTATGAGCTACTTGGTATGGAGGTTTGTGAAATTCAAGAAGGAATTCAACTCCTTGCTATTGTGAATGGGGAGTACATCTCCTATGTGTTCTATAATGATCAATTCCCAAAACTCCTTGCACAAGGTGGTGTGACAATTTAGAAAAAGAGTTTTCCAAAGATGAGGTCATACAATAGGGATCAAATATTTAGAATAGAGACATAGTATTGAGGTTATTAGGGAGCCGACAATATCTTGCCCTAGGCCTCTTTTGAAAAATAGGAGACGGAAGGACCGTATTTGTATGGCATGCATAGAGTGATAATGGTTCTCCAAAATATTCATTTTGGCGAATTGAGTTAACTAGTTTAAAAAGAGTTTTAAACTAGAATAAATATAAAATATTCAGAAGTTATAAAAAGTTGTGAGCCCATGTCCAATGAATTGTAGAACCTATTGGGTCACACACAAAATCCAATGAGCTTCTTAATTAATGGAGAGAATTTTCTAAGGAGTTAGAAAATGGTGTCTCTTAGTGGACCAATTTTTAGGGCCATATTTTGAAGGTCAATTTTAGCTTGATTGATTTAAGTGTTAAATTAATCAACTAATTTAAGAGTTAAATTAAATCAATGATTAAGAAGTTAATTATTTGCAGCCAACATGACCATCAATTGGTTAAGTTAACTTAAATGATTAAGTTAATAAATTTAGCTTAAGGAGTTAAGCTAATTTCACTTAAAGAGTTAAGTCAAAGGATAATTAATTAAATTAAAGAGTTTAATTTGATTAATTAGGAAGAATGAATTTTGGAGGGAAAACTCAAATGAGAATTGAGATGACATTTTAATTAATTTGAAATGAGATCTCAAATGTAATTAAGATTCAAATGAAATTTGAAATCAAATTTTGGCACCTAAGACACCTCATTGGCCACGCCCCTCATGAAATGTGTGATGCCATCTTGGCATTACACTATTCCACTTCTATGTATAGATATAGATAGCTGGCCAGCCATAAGCAATGCTAATTGGTGTGAAGAATTAGATTTTTCGTTTCCCTCTAAAATATTTGCAAGCTAGCATTTCTTGTGTTGAAGGGTAAGTTTTTTTTCCGTTATCTTCCTACCCTAAATTCAGCCCCCATCATCACCAGATCTCTGGTCTTATTCCAACTAAAAGACTAGAGATCTAGGAAGATCTTATTGGTGTGTGGACTTTTACAATAGAGGCAAGGCATGTGACTTACTCAATATTTGGAGATTCATCTGTGCAAGGTTTGGCTTTGTAATTTTATCTAGGATGTTCCAGATGGCTAATCAATCTAAAATTTTAACTAAAAGTTCTCCAAGTTGTTGGCTCTCTCCAACTATTTTTTCAGAATTTTCGGATGTAATTTGATAAAATGATCGTTGCAATCTTCTTGTTGTGCCATAAGTAAGCAGATTCTATAATCAATGAAGTGTTCACTTGATAACCCTTAGATTTGCTCATCAAGGTAATTCTCTATTTAAATTTGAATCATAAGCATAGTTGGATCCTTGATTAGCTTGTAGGCACTAGTTACTTTGATGTTTTGAAGTTTTAATTTTAGATTCTAGTGCCTATCTTGCCTTCAAGAATAGGTCCTAACTTCCTAATTAGGTCTCATTCCATCACAAAGTCACAACCTCCTAAATCGAGGACTCTCATAGTAGTAGCAATGAACTTAAATCCTCCCATCTCCCAACTAAAGTTGCTGCACTTAAGATCACACTCAGTTTTTTTGCCATAAGCTATAGTAACAGTAAGGGGGTGTGTTTGCTCTAAGGTGCATCCTAACCTTTTGGTAGTCTCTAGGTTAAGGAAACTACGAGTGCTTCCCATGCCAAAGAGAATAGTGAGAGGATTCTTACCCACTCTCCTAGCTAGTGTAAGGGTGCAAAGTGTAACTTGACCAAAAAGGGCTATAAAGGATATGTGCAGCTCTTCATCCTCACCACTGTTGACTTTTTTCTCAAATTCTACACCTTTTTCTCCAATAATTACAAACAACCTTTCGCACCTATGACTAGTGTGACAGACTTCATCACAATTGAAACAAAGCCCCTTTTTCCTCCTTACTTCTATTTCATTGGGTGAAGTGTATGCTATGAAGAAGCATAACAGAAATGCATAAAAAGAAATTAGAGAAGAGAAAAAGGACAAGACATGTTGAGAAGAGAATATTCACTATGGAGAGAAGATTGTATTTCTGTTGCAACAAAACGCTAAAATGCCTTCTCCTCTATTAGGTATTTAACGACAAAAAAGACAAGGATTTTAATCTTGCTTAACTAATTAACTAACAGTAATTAGATGCTAAAATAAGCCTTTAACGACTAAAATGAAGCCCTAACTCAATTACTCTGAAACGGTGTCGCTGCCCTTAGTAAACGGCATTGTTGATTCTCTTGGTTTTTTTTTTAACAAACCAGATCTCTCAAAACGAGGACGTTTCCTTGTTTCCATTCCAGGAAAACGTCTTCTTCTTTTCAAGTCGCTGCTCTCTCTATTTATCCTTCTCCACGTTTTCATTTCCAGCCTTCCGGGTTGTAACAATTACAGTAGGAGGCCGACAAACAAAAAAATAAATGGATCCACCGCTGGAGTGGATGATGTCAAATAGTGGATTAGTCTGAATTAATCAATTTTATAGTGATTATTAACCTTATCAAACGTTCCCCAAAATATTAGAATCTAATTTTTCTTTCCGCCCCAGAATTTGAGCTAAATCCTCCAAACCCCCCGCCTTCGCTGGTAGAATAGAAGAAAACGAAAGGAAAACAAGGAAATGGACGTGCTAAAATCGCAGCAGATATCGTCGCGGCCGATCGAGAAGGTGGTCGTACATCCGCTGGTGTTGTTGAGCATTGTCGACCACTACAATCGGGTGGCGCGTGACACAAGGAAGCGCGTCGTGGGAGTTCTTCTCGGAACTTCCTTTAAGGGCACGGTCGACGTCACTAACAGCTATGCTGGTCAGTCTTCCAGATCTGATTATTTCTCGAATTTTAGAATTTTATTTTTTTTATGTATTTTTCAGTGTTGGTATTCGTTATTTTCGAATTTTCTTAGGCTCTATGTTTGCTAGTTAGCAATTTCTCATATAATTTGTTTTGATTTTTGCTAGAAAATTTTAATTGGTTTGTTGGGTTGCCTAGGACGGAATGAACTTAGCAAATAGCAACTGTAGTCTTTGCAGGCCCTTTTTAAGAGTTCAATTTCTGGAACTTTACGAGGAAGGAGACAGAATTTGTTTTTTGGTAGCAAACTAGGACATTTGAAGTTCATTGAGCTAAATAGGAAAATCGATTTCAAAATAGTTTTTAGAAGTAAGCTGAAAACAAGGAGTTTGTTTAATCTCTACACAGATAAAAGTGTCTAACCGAAATCCTGAATATCTTAGTGCTATATTTTTTTGAATTAGCCAAGTGGTAGACTTGTTTTTTTGCATTTTTCGGTGGAGGCGGCATTTCCTTAAAACCTTAGGGCTTTTTCATGTTCATTTTGCTTGGGGTATCAGCTATTTTAGGAAATCATTAAATCCAATTTGGCTCAATTATGTCACCTATTATAATTCAGATCCTGTCTGTCATTACTTCAGTAAGTTACTGATCCTGTTAAATGGTGGTTATTGTGACCTAAAATGGTTTAAGATTTGGAGCCCTTTTCTTTGGTCAAACTGACTTGCTTTTCAGAAGCATATGTGCTAAGATGGTGCTTCTGATATGTATTTATGGATGAGATTTTCTTAACAGAAATTTGTAGTGGGTCATCCTTGATGAAGAATAGATACCTTTGCGGTAGGTGTGTTTTAAAAAATGTGATGCTTTCTTCACATCTTGCTGACGTCTGTTCATTTGGTTTAAGCAATGATATGAAATTTGAGTTTTGAGAAGGTACGTTTGAACTTAATATTGTATCAAGCCTTTCATCCTCCAGAGTTTTCTTATTTTCATTAACTAGTGGAACATTGGCTGTTTTTCTGCTTTGTGTCTTCCACCTCTTGAACCTAATCTCTAGTATTGTTTATGAGTTCCATATGCTATGCTTTGTCTAACATATTTGCCTGACGTAAGCAGTGCCTTTTGAGGAAGATGATAGGGACCCAAGCATCTGGTTTCTTGACCATAACTACCACGAATCAATGTTTTCCATGTTTAGAAGAATAAATGGTTTGTAATTTTCTATCCTTGAGTTTCTGAGTAAATATTTTTCTGAGTTTATAATTTGATGCATATATGAATGATGCCAGCCAAGGAGCATGTTGTTGGTTGGTATAGCACTGGTCCAAAACTGAGGGAGAATGATCTAAATATTCATGGGCTTTTCAATGAGTAAGATTTCTATCTTCACAAAAAAAGGAAGTTTCTTTTTCAGATGTTGGGAGGTAATTGACGTGGCATGTTTTGTGTTGGCAATTGTGAACTTTCTTCCTTGATCAGCATCTTACGAAAAACATAAAATGCCTGTTAAGAATTTCATCTCAAGCATACTGCAGCAAAGAAGCTTTGTTCAATGGAAATATCCAATATGTATTTGCATAATGAGTAACTGTATCCTGACGACTACTGAAGTTGTCGTGTGTTTATGTTGGGTATAAGACTTCCATTCTAACTTCACTATTGTTGTGCTTTTCTTATGCATTGGAAGATATTAAGATGGCTGCCTTCTTGTGAGAAAAGATTCCTTGAAACTTATTTAATAAGTTAATGCTACTAGCTATGAGAAGCGCTTCCGAAGCACTGAAGATGTGACGCTATGCCATCACTGATATAAATTGAGCGAGGAGAATGCTGTTTAGCTAGATTGAGGACTTGGTTGTGAAAACTTGTGAAGTCTTTTTACATACTACCTTTTTACATACTACCCATAGGTGAACTCTCAATGATAAATTAGAAATCCCCACAGAAATGCCTGCCAGTGATTTCGTATTTATTTTCCACTCTAATTAAGATCCTTGCTATTTCTTTGCCATCCTGAAGCAGTTGTAATTTTTCCTAAGTTGCTTCTTTTTCTAGACAGCTATGAGCTCTCTTTCTTCTCTAAAGGCTTTTTAATGCTCAAGCAGATATTTCTGTATAAAGTTGTTTGCTTGCCTGTATGTATTAACTCAATCTAAAGAAATCTCTTGGGCAGGTGGGTCCAGATCTCTTACAACCAACAAAAGCCTCTATCCATGGAGTAGAAGTGATTTGTTAAGCTGACCGAACACGGTCATATTCTCCTCTTAGTAGATTTGGATAGGTTATTTAAAAGGCAAATGACAAAATTTTAATTTTGATAGGATTGAGGGTGAGATTGTTCTAAGAAATCTTAGTGAACTTTATTCATCTGAAGCTGAGTTGACATGTATGGGATATCACTTATTCTCTAGAAGCATACTGGGAACATTTTTTACTGTTTCCGAAGCATCCTATATGAATGCTTGCATTTCCTTTAACAAGAGAAATCTTTTTACGTGAATTTTTCCATTTGTTGCAGCACTTCTGTTTTCCCAGAGCAATTTTTTATAATAGTTATGGAGCTTTCCAGTTCCTTTTGAAATGGGAGGGGACAACTCAGTTACTTTTTTATACCAGTTTTTAGTTGGTTTTCAAGTTTCCAATTGGTTTCTGCTTCCATGGCTTTTTTTCCTCTTCTTTTTGAGTTCAAGGCATGTCCAAGTAAAAACTTCATGCTTTCCCTCTCTCGTGCTCTCTGTTCAGTTAATGTTATCCATATTTTCTGGAATCTGCCTACATTTTGAACACCATTTTTGTGCAATCTATTTCAGTTTTTAGGTGTAATCCTTCTGATACTACTGTCAATGCTTATCTTTAACCTCCCTGGTCCTTTCTGGACTTCTCTGTTCGCTCTTGCAAAAGATGTTTAGTTGATTTACCAAGTAATAGCATGTTCCCAAATAAGTGATAGTTTAATCTTTTGTTTTATTACAGTTATGTTCCCACTCCAGTCTTGGTTATTATTGATGTCCAGCCAAAAGAGCTTGGAATACCTACTAAAGCCTATTACGCTGTTGAGGAGGTTAAAGAGGTATGATGAAGATTATAATTGTTGTGTGCTTATTTGTGTTTTCTGACCTATTCTATCTCCTTGTCTCTTAAGTTTTGCTTGCTCAATGGAACAATTTTGTTTTTCTTTAAAGAGTACATAATGTGAACATCGTGAATGCCAAATGCTAAATCATTCAGTAGACCATCATGGGAAGATATTCTCTGACATTTTGGATGAACTTGCAGAATGCTACTCAGAAAAGCCAGAAGGTGTTTGTGCATGTTCCTTCAGAAATTGCTGCTCATGAAGTTGAAGAAATTGGTATGCTTATTGCATGAAAAATGTGCATTTGCCTTGGTTCTTGCTTTTGTTGTTTAATCCAAGGATGCTTTACTAGTTGCTGCCCTTAACTTCTACTCATTAGAATACTGTAATTGCTCAAATTGTTTGTGCATTCCTTTCCTTTTGTCCTATTCAAATTGCTTATCATGGCTTCTCATCCTGCTTATGATAGGAGTTGAACACTTGCTAAGGGATGTGAAGGACACGACTGTCAGCACTCTTGCAACGGAGGTTTTTTTTACACCTTCACCGACGCCTTCCAGTGCACTGGCAATTATTATAATATAGATTCTTGTACCACCTATTTGGCCTGTGTACTGATAGTATTACATATTAGGTTCTTATAGTATTGGATGAAATAAGAAACTTATTTCCTTATTTGTCTTAGGTGACTGGAAAACTTGCAGCTTTGAAGGGATTGGATGCACGACTGAAAGAGATTAGAAGTTATCTCGATCTGGTTATTGAAGGGAAGCTCCCCTTAAATCACGAAATCCTTTACCATCTTCAGGTGTCATTTTTGGTGTTCCATGATTATTATCTGTTTAGTGAACATATCATTAGGACTCTGTCTATCTTCCATTGCAATCATTTTGCATCCCCTCTTGAAGCATCACCTGACTTCTGCAGGATGTGTTCAACCTACTCCCAAATCTAAATGTATCGGAACTTGTTAAAGCCTTTGCTGGTACATCAATTAAATGTCAATTGTTTGTTATTTGCTTCATTGACCAACTTTGGTCATGATTCTTTTTTGTTGATAAAATTATTGCCCGCCTGCTCTTTACAGTGAAAACAAATGATATGATGTTGGTCATATATCTGTCATCCCTTATCAGAAGTGTGATTGCGCTTCATAATTTGATCAACAACAAGGTGAGCATTTGTTCTGTTCTTTTTAGTTCTTATTTTTAGTACAAGAAATAACTTCTTTTATCAATTTAGATCATATGATCTCTGTGATAATTGGTGATACATCTGAGTTTCTTCTCTTCTACAAAGGTGGTAGACGAAATACAGATATCAGATGTAGTTATAATTGGTTTATAGCTAAGCCTGCAATTCTTTTCTAGGTTCTACAGCAAAGAGCATTGGCAACAAGATGCCAAGGCATTATACATGATTAATTTATGGGTTGCAATGGGCGGGTTGGGCTCAAAATTGGGTTTAAATTCATTGATCAAAAACAGATTGAGTTGAAAATAGGTGGTAGGGGTTTGTGCGTCCAATAGAAAAATCACATTATAAATACTGCTATGCTATTTTATTGAACTATATGGTCTCTCATCTTTATTTTATTGTAGGTTAACTAATTATTTTTAAGTCTTTCCTGTCTAGTTAAGTTGAATTAAATTCAAATTAATTTGTAATTTGCTCGTTATTTTGTATATATGTCTTTGGGTATACATATTTTTATTGCCTATAATTTTTGAAATTAGAGAATTTCTTTTTATTTAACATATTGAAGGCAATAAAAATTTAGGTAATCTGGAAAACTGCTTTGAAATGGGCCTGATTTTACATTTGGATGCTAATCCTGTCCCAAAATTCAAGAATCAATGAGAAAAGACCAGAAATTGATATTCTTGTTTGATGAAATAAACAAGAATCCAGGATATATATCATTATATTTAGGGTCGTATAGTGAAACAACCAATTAGAGTTTGACAAGATAAGATTCTGACCTGATCATAAATTTCAAGGAGATAGCATCCTTTAGCCGGAATCTTTCATCTCGTGTGTATATATATATTTAAAATGTAAAATATTTTGAAATAAAATCTACAAATACAAGTGATATTTTTAGAATTAATTTTTCCAAATCCAGTTTCCAATTATAAACCCTTATTGTTTTGACTTATCATATAATCCATATAGTTAAAGAACTAGTTGATTTTAGCAAACGCCATTTATGGATACAAAGGTAAAAGAATCTGTTGGACGGGGTGGGGGGGGGGGGAGATGGGGTTGGTTGGTTGCAGATGGTTTGATGAAGTGATGGAAGAAGAAATTTGTAGGACTGGTGGTTGGGGCTGGGAGTGGAAAGTGAAAGGTTCTTTTTTTCCATTTTTTTGAATTATAATTTAAAATAATTTATGCACAGGCATGCGGAACGTCTGCTAGGTTCGAATTCTTGATGTCACACTTTATGTGTGAAAATTATATAGTTAAGCCAAAGGCCACTTAGGGAGTGGAAAGTGGAAGGTTGGAGTTGGAGTTGGAGTTGGAGTGGTTAGATTTAGGGTTTTTAATTGGGATACAAATGTGATTATAAATTTTTAGAGATTAATAATGACTTTTAAAAGTTATTTATGGATGTATATGTTAATTTGTAAATTAGTGATAGTTAAAATTAATATTGATAGTTTATTTGTTTATTTGTTGGTTGGGCCCATTAGAACCCATTTGAACCCACAACCCAACTAAATCTTAGTTTAACCCAATTTAAAATATCTTAAACCGAACTGAACTAAAAATGGGTTGAGTTGGGTTTGGAATCATGGTTTCCAACTCATCGTGCGACAACTGATGATTAGTAATCATGAACTGGGAAAAACTAAGGGAAATTATTGATGGAAACTTGAAATTTTTTTACATATTTGATATGAACAACGCTTGAAAGCAGGTTTTGTGATGTGGTGTTGGTGTTAGCAAAATGATTGAAGATTGTGGTTCAGGAAAATATTAGAATGAATGAACCACTTTTACATGAGCAGATGACCACAAGATGACTAGGCATACAGTATATTTATGGTCAGTCCTTTTTTCATCTTTTCCTTATTACATTGTAGCTCATGAGCGTTCTACTCACATGGCTTATTGGGAAGTAAACTGTTCTTTTTTTCAAACCAAATCAACTAGCTTGTTATCATTGCATAGAAATCGTACTGAAACACTTGTGACAAAATGATTTCAGATGCTTAACAAAGAACATGAAAAGGCAGAAGATTCCAAGCCAGTTGCAGTGCCCACTGCTGCTGGTAGCTGAGCTTAAAAATTTTCTGTGATACTTTGCTTTGGTGTGTGATATTCCAGTCCTTTCGCGGAATGTGATTTCAGCGTTCAAACTTGCATTTCTGCAATTCACAAAGGATGATAGCTCTCATACTTCTGTCAATTCTTGATGTTCCGAACTTGAGCTGGTATTCATTCATATGGGGACTATATCACTTCTGGGCTCTACTTATCGACTTCGGCAGGACTTATTTAGTCCTGTCTAAAATTCTAAATTAATAGGAACTGTAGATCAAGTAAAAGAAGCGTGTCAGCAGACCAAATGTTCTCTATACTGAATTGGATTATATATGTTCTTTCATCTTAACTAATGTTCTCAAATTCGCTTGTGTTAGTGCTGCTCTGTTTATGCCTTTTTCTTTCCAATTTAGAAAATATATTCATCAGTTTAAGGTTGCCTTTGGAGTATATTTCCCATTTTCGGATCTGCCTGCTCTTCTACAACTCCATTACCCACTGATTACTGAAACAGGACTATGATGAGAATTTTACCGTTATTCTGTATTATTTTTTGAACTTGTTCTGAACTTTATCTAGAGTAATATTTTAAAACTTGAAGTGTTCATTTGATTGGGAAATGAACTGAGTTAATGGGTCACTGGTGAGTAAACTGAAATTAGGGGAGGGTAATTTTCAATATGACACATCGACACGAATTGATATGATATTATTAGGGTTGGGTTGGGTTGGATTGATATTGGGTCAACTCAATAAATAATATAAAAATTATAGGCTGGTTTGGGTCACTTAATAATAATTCGATAATACAATGATAACCTTATGGTTTTTGTATTTTTAAGTAATGATTTATTATTTTTGAACAATTTAACTCTAGATTGATTTGTAAGGATTAATAATTATTATTTACTATGTAAATTTTGACCACTCGATGATGTTGGGATGATTATTAAGCATTGAATGGAATGAATTATATTTTTTGTTGAAATTTGATTTCATTGTTGTTAAAATTAAGTTGTGCAAAATTTTTGATTTAATGTGAAAATTTGTATATTATTGATATTGTAGAGGAAATTAAATAAAGTTTAATTATTGAATTGTTCTAGGGTATAAAAGTTGGGTTATTAGAATATAATGTTAACTTTTTCTAAATTTTTTGTATTAGTCGATTTTTCTGAAAATCTTGGTATAAATTGATTATTTTATTAGGATTTTAGTTGAACATAAAATGTGTATGTTTTTTAGATGAATTATTAATGAAAAATAATCATATGTTGAAATGGATTGGGTTTTGATTGATATGAAAATTTTTAGATTGGGTTTGAGTTGAGGCTTATTGAATTGGATTCGGATTAAGCAAAATTTTGTGATATCCCCAGAAAAATATCAACCTCATCACCTTTTAAGCTTCTAAAATCTAAACTCCTCATTCTTCTTAGAGCAACACTGAGCTCATAGCCTATTCAGAATAATTACAACAAACATAAAAGTTTCGGCTTGGGTTTGGTTTGTTGAGGAAAACAATTGTATCATATAGTCCTTCACAAAGTGCATGGTTTGCATCTTTAGTCTACTCAAACTGACCAAACTTGGAAAATTTTGAAATTTTAGCCCCTCAAATATTATCTATTCGTTTTTATTCTATTTTGATATTAAGTTAGCACATTTGGTCTATTTTCCACTAAAATTTAATATATTTAATTCAATTTTTTGCAAATTTAGCCCATCAGACTAAAATTTTTTAATTGGGCCCGCAATTTGCCTAATCGACTCTAATTGGGCTCAAGATTTGAGCATTTCTTGCCGTTTGTCATGCTAGACCACATCACCCACTTTATGTGATTCCACGCCACTGCTATCTACCATTGTGATGCCACATCACTTTAATCCATCAATTAGAGCTGTTAATGAATCAAAATTTAATTTAAATTTGATTTAAATTTGATTTGAATTTTAAAATTTTTATCCAATTAAAATATTCAATGAATCAAATTCAATTATAAATATTCGTAATCCAAAATAAGTGGATCAAACTTTAATATTTTTTATTTATATATAATATTAACAAAAATTTTAAAATAAAATTTATATATTATATTGACCTAATATCTATATTAATGCCTATATTACATTATTAATATTGAATCTTTAATCTAAAAAATAAGAGAAATATTAATAAAATATCAAATATAATAATGCATAATAGTTTACTATGTATTAGTATAATGTGAAATAGAAATTTAGTATTCAAATATTTAACTTTTGAACTAATATATGACAAAAAGTTATTAAAAATTCAAATATGATATAAATTTAATTTATAAATATAATATTTTTATAAAATTCAAAAGAAAAAAAAAGAAAAAAATCGGGTCAGATTTTTTAATCGAATTCAGATATGGTATTGATTAACAAAAATCTTATAGAATTTCAAATTGAATTTGGATATGAATTTTGACAATTAAATTTTAAATTTGGATATGATATATTCGATTAAAATCCGACTCATTAACAGTCATACGACCAATAAAAAATACATTTATATATGTGCATAAAAATATATAATATCATATATATTTATATTATACTTATACAACATATATTATACTTATAGTATATATTGTATAAGTATAATATATTATATAAATATAATATAATATAATATATATTATATGTATATATAAAAAGCATCACACCCACTTACGCACTCCATGACCCGCCGCTGGTGCCTGCCATGGCAGCACAGGCGACAGCCTTGCTACTGAATGTCTGCGGGCCGGTGGAGCCGGTGAACGGGGGAGGGGAGGGAGGGTGTGGAGCGAGGAAGGTGGAGTTAGGTGGGGGCCCATGAACAGCGGCTGCCATGGCTCGGGGGCTTTTTGGCGAGGGAGCGGGGGGTGGGGTGGGGAAAGGGGGATCGATGTGGGCTTTTTTTTTTTTTGGGAAGGAATGAAGGGGATGATAATTGTTAGTTTATCTTTTTAACTTATTAAATTTAATTATTTAAATAAATTATTTTATATAATATTATTAAATAAATTATTTTAAATAATATTTATTATTTAATTTTATTAAATATGTATTTAATTTCTTATTTCTAAATTGTTTCTTTATCTAATTTTTAATTAATAATTAATAAAATTTAATTTAATTAAATTATTTGAAATATATTATTATTCTAAAATTATGAAACATGTTTCCAATTAATAAATATATTTAGTACTTAACATTATTAAATATGTTTAATTATTTAAATAAGTTATTTTAGATATGTAATATTATTAATCATTGATGCAGCTGAAAGCTGCGTATAGAGAAAATGAGAGTTGCACTACTGATGATTCGACTAGGAAGGTCGAGTACTCAGGATTGTATATAGCTTTGGGCTTGAGATCTGCAATTACAACACGTCAAATTAGCCGAGGTACCCTCGGCTAAGGCACTCCGATGCTCAAGTAGGTTTGTTCAAGAGGGGGAGATCGAACAGAGTGTAGAGAATGTAAAGCTTGTAGTGTATATGGTATTTCCTTGAGCGTGGTTGGGCCTGGAGTATTTATAGCTTTTTGTAAGCGTGATTTGACTCAAATACCCTTATCAGGTGTCTTGGCCTTTGTCTTTGCCAAGGAGTTGGGGGTCATTCCATGTCCAGATCCTGGTATTGTGCTAGGTGGCTAAATTTTCTATTTTCCTAAATAAAGAATGCCAGTGGAGGCGCGTCTTTGCCAAAGTTGTTGGCAGGATTGTCAGAATTGTCAGAGTTGGTGGCAGCGATTGTATCGGCCATCACGTGTCATTAATGCGGGGGCATGCAGCCTGTTAGATTGATAAACACAGCCGAGTTTTGAGTCAACGCCGGAGTGGATTTTGATATCGATACATATCGACTAGATTCAAATAATCGAACTTTTGGAGTGGATACAGGTCGATCGCGAACCCTGCCAAGTGAGGTCGATACCGATCAACCAAACAGATTTACCGTTGGGCCTCTTAGGCTGTTCCATTTGATGTTGGGCCTGTTGGACCTATTGGGTTATCCCATATCATGAGTACCCCCAACTCACGGTCCTGATCGAGCTTGCCGATGAGAAGGAGCAGAGAGTTTAACTCGATTATAGTGGTACTATGCTCGATCAGGGTTTTTGAATTTTCGACCTAGGTTTTTAAGATGCCGACTTGGGTTTTTGAATCACTGACCATGGTTTAAAGCGGTTTCTTTGCATTTAATACAGCTATCAGTGCGCAGAATATGAAGCGTACTGGGACAGGCTGTCATCATAGCAGTTACAGAGATTTTCGCGCGTGACTGCCTATAAATAGGGGGATAAGTGACTTCATTTACACTTTTGCTGCTTGAACTTCTGATTGAATTGCCACTTTCAAGCCCTTCAAACT
>JACGDI010005296.1:2649412-2673902 GCA_014898725.1 Jacaranda copaia
ATATTGGCCAGAAGTATCCATACCTGATTATTTTATGGGCAAGAGACCTTCCTTTGGAATGGTTGCCACATATGCCCACATGAACATCTTGCAATACTTCTAACGCCTGATCCCGATCCAATCATCTCAAGGGAGGTTCGACAAAGGATCTTTTGTACAATTGATGATGCTCGTCGAGGGAGAATTTGGAAGCCTAACCTTGAAGGCGCTTAGCCTTATTCTTGTCGTTGGGGACAATACCTTAGCTAAGATAAAATTTTATTGGAGTCTGCCAAGAACAGACACCTCGTCGATAGCTGTTATAATATTTTCATCTGTCAGTGTGATCGACGGCTTGTTCGAGATATAAAATGTGATCTTTTTATCTCTTGTTTCTCTGATTGAGCTGGCAAACTTGGAAAGGGCATCTGTCTGCTCATTCTCAAATTGAGAAACCTAGCTGAGAGTAAATCTTTTGAAAGACTACTGCAACCTCTTTGCCTCGGCCAGGTATCGAGCCATTGACTACTCTTTGGCTTCAAAATTTCCTCCAACCTACTCTACCACTAACTAGGAGTCTGTGAAATCAACCAAGTGTTCAACCCCATGGTCAAGCGCCATTCTCATTCTTGCTAGTGGAGCCTCATACTTAACCTCATTATTAGTGATTGTATAATCTAGTTTAATTGTAAAATCATATTTCTTCGCATCTGGGGAGCGAAGAGCGACCCTGATTCCTCGCCCAGATGTGGACGATGACCCGTCGACTTGTAGAGTCCAAGTAAGAGGGGTCACGATACTTTTGTCGAGTAAATCAATTCACTTTGCAATGAAGTTGGCAAGTACCTGAGCTTTGATAGCTATTCGAGGTTGAAACCCGATGTTGAACTCTCCGAGCTTGATCACACACTTGGTCAATCTGCCTGATGTATTAGGCTTCGCCAACATTTGCTTCAATGGCTGATTTGTTAGCACTATAATAGAGTGAGACTGGAAGTATGGTAGCAGCTTCTGAGCAGTAGTCACTAAGGCCAATGCAAATTTTTCAATCTCTAAATAATTATATTTTGGCCCTTGGAGTGACTTAATGCAATAGTAAACTAGTCGATGATTGCCATCCTCGGTCGATACTAGTACTGAACTAATTGATACTTTTGAGACTGCTAAGTATATCTGAAGTACTTCTCCCAGCTCAAGTTTTGCCAACATCGGGGGTGAGGTTAAATACTGCTTCAATTTGATTAGCGCCTGGTCACACTGTTCCGTTCACCAAAAACTAATCTTTTTGGCATTTCTGAGAATTTTTAAAAGGGGAGGCTTTTATTGGCCAACCTCGTGATGAATCTTCCCAAAGCTATGATTCTCTCGACCAGCCTCTGAACTTCCCGAACTGTTCTCAGAGGAGTGACATCTAAGATTGCCTGAATTTTTTGCGGATTGGCCTCAATACCTCTCTGGCTGACCATATAGCTTAAGAATTTTCCTCCTTGGACCCCAAAAGTGCATTTGTTCAGGTTTAGCTTCAATCCAAACGCCCTCAATATTTCAAAAGTATGACTAAGGTTGAGTAAGTGGCCTTGGGCTTTTTCTATCTTGACTATCACGTTATCGATGTAGACTTCCATCGACTTTCCAATCTCATCTTTGAACATAAAGTTTACTAGTCGTTGATAAGTTGCCTTGGCATTTTTCAAATTGAACGGCATGATAAGAAAGCAATAGACACCATTAGGAACAACAAAATATATTTTATCCCTATCCTCGGGTGCCATGAATATTTGATGATAGCTTTGGAATGCATCCATCATACTCAATAATTCACACCTAGCAGTTGAATCAACTAGTAAATTTATCCAAGGTAGGAGGTAAGGATCTTTACGGCATGCTATATTCACATCAGTAAAATCATTACACATCCGCTACTGTCACTCAGTTTTTGGAACTAAAACAACATTACAAAGCTAAGAGGGATACTGAATCTCTACAATGTATCCTGTATCTAAGAGTTTTCTAACCTCCTCCTCGATGATTTACGTCCTCTCGGTGTTGAATGTCCTTATCTTCTGTCTGACCGGCTTGTATGAGGGGTCAGTGTTAAGGCAGTGCACAATGATATTGGGGTTGATCCCCTGCAGGTCGGATGCCTTCCACGCAAAGACATCGGCATTTCCCCTCAAAAAATCGACCATGAGACATTCCAAGCATGGCCCTAAGTCTGTCCCAATGCAGGTGGTCTTTTTGAGGTTGCCCTTTTCGAGCTCAATAGTCTTGAATTTCCTGATAGGCTCCACTATGTTGTCCTCTAGCTTTCACTTTTTGCTGACTTGGGACTCTTTAGGTTCCGCTTCAGAGGCATCCCCCAAAGTCTTCAACTGCGGTAGAGTCTTCTGCTCGGATGGCTCGACTGAGATGTTGTAACATCTTCATGCCTCCTTTAGATTGCACAAGAGCTCATCTGTGCTGGCTAGGGTTGGAAACGTTACTTTCAAATGATAAGTAGACACGATGGCATGGAAGTTATTGAGGGCAGGTTAGCCAATGATGACATTATAGGCAAATGGGGCGTTGATCACAAGGTAATTCAGCATTAATGTTCTCCTTCGAGGAGCCTCCCCAAAAGATGTGGACAAGTCGATCGATCCCTTCGATATGATCTCCGACCTTCTAAATCCGACCAGCGGCGTGCGCATAGGCTGGAATTTCAACTTGCCTTAGTTAATCCTCTTTAGTGTAGATAAGAAGATGATATTCGCTGAGCTGCCATTGTCGATCAGAATCTTGCACACCTTAAAGTTCATAATTTCCACAGAAACGACCATCGGGTAATCTATTTTGTGATCAACATTTTTACCTCAAGATGGGCCAGGTTGGCATCAGTAAATGAGGTGGGCTTTGCACTCATAGAGAGGTGGAAAGTTATCTCCACAGGCAAAGCTTTATTGGACTCCAGCCTTCTCTGTGTCTGTCTCCGAGCGGACTTAGAGTCCCCCTAGTATGATCTCCCACAATCATGTCAATGTCTCCTCTGATGGGTGAGCGATCATCCTGGGCAGACTTTTTCCTTTGTTTTCTCTCCTAGGGCTAACTGACCTTTCTCTATGGGAAATCTGATCGGCTTTGCCCCTTTTAGTCTAGGCTTCCATAGCTATATATATTTTGAGGTGACCCTGACAGATTAATCTCTCGATCGCATCTTGGAGATTGAAGCACTCATCGGTGTCATGCCCCTTCTACTTGTGGAAGTGGCAATATTTCTTTGATTTCTTCATAGCTTCAGCCTCCATTAATTTTTTAGGCTTTTTGAGAAGGTTATCATGCTGGATAGCGTACAGGACCTCCTTTCTTGGGATATTCAATGACGTGTAGTCATAGAAGCATTTGATCAAAGATCGAAGATTGGCCAAGCATTTTTCTGCCAGGTTGAGTAGCTCCTCCATCGACCCGGGCCATTCTCACACCAGAGCATTGGCATATTCTTTATGCCTGAGCCCCAGGAACAACACATCGATCAAGAACTTAATCCTGGGATTATCAATCTTCAGGACCTCCATATTAAATATGGTAAAGAAATCTTAGAGGAATTCCCCCTCATTCTGTTCGATGGTATGAAGGTGGGTATGGGGAAGCTTCGCCTTCCTTCTGCTGGCAAACTGGTGCAAGAATTTATGTACAGCTAGTCATAGGAGTAAATCGTTGATGATTCTAGCTTCATGAACCAGTCCAGTGTGATGCCTGGAAGGTAGTCACTAGCATCTTGGCATGGATGAATTCATTGTGACCATGCAGCTGTATCATGTGCTCAAACTACACGAGGTGCTCATTGGGGTTGGTGGAGCCATCATACCTCGGGAGATTAATAGGGATTTTGGTGTCTACTGCGATGCGCTCCTCTATAATTTCCTGAACAAATGGTGACCTTCTCTCCCGATGAGACCTTTGAGGAGCGTCCAAGTTTGGTGCTTTGTTGGTATTTCTCCTTAAGATCTCATCAAGTCGTCTGTTCAGCTGCTGGACCTGGTGGGATACTTCCTTTCACTTGTCTCGATCCACCTGGGTGGCATTATGGTCAAAACCCAACTTGAGATGCTTGGCCCTATCGCACTGTAGGGCTTGATTAGGCTGATGCCAGGTTTGCAAATTCTCCTATCTCTTCGAGGTAGTCACGCCTGAAGCGTTCGACCTTATTGCACTGCATGACTCGATTAGGTTTGGCGTGATCCACTGAGTCTACCACTTTCTCTCGTGCTTCTAGACACCTCTTTTCTACTAGCAGGCATCTGGGACTAACTTCGTGCCTGGCCTCTTGGCAGGAGGGACTGTTCTTTGAGGGCCTGTTTTTCGATGGGTGCAGCTGCAGAGTTGCACTAGCGGCGAGGGTGAGCACTGTGGTGTGCCTGTTTAGAGCGACATATAATTGAGTTAATATCTGAGTGAAGATCTGCTCACTTATTAGTTGCATCAATTGGGACATGGTGAGCGTCACTAGCTGCTATTGGGCAGTGCTGGTGCTCAAAGCGTTTGTATCTTACTGGGGGTCAGAAAGAGGCGAAGAAGTGAACCTTCGATTTTCTTTCCTTCTAGATGCTACTTTGCGTGTGTTTACCATTTTCTCACTGCAATCTCAAAAGTTCCCACAGACGGTGTCAAATGATGCTATTGAAAGCTGTGTATAGAGAAAATGAAGGTTGTGCTACTGATGATTTCACCAGGGAGGTCGAGTACTTAGAATTGTATATAGCTTTGGGCTTGAGATCTGCAACCACAACACACGTCAAACTAGCTGAGGTGCCCCTATCTAAGGTACTCCGACGCTCAAGTTAGTTCTGGTTGAGAGAGAGAGAGATCGAACAGAGTATAAAGAATGTAAAGCTTGTAGCGTATGTGGTATTACCTTGAGCGTGGTTGGGCTTGGAGTATTTATAGCTTTTTGTAAGTGTGATTTGACTCAAGTACCTTTACTAGATGTCCTGGCCTTTGTCTTTGCCAGGGGATTGGGGGTCATTCCATATCCAAATTCCAATACTAAGTTAGGTGGCTAAATCTCCTATTTTCCCAAATAAAGAATGCCAGTGGAGGCGCATCTCTGCCAAAGGTGTTGGTAGGATTATAGAGTTGTCAGTGTTGGTGGTAACAGTTGTACCGATCATCACATGTCATTAATGTAGGGGCATGCAGCTTGTCAGATTGATAAATACGATTGAGTTTTGAGTTAATGTCGGAGTGGGTCTTGAGGTCGATACATGTCAACCATACTTGAATAATCGAACTTCTGGAGTGGACTTGACGTCAACACAGGTTGACCGCGAACCCTGCCAAGTGAGGTCGATACCGGTCGATCAAATAGATTTACCGTTGGGCCTCCTGGGCTGCTCCATTTGATGTTGGGTTTGTTGGGCCTATTGGGTTATCCCATATCAATCATATTATCTAGAAATATTTATCATTCAATATTATTAAATAGGTGAAATTATTTTAGATTTTTATGATATTCAATTTTTTATTATTTTTATTTATTAATAAATAATTTATTAACTTTGAATAAATTATTTTAGGTATACTTATTGATGAGGTTGAAAATAGTTTAGAGTGAAAGGGAATTATTTGAGGTTGATCTGACCAGAGAGGTCGATTAATCCACTCAGTGTTCTTCTTGAGGTCTGAGATTTGTAACAATCAATACACATTAAACTAGTCAAGCTGTTCTTGGCTAAGGCACTCCCATGCTCAAGTTAGTTCTGGTCGAGATGAGGTAATCAAATAGAATATAGAAAGCTTATGGTGTATTTGGCATTACCTTGAGTATGGTTAAATATGGGGTATTTATAGCCTTCTCTAGACATGATTTGTCCATGGTGCTCCTATCAGGTGTAGTGGGCTTTAAAATTTGCCAGAGGGGTAAATGGTCATTTCAGATCTCAATACTGTTCCAGATAGCGCAATCTCCCATTTTTTAGGGTGAACAGTACCTCTGGTAGGTGCATCTCTACAAAGGTAGTGACAGGGTTGGTGGCAGAGACTGTATCGACAGTCATGTGTCATTAATGCGGAGGCATGATGTCCACTGGATTTGAGTCAGCATCGAAGAAAAAGACCTGAAGTTAACAATGGTTGATCGGGCTTTGCTGGTCGACCCTTTAAGTAATCGACCTGGTACATGGCGCAAAAGGCTAGGATAGGTGGCGCGTCTCGTTGATCCCAGTCGATAATAGTTTACTCGACTAGATAGTTGTTGTTAAAATGGTTAACTCCAAAATTGATATTGGGCTTGCTTAGTGGGCTTGTTAGACTATTGCATATCATGAGTCCCCCTAACTCGTGGTCCTAATCGAGTTTGTTGATGAAAAGGAGTAGGGAGTTAATAGGCAGTTATGGTGGTTAGCCATATTTGATCAGGGTTTTTGAATCCCCGACCAACGTTTTTGAATTGCCAACCAGGGGTTTGAGGCGGTTCTGTTGTATTTAATACGCTAGTTACTTCATCGAATAAGAAGCGTACGGAGGTAGGGAATAATCATAACTGACGCTTAGGTTCCTTTGCATAAACCCCTATAAATAATGGGGAGACATGCTTCTATTTACACTTTTGCTGAATCTATCTCTGATCAAATCCCTGCCTTTGAAGTTTTCCAACCTTGTATTGTTAGATCCTGCCTAATATCCACTGTAAGTTAATTTGCCATCTGTTTCTTTTGTTCCTCTTTTGTTCTAAGACAAAATATCTACAAGCTTCAATAGTGAGGATACTAGGTCTGAGGATGTGGCCTATCATGGGGGGCTGAGGGTGAGAGTGCCTCTGAAACATCCCATGATAACGATCCTAGTAGTTCTTCTAGTGATAGCTTGAGTGCGAGCAGTTCTAGTTACTCGAGTGATGAGAGGGCGGTTTCTGAGGGTGAGGTGGGGCCAGTTAAAGTTCTTGTAACCCAGGGTTGATTGTTCACCCCAGATCATTATACGGAGATAACATCCAAAGTAACCCCTACTGACCTGTTAAGAATTAGGGCAACATACCATATCCCTGAGGAGTATAAGTTGTTAGTTCTAGGGGCTCAGGGCCAAATGCATCGACCTCCATAAGGGTACATCACTGTGTTTGAGGAAAGGTTGAAATGTGGTCTTAGGTTTTTCCTTGCTCAAGTGATAGTTGACTTCCTCATAGGCTTGGAAGTATGTATAACCTAACTATTGTCAAATTGTTTCGCCACCCTATATAGTTTCGTTGTACTGATGCACTTATATAATCAACCAGCCTCCTTTGCCAACTTTTCAAATCTATTTCATTTACCTATGTCACGAAAGTCGGGTAGTACTGAGGAGTTTAGTTTCTACTACCTGACTGCTTGACCCCGTAGAAAATTCCTGGTATCCCCTGCCTCATTGTACAGCTAAGAATGGAAAAAACACTTTTCCTATATTCAAGGGCCAGGGGTTCTCGACGTTCCTCGTGATTAGTGGAGAGGCCCTATTGAAATGCCAGGGAACCAAACACCTAGCTAGCCCAACATATTCATTAGAGACTTAGTTGAATTTGGGCATATGGAGGCCTCGATTCTGATCGAGGAAAGGTGTTTGGTCCTAGCTTACTTGTCACCAGCCCAACTCGACCTATCTGAGGGCGATCTGTTAGGTAGTAGTTTTCATCGATAGTTGTAATTGTAGGTAGTCATTTCCTGCTTGACTCTGATGTTTGCTTATATTGTCTGTACTTGCAGATCAAGAAGAAGTATTGGTAAGGAGCATATTTGAATCCCAAGCCCGAGCTCTGAGAAATGCGGAGCACCATTGAGCAACCATTGCGCAATAAGAGTGAGCGCAATAAGAGAGAGCACTAGCAGAACCAGTGGGCTTGACTCAATCAACATTAGCTCTAATGCCCGCTCAGATCGAACAAGCGGCAAAATCTCAGTCCGCTCGTCAGGAAGATCCTGTCCCGAGCAACCCCGTGGGTCCGGGCAAAAGATTGATGGTCGAGGAAGGGGGCCTAGCTCTGAAAAAGATTTCCATAGGCAAAGGAAAATAGAAAGTGGCTATAAGCTATGACCTATTTGGGAAGCCTGGTGATAGGACCCTATTTTGAATTTCATGGCCGCCTACTCCCTGGTTCGTCACTGACCTAATTGAGGAGGTGAATGACTTGACCTCTATCATCTAGGGAGGAATGACAGGAGGTAATGCCCTGAAATGGCTCTTGTCAGGGCTATTCGTATCTAACCAGCGGAGACTAATGAACTTTAGCTAGGCTGGGGTCATCCGAGTACTATCCTATCACTGCAACATGGTAAGGATGAGGTTGATAATTTTTAATTAAATTTCGATTTCATGATGGTATTGTGGAGTAATGTTGTTTGGTGTTCTATGTGGGACAATTGGGCTATAATATCCTCTGCCGGTTGAAGCTAGTGTTGGAGGAAAGGGAGGATTTGCAAGAAGGGGAAGACCTGGAAACCCTCAAGGTGCAGCTCAAGTTCTCGCAATTGCAGGTCGAGCAGCTAAACAAAAGGATGGCCAAATTGCAGGAGCAACTTAACTCCAAGGATTAGCAACTAGTCCAGGCGGTCGAGGAGTGGAACAGCATGGATAACATAATAAAGAAGGCCCAGCTGGATCTGCAAGTGAGTTATTCTTTTGGTCGGGCTGCAGGCCGTGTAGAGGGGACCAATAAGGTGAGGGAGGCCTTTAGCCACCATGTCCCTAGAATGCACCGCAAAATGGTTGAATAGTTTATTATTAGCACTGCTTTCAAGATGCGAGCGTGGTTGCGTCCCCAGACAATGCTTGAGAAGCCTTCCATAGATTTGAAATAATCAACACACATTAAACTAGCCGAGGTACCCTCAGCTAAGACACTCCAATGCTCAAGTCAGTTCTGATCGAGATAAGGTAATCGAATAGAATATAGAAAGCTAATAGTGTATTTTGCATTACCTTGAGTGTGGTTGAATATGAGGTATTAATAGCCTTCTCTAGGCATGATTTGTCCATGGTGCCTTTATTAGATGTAGTGGGCTTTAATTCTTGTCAAGGTTGTAAATAGTCATTCTAGATCTCAATACTATTCCAGATGGTGCAATCTCTCATTTTTTAAGGTGAACAGTACCTCTGGTAGGTGCCTCTCTACCAAAAATGGTGGCAGCGACTGTATCGGCAGTCGTGTGTCATTAATGCAGAGGCATAATATCTGACAGAATAATAAATGCGGCTTGGATCTGAGTCAACATCGGAGAAAAAGACTTGTGGTTGACAACAGTCAACTAGGCCCAGTTGGTTGGCCCTTTAAGTAATCGATCTAGAACATGGGGAAAAAGGCTAGGATAGGTGGTGCGTCTTGTCGATCCCAGTCGACAATAGCTTACTCGACTAGATAGTTGTTGTCAAATGGGTTAGCTCTAAAACTGACATTGGGCTTGCTTAGTGGGCCTGGCTGATTGGAACTAACATTGGGCTTGCTTAGTGGGCCTGTTAGACTGTCTTATATCACTTATAATTCATGTTGTTAAATATATATTCAAAAAACATTATAATTGTATTATTTAATATGATAAAATTAGATTTTTTTTAAAAAAATTAATGCTTGTGTTTAGTACCTTTTTCCATTTCCAAATTTTTTAATTTTTAATTTTGTTGATTTTCCTTTTATTTTTCCAAATGTTTTTTTGACCTTCATTTTAGCAACATTTTTTAATTTCTTATTTTGAGTGATGTGGCAGCACACATGGAGGATGATGTGGCATTAGATGAAAAATGACAAAAAAAACCCCAAATTCTTAGCCCAATTAAAGCTAATTGGACATTAAATGGGCTCAATTATAGAATTTTCAGCTTGAAAGATCAAATGTGTAAAAAATGATAGAATAACGAATCAAATATACTAATCTCATAAAAAAATAAATTTAAAATAAAAAAGATAATAGTTGAGGGACTAAAATTGCATTTTTCCATACCAAACTTCCTCAAATTCTTGAAACAAACGTAAACTCTTCTCCATCACTTTAGATATAAACTTGTTCAAAGCAGCTAGGTAACCTATTAAATGTTGTACTTCCTTAGTAGTACATGGTGAGACAACTCTTGAATAGCTCAAACTATTGTTGGTTGGCTTCAATCTCGCATTTTTATGTCCGCGTACGCTAGGACCTCACCAATTTTTACTCTAAAAACACACTTTCATGTATTTCATTTCATGTTATATCTTCATTAAGGTATTGAATGTCTTTGCCAAATCGTGCAGGTGATCACAAGTTAGACAACTTTTAACAAATTATTAAAGTCAAGTGTAGCATTAGGATCTAATAATCAAAGCATAAAAATGCTAAATTAACTAGGCTACACATGAAACCAAAGATTTAATCATGCTATAAATTCATATTTGGAAGAAGGAATACCTTGAATGCTAAAAAATCCAAGGAAAAAAGGAAGATCACTTCAACACCTTGAATCTGTCTTCCAGTGGTGCAGCAAGTTCACGGCAACTTTTGCCACACCAAATCAATTCGGAATCAGTTGAAATTTGGACAGGAAATCGCCAACACCTTGATGAACCTTAAATAAAAATTGCAGCCAAATTAGAAAATTGAAAGCAACTCCACAAATGCCTCCAAGTTACTGCCTGAACACAGGATCTCCAAAAGTATAGCAATCCAATTGTTTTGTCTTTAATGATAAGATCCATATACTAATGACTATCCAATTCTCTCCAATGTTACATGGAAAACAAAGGAGAGAAGATCAAGTATGAAGGCCAATTTTGAAGGCACGAGATGAAGAAAAATGTGAAGCTTCAACACATTAGGCAACACATGCAAAATTGGAGGGAAATCAGTGAATCTAACAATTAGATCTAAATGCTTGTAAATCACATGTGATGGTTGGCCACACCATCTATATGTATATATAGATGGAGGGAAGGTTTGATGCTTAGGTGGCATCACACCATCCTCAAGGTTGACGCCAACTTGCAAGCAAGTTGCATATGAATTTAAGATGCATTTGAATTTCATTTGGAATCTTCATTTCATCTAATGAAATATCATCCAAATTAAATTCTAATGCACTCTTCATTTGAATTTTTCCTCCAAAATTAATTCTTTATTTTAATTAAATTAAACACTATAATTTAATTAATTAACTTTTGACTTAACTCATAAGTCAATTAGCTTAAATCTTTAAGCTAGTTATTGTTAACTTAACTCCTTAAGTTAACTTAACCAACTGATAGTTATGTGGTGCCAATTAAATTAATTTCTTAATTTAATTTGTATAATTTAACTCCATAAATTAATTAGATCAATTTAACAATTAAATTGATTAAGCCAAGATGACCAACAATTTAGTCTACGGCCTACCTCCTCAAATTGGTCAAGGTGGAATCTTTCTAACTCTTAGAAAATTCCCCTTCATCAAAATTCCCCTTCATCATGTAGGATTTTCTATTGGCTTTTGTGTATGATCCATTAGGTTGTACTATTTATTGGACATGGGCTCACAACTCTTGTGATTTATAGATTATTAAATATTCACATTAGTCTAAACTTTTTTAAACTAATGACTCAATTAAATTAATCTCATTAATTGAAGAGTACTCAATCTCTGTGATTGATGTCCAACTTTAAGCCCATGGAGCTCAACTAATTGGGCGAAGTGAATACTTTTGGAGAACCATTCTAGCTCTATGCCTATCATGCAAATAAGATCTTTCTATCTCCTATCTGCTGAAAGAAGTTTAGAGTAAGATATTTGTTGGCTCCTTAATAGCGTCAATACTATGTTTCTATTCCCAATATTTGATTCTTTTTATGACCTCATATTTAGAAAACTCCTGTTTCAAATTGTCATATTACATTACGCAAGGATTTCATGGAATCGACCATTATAGAATACATAGAAGATGCACTCGCCCTTCACAAAGACAAAAAGTTAGATCGTACCTTGGATCTTATAAACCTCCATGTTTAAGTAGCTCGTACTCAATCTCAATCCAAAAGACCCGTTAAATGGTTGTGGCACGAGGATCTAAATACAAGATTACCATGGATCTCAGGTCAAAGGATTAATTATATGCACAAGCGTAAGGTGGAGAACTTGCCACTACCGACTAGCCACTATAACTATCTAGTGGATTCTTCGAGCGGGCCTTTAGTGAACTTGTTTTCTAATAAGCACCTACTAATATGCACCCATGTCTCACATGGTTCGCTCATGAAATAGAGCAACATTTAATCCTTAGATTTATATATTGTTAATGCAAGGCTATCTAGATCTTAGATGCCTTATCTCATAAGAACCTATGACTTTGAAGATTTAAGATCACGATCGTGTAAGACTTATTTCATGATCACCACCCAATGCATGACCAAGTCCCGTAGTCTTGTGTGATCAAATGGCTTCAACCAAATGTTTGTGAAGTAAAATAAGCATAAGATGAAGATGGCCATTTATAATGAATATCATTCAATTAAGATGGTATTACAAGTAAAATAGTTTACATGCCAATCTCATTGGTTGTGGCATACTATTCCAACAGTTATTGTCCATATGCACTCCATTTTCGTCCCAAGCTATACCTAAAATATCTTTGTAGATGGCTTAATTTTTGAGCCAATTAAAAAATGACATGTGTAAATAATATATTAGTTATTAATTGAAAATTTTCTATTTATATATTGGAATTTATTAAATTAAATTCCAAATAATAATTAGTCAATTTTAATTAATATTCTAATATTTATTTTATACAAATCAAATGTTGACAAGTGTCAAGATGGAGATGTATCATGTCAATCAAATTAAGTCTGGTGGCATAGTAATCTTCAGCTAATCAAGTTGAGGCATGTGGCACATCCATGTACGTGGGCCAATCAAGTCAAGAATATTTGATATTATCTTTTAATATGTATCAAAAGATAATTATCAAATATATTCAAGTTATTTCGGAGTTTCCTACTGAACACTTATATAAAGAGGTGACTAGAGACTCACATATACACAAATTCACATATATATTCATATATTCTCAAACTACAAGACTCAAGTCTTCAAGTTTTAAGTTTCTGTTGCGATTATGTATTGCTACTGCGAAGGTCCTATACCTCTTCAAAGCATCAAGTCATCAAGTCCTTTGATCTCAGAGTCAAGGTTCAAGTTTCAAAAAAATTTCGTAGTATCTTTTACCAAGTCAAAGGATACTACACTATATATCCAAGAACAAACTTCAAGCCCTTAGATCATATATATTGGGAGAAGAATCAGGGGATTAGTTTTGTTAGAAAATTTATATTTTGCTTTGATAAATTGTAATTCTCATATATTCTTTAATATAAATTTAATTTGTCCATTATTTTTCTTTATCTTGTGATTTAATTTTGTAGACAACGAAATTTGTGTGAACAATCTTATCTACCAAAAGCTGATATGTTGCTCCTATATTTTAAAACCTAAAATGCATAATTACATAACAATAGGTACCTAAAAAAGTAACTAAACTGACCCATTTCTAGTTACTAGGATGAAGCTTGATTTGGTGATACCCTTAGGAGACATCCATCATGTTGAGTAGCTTATTATCCTAGATGGAATCTACTGCCTAGTCAGTGTAGAGAATGGGGAAACAATCTTTAGGGCATACTCGATTTAGATCTTAAAAGTTAATGTACATCTACCATTTGAAAACATTTTTAATAACCAATAAAATATTTGTTCTTGAATTTGGATTTCCACCACGTGTTCCTTGTCGAACAATTTTGGGCAAAGTGCAAATTACTCCTTGTAAAATTTAAAATTGGCACAAAATCCTCAGAAAAAAAATAGAGTATGGTCAGCACCTTGTGTTTCTTCAAAATTGCCTTACGTGTCCCCTTATCACTTTTTGGTCAAAAAAGGACAAAAATGCCCTTCTAAGTGTGAAGAAAGATTTTATGCACTTTTCAATTTTCTCTGCATTGCATTCATACTTTGGATTGAAAGAAAAAGAAACACTCAAAAATCATAAAAATCCTGGAATTCTTTTTTTCACTTTGACAAAAATGAAAAAATCTTTCACTCAAGGCAAACAAACTTGAAAATGTCATTCTTTCCACCATTTTTTGCATTTTATTGTGAAGAAATCATTGTTAATCGAAGGCATTCATGACCCAAGAAGAATATCATCAATTCCAGGTATATTGGCTTTCATTATTTTGTCTATTTTTCAAACTAATATGTGAATTAGCAAAACAATATGACATTTTTTTGTGAAATGTATGTTTCTAGTGATATTGTTTGTGGACACTTGATGTGTTTATAGGTTGGGTTTTTTCATTTTCTATGACCTCTCCATTAATTGAAAGAACAAAAACAAAATAAACATTTATTATCATTTTTTAATTGTGGTGGGCATTTTTTGCTAGTTAATGGGGTCCATTTTTAAATTCATCTTGTCTAAATGGGGCTGAATGGGGGGGAAGAACTGAACTTAGTTTCTAAAGAATGTCTTTTATTTTTTTTTCTTTTTGCAATTTTTCTTTGTTGCTCATGATTCCTTAGGATTCTTAAGAATCTAATTTTGAATCCCAGGAATTAAAGATTCCTAGGATGAAATGAATGATTACTTCCACGTTATATCCTAATTATTTTTTTATTTGTACACATGTATGTTTATCAAAAAGTTGATTAATGTTGATTGACTTTTTTTTTTTAAATATGTCGGGCTACTTTGCCTTTTTTTTTACTTTATTCTGATAAAGGGGGTAATAAGATCTATTATTATCATATAATTGTTAGGTGTAGACTATTTTGACATGGGGGTTATAAGGCCTATTATTATCATACGAGGTTTAAATGCTGATATAGTTGACATGGGGGCAATAAGGCCCTTTTTTATTATATGAGGTATTAGTGTACTACTGACAAAGTTGTCATGTGGGTAATTTGCCCCCTTTTTTTTATGCAAAGTTAGTCTTGTGCTTACAGTTTGATTAATGAAGTACAATTTTGATTTAGGGAGTAACAGGACATGTTGATTTTATGAATTACAGATCATATGGATTATTCATATATTGAATTTGAAATATGATGGGGAGATACTTTGTGAGCAATCCCAATTTGCAATAGTCGAGGCAAGAGAAATATTTTTAGAGATATTATTATAGACATCGTCATAATGGAGCTATTTTATGACATATATGCATGGTCAGAGGGCTTGTAGCAACTGTTGTTTTTCATTTTAGAGTCCCTACGTACTCTCTTAAGTATGGCTAGGGTAGGTACTAAATAAGCATAGCATTGTTGAGATTATGAGATTGTACAATGGGCTAGATAAGGTTTGCCCTATATATGCTGAGGATATAGGTAATCCTCTACTTATGATAAATAAGGGAATATCCTAGCCAATGACTACTCAGAGAGCTAAGAGGAACATGTTTAGGAGATGATTATCAAATACACTTTCAAGGTAACTATGAGAATGATCCTCAATATGAAGAGATTGGATCTAATATAGTTGAAGAACATGTGTCTAATCTTGATGTTTCAAATGTTGATGATGGTCAAGTAGAGACAGATGTTAAGGATTCTAATGTTCAAGTTGTTCAGCTAAATAGTATGGAAGCTAATATTAAGGATATTAAGCTAGATAGTAGGAATGGTGAAAATAATGATGTTCAACTAAATGGTACAAATGCAAATGTTTTGGGGGTGTTCAAGATGTTCTAGTTGGTGAGAGGGCACTTGATGATTTAGTTCTTGAGATACCTATTGTTGAAGATCATGATGATGTGGGAAATCCATCTAAGGATACTATAGTTTAAAAGGTAGAGAATGAGAAACGTACTGGTGATGGCTAAGATGCTGAGGTAAAGGATGATAAGTATGTGCCAGATGGTGATATAAAGAATAAAGCACCTACTAGTGATGGCTAAGTTGCTAAGGGTAAAGGTTTTGAGAGGGTGGTTGTAGGTAGTGATACAGTTCTTAAGTATGTTGCTACAGATATTGTTGAAGCTATGGCTATAGATATTGATGAGAGTGTGGTTGCATGTGTTGAGGGTGCATGGGTTAAGGGTGTAGGGCTTTAATGTGCATAGGTTGAGGGACAAGGGCTTGAGAATGTGGCTACTAAGGCTAGAGTTGATAAGGGTATTGCAATAGGGGTTGAGGGTATAGGGGATGAAGGTGAAAGGGGGCTTAATGTTGCAGAAGTTAAGGGTGTACCTAATAAGGCTAGGGTTGAAGAAGATGAGTGATGTGATGATTTTGATGTTATACACATGGTGACATGAATGTGGCCTAATATCAAAGATAAGTGAAAGAGATGAGAATGATGGAAAGAGAAGAGAGGACAAGAAAGAAGTTTTAAGAAGTTGAGTTTGGCAGTAGTAGTAGGAAAAATATAAAGAAGAGTAAACTTCCACAAAAGAAGTCAACTTAAATGAAAGTAAAAAGAAAGGTTTAGATTGATGAAAAAGATATGCAACTAGATAATTTGGTTGGTGTATTTGTGACTCAAGATACTATACATTTAACTTGGGCAAGGTATACAAGTTGTTGAAAATCTTGTACATGAATAACAAACAACAGTTATTTAGTTGAGGAGTAGGTTGCAGAAGAATTAACCTATTCAAGAAGAAAATATTGTACATAAAAAAGCAAACTATGAAATAGGACAAGTAGGGCTTAAATGTTTAAACCGGTAGTTGCCACAAGTTAATAAGGACTTAGTATACTTTTTAGCAAGAGAAAACACTCGTTCTAGGATGAATGAAGCAACATAAATTGATGGAGTAGATTAGTCTATTGGGCTTATTTTTGAACAAGACAACTATCATTTGGAGCTATATATTGAGTAGCAGTTTACAAGAGTTGGTAGAGCTTTTGAGGCAGCTGAAGATCCAGAAGAATAGCTAGATGATTCTAGTGATGAGGGTTATGTGGAGTCAGAATTGATGAACTATGAGACTTATCATGCAATAGACTTAAATGCTCTCGTTAAGATGTTTGAAGATGTTGAGGACTTTTTTGATGATGACATTTTTGTTGAAAAACATAGGAAATGCATCAAATCAAGGATGGTATAGAAAATGAGAAGGACTTTGAAGACAAAGAGCAGCAAAAGGAAGATGATATCAAGCACACATGTTGATGAGAGATGAGGATGGGGAATGGTTCAATGATCTAAGGAGATTGTGAGTTGCATAGTCTTCATAGTTTAGATGATGAAAGGCCTAATCATCCTACATTTAAAGAAAGGATGAACATGAAGAACCTTGTACTAGTGGTTGGAATGAAATTTGCAAGTTCACAAGTATTTAGAGAGGCTCTTGCAAACTAGTGTGTTAGGAATTCATTCAAGCTTAAATACAAGAAGAATGAAAATCTAAGGATTACAGCTGAGTGTACAAATTAAGGGTGCAATTGGGGAGTCCATGCTTCACCAATTTAAAGTTCAGTCATATTCCAAATCAAGTCCATTAAAGGAGAACACATATGTGCAAGAGTAGATAAGAATAACCTTACTACATTCAAAAACCTTGCAAAACAAATGGAGAGGAGAGTGAATGTTCATCTTGGTATGAGCATCCAAGGTGTGGTCAATCTTATAAAGAGCAAATGCATGAAGTTGGATATTGGAAACCAAAAAGGGTGAGGAAAAAGGCATTTAACTTGATTAGTAGTAGAGGCAGTGTTCAGTATGAGCATTTGAGGGATTATGCTTAGACTATGATTACTTTTAATGAAGGAAATGAGGTTATTTTAAGGCAAAGCTAAGAGATTGAGACACCAACATTTGAAACGTTGTACTAGGGGCTGAGTGCACTAAGAGATAGTTTTTTAATGAGGTGTAGCTCAATCATTAGATAGGATGGATGTTTTCTAAAATCATATCATGGAGGGGAGTTGTCGGTAGTTGTAGGGAGGGATATGAATAACAACATGTTCCCCACTACTTGGGCTATTGACCAAGTGGAAAATAGCGAGAATTGGACTTAGTTTCTGACAAAGCTATTGGAATACATAGACGATATTGGTGAGGATAGATGAGTTTTCATTTTAAAAAAGCAGAAGGATTTATTGGAAGCTATAAAAACTCTTATGCTTCAGTCTGAACATAGGTATTAATTGAGGTGTATGTATGGTAATTTCAATTTGTGCCTCAACCTGCTCCAAATTTATAATGTGGTGCAGCAAGTATAAGTCCATCTGCACTTGCTCCTGAGCAATTTAAAGAAAATTCAGTTGCCTAAACTAAAGGGTAGTCAACTAGGAAGAAAAGATTGAGAAGGTCACAAATTGCAGATATATTGGTAGGCATCAGGTTAAAGAAAATAGTGTGAAAACCTTGAACACTGAAGGTTGATTCTAAATAGAATTTTTTAGTTTTCTAATTTGGTTGCATAGTATGTGACTAGCATTTTATTTGCTCCATCTTTCTTTTTGTTGCTGTTAATTGGCACACATGATGAATATGCATATGTATTTACTTAGTTTTTGGTTGATTTGATTGTTGATAGTGGTGCATATTGTAAGCTAGGCATTTGTTTTTACTTTTTTGTTTGTTGTTGGATATTGGTTGATGGGTATAGGGAGCATTCATTGATACTTTTGTAATTATAATATGTATAAACACCAAATGCCAAAATGAAGGAAGGGTTATAAATTATATAAAATGGTCCAAGTTGTCCATCCAACACCTTGTTTCCTCTTTTGTTATTTCCTAGGGATGATGTATATTAATAATTATATATATATTCTATAAAACCTACTCTACAATTGTATAAGATTAAATTTATTATGAGAGTTGAAATAATAAGGTGGTTGCTTGGGGCCTGAATATATATATTTTTTTACATGGGGTGGTAACATGGCCTCTTTTTGGAAGTTATCAAGTTTGCATTCCATAGGGGCTCCATGGCCCATTTTTATTAATATAGAGGTGTCACTCAATGCATAAAAAAGTTGGTAGAAACTTTTTTTTTTATTTATGGTTAATTGTTTGGGTTTGAGGAAAATGAAGATTACTATATGGATTACCTCACAAAAATGTGTTTAGGTGTTCAAGGTACAATTGAAAACCATAATACAGCTTAAAAATTGAGATTAAAACTAAAATACAATGAAATAAAATAAATAAAAACAAATTAAAACTAAAATTTTACTAGAGAAAAAGAACCATAAAAAGGAACACAACATAATACAAATTGATAACACTAGGGGGTATTTAACATATTCTATAACATTAATTTTTCAACAGCAGCATAATGACAATAGTGAAAGCTTCCAGCAAACAATTCATGAAACATGTATGTAAATCTAATTTTCATGCCCCTCTCTTGTTGGAATAGCTAAAACCTATGGAGAAATGACCTCATTTTGTATTGAGATTTCCTCTAACTCCCCCTTTTTTTTTCTTGGTGGTATGTTGCCTTTGGAGGATTAGTTGGAATGTCTATAGGAAATCATGTAGCACTCATTGAATTACACTAACGAAAAATATTGCAAACTTAGTTGGAACATCTATAGTAAAAAGTTTCCCCCTAGTGGGTTTTTGCTTAAATTCAACTACTTTAATGCTACATCTTAAGTTGCACCATGGGTAGAAAGCAAAATCTCAAATTCTAGGTATGCTTTGGTGCTCGACTCTTGCTACGTGATGAGCTACTAGCCATTTTCCTTTTTAGTTTGAGCGAGAGAGAAAACCAAGAAGAAAAACAACTTCAAATAGAGAAGATACATAGAAAAGAGAGAAAAGAAAGAGGGAGAACAATAATATTTTTCAAATTAATATGGAAAAACAAAAACTTAAAAATAGAGTTTCAAAAATTCTATTTTAAAAAGAGCCTACTAAACCCTTAAAAGGCATTCTAGACAATTCATCTGCAAAATTACATCCCCATTCTACGTGCATGTTCCTCAGTAAGTGATTTTGTGGTAATTTTGAAGAAATACGAGATACTAATTAGACTTCATTTTTTTTATTGGGAGTTTTGTGGCGATTTTGAATTTCACAGGGGGTAATCCATATTTCTCTCAATAATTTTGCTACGTTAGTTTGTATTACTAGAACTTGTCGAGCCTAAAATGCCTCTTCTTCTGCTTTACTTATTTCATTGTAGGGTCTATATTGAGCAAAAGTTCTACTATCTCAAGGTCAATCTTTACGAGGTCTCAAGATGAAAAGGCGAAGACATCTATGTTTGCCTACAAAAAATCAATGAAGTGTTGAAATGAACTAGGATAGAATTAAGCTCCAGCCTTAGTGACAATCTCTAGATTTCCTGGAATAAGCTCTAGGCTCTTGATTTCCCAATATGCTCCATTCTTGCTAGTTTTTTTTTCTCTGAAAATTTGTACTTGGAGCTGACAAGCCCAACTTGTCTACTTCCATCTAATCTTTCTAATGTCCAATCTTACTATTTCTACATGACACTTCCCAATAACAAGCTGATCATTAATAAACTCGCTCGCCTCATTTTGAATTGAACATAACCTATTCAACATATTGTATGTAAGAGCTATGGCATGGAATATATTCAACATAACCTACCTAAAATGACATGGCAAGTAGAAATAACACCAACTATTAAAAAGCATACTATTCTTGTTTTCTTCTATGTCCTGCTTCCTAAGTTAGAGGCAATATTATTTGTCCCAATAACTAAGTAGAATCTCTTGTATATCCTACCAAGGAGGTCTACACTAGTTCTAGCTAAGTCCAAGATCTATTTATCTTCATACCTCTAGAAATAATTTGTTTAATAAATTGCTATTATATATGAATACACAAGCCACATCATAATTCACAATATTATCTTTGATAAATGAGGCATCTTGATGAGGGGATTGGATTCTTGGTGATCATTTAGCTTAAAATAGATCAGAAGATCTATGATCTCCCAATTGTTGAGACCATATCTACCATTGCTGCTTGTTCATAAAGTAGGCTATTTTTTGCTTTTGTGGTATGAGTTTGCCAAGGTTGATGATAGTCTCCATCAGTTAGGCTTTGAAATTATGTCAATAACTCCCATATGTTGGGGTGGAGGGTTCTCATTATGCTAGCCCCTATGCTTGGGCCTAACTCGCCGTTAACCTCTATTTGTTGCCATTCCTCATCCTTGAGCCTAACCATTGCTTGGAGGCTATGCCGATGTATCCTCATACCATTTCAACGATGAACTCCTTAGGGAAATCCTTTTGTACCAACCTTTCCAATTCATATCTAAAATGCATGCATGCATTCCTGATGTGCCATAATTTTTGTGAACCTACAATACTTGTCTGATTTTGGCTTAGATAGTCTCTGATTGGTATGATCGCCACCTCAATAGTTTCTTTAAGGAGGCTAAATTTATTCATTTTTTAAGAGAATAGGATGATGCACTCTGTTTCCTTAATTTTTTGTTTCTTAAGGGGATGATATCTTTCTTCTTCTTCTTCTTCTTCTTCTTCATCTTTTCTTCCAATTCTATTTTTTTTTGTTTAATTTTTCAAGTTGATGACCTTCTTTGCTTGAACAAGTTATCAAAATATGACATTGGCTTTTTGACCAAGCTTGAGAAAAATGGTCCATGTCAAAGCCCCCAAGCAAATACATTAATTAATGTATCCTGGAAAGAAGCAGATATGTCTAAAGCCTTAATCCTAAACTTAATATAACTTCTCAAAGATTCCCTCTCTTCTTGCCATACATTAAAAGAGTAAAGGGAGCCTTTTGATAATGCTTGTTGCTGGAAAATTGGCGAAGAAAATATTACTAAATTCTTCAAAAAAATTGGATGCAACTCGATGGTAGTTGATTGAACCATCTTTGGTTTGAAACCATTAGAGTGTTGACAAAGATGCCATTTTATTTTGTGAGTGTACTAGTATAGTAGAGCTGAATGCTCAAATTCATATAGGTGCTTAGTTGGATCCAACGCCCTTGTGTAGCTTGGCATCCTCATTGTTTGAAAAAGTGCGGGATCAGATTAGATCTAATATGTTATGTGGCCATGACTCGTCTTATTTCTCTTCATATTCCAACCATTTTCATGGAGAGGTCATGGTAAAGGACAACATATCTCTTTTGTCCTTATACCAAACAGAGATAGGACTCTACTATTCCCTTTTGGTTCTAGTTAGGGGTGGAGTATAAGGGGTGCAACCTAGGGAGGCACTATTTTTTGTGTTTGCCTAAATGATTGAGAAAATTGATACGGGTCTCTGGTTCTAGAGGGTGCCTAAGGAATAAAGTCGTGCTTAACTATAAGACTATATTTATCGTGGCAATAATGGAATTGGTGAACTATTCCATGTTCAATTATCTGATAAGAAATTCAGCAGTTGGCTGATGATTAGCGTGTGTCATTTTTAGGGGTGCTCACTATGCATCATCCTCTAGATTTATATGATTGCCCCATTATCCATCATCCTCACGTCTTAACCTAAAATATTCCCAAAATGATTTTACATATAAAATTAAATCCCAAAAAAATGAACTTATCCTCGATCTATGAAAACAAGGTCATAACAATAAAAGGGATCCTAGTAGAAATCCTATGATAAGTAAGTCAGTAACTAATGAGAGAAAATTAAGAACATGAAAAATATATATAATTATTGTAAGTGCATACCTTTTTTTTGTAGTTGATTACTTGTATTATGTAATTAGAAAGTGTTTGGTTAAGTTTATTTAAAAAATCTTATAAGCTCCTACATCATATAGAATGTTTTTGAAATTTAAGATGCTAGATCTTGTTTTAAAAATAAGTTCTTAAAGCATTTAGGTAAAATAAAATTTTGGAGTTTATAAAATATTAGTAATGACAATTTTGTTATTAATATAATTAACATTAAGGGAGATTCTCAAAATTTTAAAAATAAATTAAAAATTTCTTCCTCTTTTTAAAAAAAAAGAGGTTACAAGTTCACACAAATAGCCTCTTAGTTTGGTAGATACATATCTCTACGCTTGCGTCATAACATGCAATATTTTCCCAAATACTCACTGTGTTCATATTAGGAACGGGTTTTGGGAGAGAATGTCGTGGATACTGGATATCAGGTTCCGGCTTCATGAAGATAATGTGGGACAGAAATCCCAGGATTTGAATTTCTTTTCACATTCAGTTAAGCCTTCCTGCTAGGCACAGGTCACTCTTTTCAAGCAGCATTTATTCCCAGAGTTGAACTAACCTAATAGGCATGATATCCCCAACCTTGTTCTTTATTCGCTTTTTGTTTAGCTCATCCGGTAGTACCTATCTCATTATTTAGGATTTCCATTAGACTCAATTGCTAGCCTAACTCGGGTTCTCAAACGGCTAGGTCATTGACTCCGAACAAATAAGTCACCTTTTGCTTGCGTTTCCTTTCTAAACCATCAACCATCCCCTTCTAGGGGTCTCGGCTGATGCCCTATCAAATCAGCTCAGATATTACCAATGTGGATGATGTCCATTCTTGGTCTTACTTTGACGAAGAATATCACTTAATATTTATTTAATTATTTAATTGTATCATTCATTTTAATTATATTTTCCGTCAACTCTCTCTTCTTTTATAATAAGTTAAACAGCCCCTTAATATTGATGAATAGTACGAGTATTTTCTCCCCATGCGGTATTCTTTTCTTTATAACTATGCTGAGAAGTCAAAGGTACTGTTCGTGCATCAGATAGGTCTTAATTAATTAAGTACTAAGTGCTCAGCAGCAAAATGAGAAGTCCTCTGATAACCTAGCTATAAATATATATATATACATATATATATATATATATATATATTTTGCTTGCGAGTTGCGACTCCACACGTAATACACGCTAAATGTAATTAAACTTGATACTTAATACTAAACTTCTTTTCTTCTACTTAATAATTCCAACATTAAACTCAGTAACAATACACACCCCATTAATTTTCATTGTGCGCATCCTCTTATTCTCCAAAATATGTTTACTTTATAATAATAAAAATAATAAATAATATGACAGTACCATTTAATATTTTTGTATCTAAAAGAATTTATTATAGGTTGATTGAATTTAGGGGAGAATTAGCACCTTGTGCAAAATTGATCAGTCTCCATGCAATTTTGACATCTAGTCTGACAACATTTGATTCGAACTTCTAGATAGTTTGACACTCTTGTTTTTCTGTTGCAATGTTTAGTATATAGTTCGATCAATTATTTTAACCACATCTCGCATCACAAGTCAACTTTTACACCAAACCCATAACAACTTAAGTTTAATTTTCATCGTTATATGATTAAATTATATAACAAATTGATATTTAAATTAGACAAACAACATACAACGTCACAAGTAAGTCAAACTATCCTCACCCCAATTTGCATCCCAAGTTCCACAGATAATCTGAATTAAAACTGTGCAAAGATACACTAGTACAAAAAATCCGATTTGATAAGAGAATTAATAATCCGTAACATATTTCATGAACTCTGGGTCCGACTCTAGACCCACCATAGTTTCGGGCGCCAAGATCAGCTCCATATCAACGCTACCACCTCTTTCTCTACCCGGAAATGCAGATATCTTACCGT
>JACGDI010005296.1:2686168-2898965 GCA_014898725.1 Jacaranda copaia
AATAAGCCTCTCATTGAGTAGATCTACACTTGAATAAAACTTTAATATACAGACTCATTATAATAGAATTTGTTAAGGTTATAATATGCTCACTAGAACAGTAATTTCTCCTTGATTGCGAATCAAAATTAGGAGACATAAAATCCTAAAATGAAGTAAAATAAGAAAGAAATCTATATGTAAAAAATTTCATGAAAATTGAACTGGTAGAATAATTAATAGATTTTACAAAGTGATTGCCCAGGAAAATATGAACATAGAGACAGTTTTTCATCAAGTGATTTCTTGAAGTTCTGAGTTTGTATCTTCAAAATTAGATTATCAAGGCTGAAAATACTTGTGTGCGATAATGTGTGTGATAATGAGAATTGGATATATAGGAGCATTGAAATTTTATTCCAACATGTGGACTTCTATTAATTGAATTTATTAATGGGCTAAATTAATACGGTCAATGAGATAAACTCATAGGGTCTCATATTTTGACTTAATATTATTAAGGCCTTTTTTGTAAACAAACTTGATATGAAAGCTAGTGTAGGCCCAATCTTAAAAGCTTGTGATGGGAGGGCTCTCTAAGGTTTAATCTTATATATATTGTGGCTAGATCCCCTCTCAACTCCATGTTTTGATATTACTATCCCATTAAAGCTGTCGAGTGGTTTGTGTGAGAAAAAGGAGAAAGACTTAGCAATCAATTGTGAAATTGCATGAATCATTGATCATCAATCTCATGGTTCAAACAGGTATGTGAATACATCAATCTTATAGTGTTTTGATTACATAGATATATAGATCTTGGGTTGAATTATTTTCTTATAGTTGGTATCAGAACCATATATCTATGAATTTAAACCCAATTTTATTGATTGTATTTTGTAGATCTAAATAATGAATATCTTATATATGCATTGACAATTTCTTATAACATGAATGAGTTGGAAAATATTTAAGTTATATGTGTGTGTGTGTGTATATATATACGCTGAATCTGCGGATTTTCTTTTGCTTGGGTATGATTTTTAAATTTTGAAGACTCATGGAACACTTCTGCGTTGCTTGAATCATGGAACACTTCTGCTTTGCTTGAATCATGGAACTCTTTTTCTTTGATCCACGAGTTAGTCATGTTTTACATATATATTACATTTGATAGAAACCTTAAACCACAACACCTTTTATGCCAGATTCATGGATATTAATTTGGGTTTCAAAGTTAAGAAAAATGAAGTAAACTATTAATGATATCTTGAATGAACTTCAAATTATTGGATGCAAACTATAGCAGAACACAAGAACTCTGAACAATCAGCCAAATACTGTTGTATCATGGAACTCATTGACTCTAAGTTTAGATCGTGGGTCCTCTTTAAACTTTTTGGACATGCATTTTTCCTTTTTATGTTATTTGCCAAAACATATATAGGGAAGAAAAGGCTCACAAGTCAGAAATTTGTTTCATTGTATATATGCAAATTGTGGAGTGCTCTCTATCATCATATGTTCTTTGTATGCACAATTTGAATATGATAAATTTTCCTTTTCTCCAATATAGTGGGAACCATAATTATTATATGCAAATAGATATTTTTGAGCCTATAAAGATAATGTGATTTAAATCTAATTTTATATTAGTTAGTTAGGTTAATTGTGGAATAGAATACAATAAAATAATTCTTTGAGCATTCTACATATACTTGTGGAATGTCTTATATTCAAGCGAATTATTCACAAATCCTACTTGATTGTTAAAGCATGAAAATCAAGTGAAGGGGTTAAGTATTATTTATCACGGATAATACTTTGACTTTTATTAATTTAAATATGTTAATAACAAGTAGCAGTAGATGATGATCTTGTATTTGCACACTTCTCCTTGGCCATAAAAAATTCTTGGAAACACACACACACACACACAAGGACAGTTTTGCTTTGATGCAAGGATAATCATGGTTTACATATGTAGTACTTAAAAAAACAGATGTGGACCCCATTAAAGTACTTGTACTTCCTTCATTGCTCTTTCTTTTTCTTTGTTATTTGTTTATACATATGCACAAAGGGGAAAAATGCTCGTAAATAAGATTTTCATATGCACACGCAAATTGCAAATTGTTTTAATTATTGTCCTTTATCCCGTGTCCTCTATGTGAGTGAGAGATTTTCTTTCTCTCTAATATAGTGGGAATTATGACCATTATATGTAAGTGGATATCCTTTGAGCCAATTAAAATAATATAATTCCAACATACATTTATGTTTAGTTAGTTGTTTTGAAACAACTTGAATGTTGCAAATATACAATTCCTAGAAGTACATTTTGTTTTAGTACTTAATTTTATGGGAGTTTTGTATGCATATTGTATGTGTGAAAGTTAGGTAAATAATTATTGAACTAGGTCATGTACTTATTTTATGGGTTAAAGTAAATAATTACATCAAAGTGTCATATTTATTGAGACTTGTAAAATTTGCCGCATGCATATCTTGAGTTGGTATTATTATTCATTCTTGCGTACCTAAAGGGGGTTAGATATGTGTGATAATTTGTTTTGTTGGTGTAGAAAATATTGATGGGGATGTATTAATCTAGAAGATTTGTTTCCCAAAGGAGTCGACTCTTCAACAATTAGTATATCCTTGAACCATTTTTGCAGGAGAGGTCTTATGTGTGTGACATTCTCTACCCAAATGGGAGTTGTCAGATTCATGAAGACTCTTTAAATAATGGTAATGTTACTATTGAAGTATTGAATGGTGGAGATAATAAAAGGTTGAAGAGTGAAATAGTTTTCCCTGGGATTAGCTTATATTGATACAGCTTCCTAGGAAGATTAACCTCCCCAACCTATTGATAATACTTCCAACGTTACAAAAAAAATAAAAGAGTTTATGTCTAGTAGGAGGGTTTTAATCATTTACATCTTCTAGCCATGAAAAATTCAATTGGAGAGCATTTGGTTAGTACACTTGTGAGACTAATAACGTTAGGGGATTTTTCGATACAATGGGACAAAGATATCAAATATCTGCTAAGTTTGAGGCTAGAATTTTATAAGTGATATGATGTGTATGAAGTATAATAATTCTAGCAGAGTTAAGGAGTATATTTTGAAAATAGTTCATATCTAATCCAAACTCAAAAATTGATACTTCCTTTCCTAATAATTATATTGTTCATGTTGGTTTCAAACAACTTTGCTTTGGAGAAAAGAAAATTAAGAGGGAAAGTGGACAAATAGCCTTCCTTATTTTTGGAAAATATTTTCTATGTATCGACTTTCACTTAAAACTCAATTTTGATTTATGTTTTAGACAATTTGGGTTGTTTTATCTCTTTTGGCAATGGAAAGGTTAATTTGATATCGGACTCAAAAATTATTGGTTGTAATTTTTGTCCAATAGCCCATTTATGTTGACTTTGGCTGCTAATCAAGTTTATTGTTCCTTTAATATTGAAAATAATATATTTAAAAGACCCAAAATACTGATGATTTTTCCATGTTATGGTGTAAGCGTTGGCCATATTTCTAAAAATAGGATAGAACAACTGATAAAAAAAGTCATTCTTCCTAGTCTTAACTTTAGTGATATAATGTTTTATGTTGATTGTGCAAAGGGAAGAGACTAGGCAATAAATGGGACTGTTTGAGAAATATTAACAAGAACTAGAATTGTTGCTCAATATATTGTGCATGGGAGTCTTGAGGAAAATGGTATAGCCAAAAGTCGTAACCGCATTTTAGCTAAAATGATGAGGAGCATGATGAGTTGATGTGAGTTACTTAAACTTTTGTGGGACAAAACTACAATAACTACTATAAATATTCTTAATTATGCTCTTACCAAATTAGTTCATAAAATACCTTTTGAATTGTTGTGGTTTGGTAGAAAGCCTAATTTAAACCATTTTCATGTGAGAGGATATCCTACTGTGGTTAAATTTATAATCCTTTTGAGAAAAAGGCTGACCTTAGATCTACTCATGGTCACTTAATTAGGTATTCAGATCATTTTAAAGGATATAGATTCTTTTGTCCTTCACGTGAAACTTTAGTGGTTGAGTCTTAAATGGCTAAGTTCTTAGAGCATAATATACCTGATAGGGGTAAATGTTCCCATCCTAAAGGTGTTGATGATCAGATTGAATCTATTACACTTTTCTTGCCCGTTGTATATTAAATTGAGGATCCTAATGAATGAGTAGCTACACCAATGCTAGTATAGAGGCTTATTTGAATATTAATTCACCTCAAAATCATGTCTATCAAATAGCTCCTAGATGTTCCACTACAAAAAGATGTCCAGCAATTCCAGATGACTACTATGTGCATCGTTTAGAAAGTAATTACAATGTTAATCCTGTAGTTGATCCTATAAGCTATTCTAATGTTATGCCCTATCCTTAATCAGACCTATAGTTTAATAATATGAAAGATGAAATTCACTAAATAGAAGGAAATATTGTGTGAGAGTTAGTTGTTCTGCCTAAAGGTCAAAAGACTATAGGTCGCAAATGAGTGTTTAAAACCATGAAAGGCTCAAAAGGGAAGATTGAGAGATTAAAGGCTTGACTTGTGGGTAAAGGCTTTACTCAGGGAGCTAAAATTGATTATGGTGATACATTTTCTCCTATTTTCTGCAAATATTTCTTCAGGATATTATGATTTTAATAGATTATTTTAATTTGAAACTAAACCAAATGGAATTAAGATAACTCTCCTTAATGACAACTTTGCTAAAGAAGTTTATGTGACTCAACCTGAGGGTTTTGGTCAAGAAAGAAAGGAATGACTAGTGCATAAGTTGAATAAATCAATTAATTTCCTTAAACATACTTCTCATCAATGGTACTTGAAGTTTGATTAGATAGTGATTTTGTTAGGCTTTGAGGAAAATAGGATGGATCATTCTATTTACCTCAAGACCAGTGGGAGAAAATTCATATATTTAGTGCTTTATTGATGATATTTTGCTTGCTACTAGTAATTTGGGTTTGCTTAATGAGACCAAATCAATATTATGTCATAGCTATGAATGACCTTGATAAAATATTGCTTGGTTCTTGGAATAAAGATCCACCGTGATTGAATTCAAAGCTTGTTGGGGCTTTCTCAAGTGAGTTTCATTGATAGTGTTTTGGTGAAGTTTAACATGCAAACTTGTAATCTTGGAGATGTGTATATAGTAAAAAGTGATAACCTTAGCTTTGCATAATGCTCTATAGACAAACTTGAGCAAGAGTCCATGAAAAGTGTTCCATACTTTAGCATTGTTGGTAGTCTAATGTGTACACAAGTCCATCCTAGGCATGATATAACCTTTGTTATTGGTGTTTTTTGGTGCTATTTCTCTAATCTAGAACAAGAACATTAAGTGGCTATTAAGAAAGTCTTGAAATATTTGAGAAAAATTTAAAGGATTTCATTTCAAGCTTTTAGTCGAATATTCAATTTCTAAGCTATTGAGGATTTATTGTGTAATGTTGTTGTTGTGTTCTTTTCAAGGAATAATAAGTTCTCTAGTACATTTAAAACATGTAGAGTTTAAATATCTCACCGCGAGAAACTTTGTTAAAAATGATATCATTATGATAGAGCATATCGACATGGACTCTATGCTTGCAAATTCTTTGATCAAGGGATTGAGACCTATAATTTTCGAAAGGAATATATAACACATGGGTTTGATTGAGTCTTTTGAAGTATCGAGTTAAGTGAGATATTTTCCTTTATTGAATTTCTTACAATATCGAAGCCTTTGTCTTATTAGCTTCTATTAATGTGAAATTCTTTTTCAACTATTGATATATTTGTTATAATTATATGCACATTTGTCATTATATCTTGCTTAATATGTATCTTGAGATTAGGTATTGATCTTGAGAGTTGGGTATGTCTCATAAGTGACACCATGTTGTATTTAGTATTGAACGAGGCATACATGACTTCTTTTTAAGTTGGATTATCTTGAAGTTTCATATTATTTTTTGGAAATTCATGTCTACAAGAAAATCATGGATTTTCTTAGGATTTCCTATTGTTCAAGAGGCTCATATCTTATAAGAAAATCAAATTTTTTTGGGATTTCATATAGTTCTAGAAATCCATGTCTTACAAGAAAATTGGAGGACCAACAATGAAATAGCATACATATTTGGGTCATATTTTAGTTGCTATTTCTTGCTACACCACCATGTTTGAATCTATGTTGGTGGAATTACTGGTATATGTGACCATGGAAGGTTTTGTGTTAATGAAAGATGTAATCATTGCCATGATCCAATATTAATAGTTTTTACTGGACTGGATTGTGTTAATAGTTTTGTCTCATTTCTGTATTTCCTTTCTTTTTTAAATTATGGCCATAGTCAAAATCTTTTTGTATTTTCACCCAAGAGTCATTTTCTCAAACTTTACCATTTATTTTATTTTATTTTAAAATTATAATTAATATTTGTCCATGTGAGAGAATGTTGGAATTTTATTCCAATATGTTGACTTCTATTAATCAGATCTATTTTATAATAAAATAAAAATGGGCTAAATTAATATGGTTAATGAGATAAACTCATAGGGCTTAATATTTTGACTCAATGTTGTTAAGGCCTTTTTTCTCAACAAACTTAGTATGGTAGTTGGTTTAGGCCTAATTTTAGAAGTCCGTGATGGGAGGACTCTCTAGAGTTTAATCTTATATATATTATGACTAGGTCCTCTCTCCACTTTGTGAAATTGCAGGAATCATTGATCATCAATCTCATAGCTCAAATAGGTATGTGAATAAATCAATCTTACGTTGTTTTGATTACATAGATATATAGATCTTGGGTTGAATTATTTTCTTACAAGGAGAAGATATTCACCAAGTGTCGAAGCAATAAATCTTTCCTATAAGTGTGTGATCCACACAATAGATGCCAACCAGATATGTAAACTATTGTAGTGGTTGAAAGCTCACTTCTATGAAATACTTGGTTGAAGATTATCATAACGTATCCTTTCAAGAGAGGAAGAAGTAGAGAGAAAGTGTAAAGAGAGAAAAAGTTTTAGAGAGAAAAAAGATTCTCACTTAAACAATGCTTTCTCAATTTTTAGATTTCAACTCTAAAACTCCTCCTTATTACCAGTGATCATGGCTATTTATAAAGATGGATGGCTTCTAGAGAATTTCTAGTCTTGTGCAATTAATTTAATAGCATGACCAAGTCCAATTAGTCTTACTAATTGATTTGATTCTTTGGTCATGAATACCTCTTTGTCTAATTGAATTAATTAATTCCTCCAACACTTGAATTAATCCAACTATTGAATTAATCAAGTTAACTAAATTAGTCTTACTATTTAATCAATCTCCTTTAAGATTGGCCAGACACATTAGATATGGCCAACTAAAATTACTCTTTTTAATTGCATTAATTCAAATATTTAAATTAGTTTAGCCATTCACGATAATTGATCACATCAATTAATTTTGTTATCAAATAATTAAATAAAATTTCACCAAGTTGATACACTACTTTAGTTATTGCATATAAACTATTAAGTTCCCCAATCAACTAGCTGTGGGCTCACAATTCATGTGATTTAATATATGAATAATTATCTCATATTTATTATGATTAATTAGACACCAATCAATTTTCTTTAGTTCAAGAGGACCCACACCTCGTGGTTGATGTTTGGCAAGAAGTCTATGAGACCTAACTAATTAGCAAAGTAATGTAATGAACTTTTAGCTTCATGATTTCATGCGAATATAGTCCTTCCGCCAGCTAACTCTTAATTAAAGGAAAGGCTTAGAAATATTAGTGTCCTATAGGCCTCAATAATTATTTATTCAATCTTGGTGAATTAATTCTCTTGTAACCTCATCTTTAGAAACACCTTCCAAAACTATCACATAGCTTGGTCAAGGATTTTCTAGAATTATTTATCAAAGAATACATAGGCAATTCACCTATTCTACTAGATAGGTTGATGGATCCTGTATTAGCCCTAATAAACCTTCATAGATAAGCAGCTTATGCCTAATACAACTTGAACCACCCTTTACAGTATCTCATAAAGAGCCCATCAAAGCATAAGGACTTGTGCACATGATATTGATTGGACCTTAAGTCAAAGAACTAATTAATGAACTATTGAAAGTATGGAACCTCTAATGCAAATTCAAACCTAACTGAAATCCTAACGATATCATTTAATGAGCTTCCATGAATTCAAATTAATGTCACACGTTGATGCCTTTGAAATGAGATATTCTACAACCAATCGATCGTCCACCAATTAATGTGCAAGTTTTGCCGAATCTATCAATACCCTATCTTAAAAGGTTCTATAACTTGAAAAATTTAAAGATCATAATCATAGAGACATATTTTATGATCATTATGTCTATGTGTGACCATGCCCCACATTCAGTGAGTGATCTTAAGGGCTTCAACCATATGCGAGATATGCATAAGACGAAAATGGCTAGTAGAGGTGTACATTAATTTGATTGAGAAAGTCTATACAAGAGTAGTTTACTCACCAATCTTATTGGCTTGCTGGGCACTACTCTAACAAGGAAGTGATGGATTAAGTGGAAAATCTATAATAGCATATGTGATCCAAACCAATTTAGCTAAAATAGTAGCAAGGCTTCTATATTCCACTTTTGATGAAGATTTGAAATTAGTGTTGTGTTTCTTGGCCTTCCAAGAATTTAATGAGGAACTAGTAAAGGTATAATAAAGGATCTCTTAGAGTCTAAAAAAGATGCCTAGTCGGCAACAAAATAAGCTTGAAGCTTAAACTACATTCCAATAGGAAAGAACAATCCCTTTTGCTTGGCAATACTTTTAATATCTAGGAATATGAACAGTGATAGACCAATGATGTTAGATCTTGTGAAACCAATGTAAAGAAGTTACCCAATAAATTTGTGATAGGGTTGAGGATTAGCAAATAAAGTACCAAAATCTATTATGATTTTTCAACCCTTTGGCAAATGAGTATTGGCCAGTTTAGCACTAGAAAGACAAATATTTGCAATGATATCAAGAATATATTTTCTTTGATTAAGAAAAGCACTAGATCCGTATTGAGCAATTTCTATATCAAGAAACTATTTAGCATGCCCAAAATGTCTAATTGTAAATTATTTTTCTAAAATATTTTAACTGCTATAGTTTAATTTTGGAATTGCTTGTGTGAAGTGAAGTATTATCAAAATAAACTAAAGGTTCCATGAATCAATGAGAGTTAGAGAGAATAAAAAGTTAATTATCTATAGAGGACCATGAAAACCACATTGAATCAATTTTGTAGTAAAATCATGATTCTATTAGTAGCAAGTTTGATTCAAACCATATAAAAACCTTTTAAGCCTACATACTTTATCTAATTTGGCTTTGTTCTAGCCTTCTGGAGGTAGCATGTACCTTTATGCATCTACGTATCATGTGAAACAGCATTAAAGCTACAACAAGGAAAGTTGAAGCAGTAACTGTCTTAGTAAGCTTTCATTATAATCTACTCATTCAATTTTATTATAGCCATTGGCTACTAAGCGAGCTTTGAGTCTTTCAATACCACTATGTTGTTGGCTTGATTATAGCACTTAAGCGCATAAGCCATTGACTAATTGCACAAGAAACATAAATATGCATTGAAGAAATGTGATTGATGTCTAAAAGGATAAGCATTAAGTATGTGGAAAGAAGATGTAGAAGTTGGTAAAGAAATAGAAGAATGAAAAATATTTGTATGAGAAATAAACTCATTTAACCATGTGGTTTTCTTAGTTGTTCTAGTGCTATGTATGATAGCTATGATAAGTAGGTTAGAAGGGAAAGAAGATGTATGTGTTAGATTTGGATTTGGTTTTTCGAGAAAAGTGACATGAGGCCAAGTGATAGTGTCATTTAGAATAACTAGAACAAAAGATAGCATAGTAGAAGTAAATGTAATTCAACACTTTTAAGAGAAAAATCTACTCTAATTCATGAGATATTACATCTCTAGAAATAATAATTTTGTGAGTAGAAAAATCATAAACTTTAAAACCCTTTTTGTTAGGACTATATCCGAGATGGGTTGGAATTTATCTTTATTAGGTTCAACTTGAGTGACAAAGCAAGGACAAATAAATACATTTTAGGAACTATAATTTGGTAACTTTTGTACAACATTTCATCAAGAGTTTTCCAAAAAATAGGCGTTTGGAGGACATTAACGAGACATGTTTCATATAAGATGGATTGTCACAAGAATATGATAGTAGAGATACTTGAAACATGATACCTCTATCTATTTGCAATAAATGGCTTACATTCGACAATAAAGTTTTACTGTGGAGTGTAAATACAAGACTTCTGATGCAATATGCTATGCTATGGAAAACTAGTTAGCAAGAAAGACAAAAAAACTCTGAACCATTATCAGTATGAATAATTTTAAAAATACTATGAAAATAGCTTGGAATCATATGAATGAAAGATGAAATAAGTGAAGGAGTTTGACTTTTATATCTCATGAGATATGTCTAGGTGCATTTGGAGTAATCATCACAACATTCAATGCATAATGAGAACCTAAAATTGAAGCATTATAAGATGGTCTTCAAATATCCATATGAACTAAATCAAAGAGATACGTTGTTTGTGTTTGACTTATTAGAAAATGCAATCTGGTTTTATTTAGACATAAGAAAATTTCACTAATATGTGAACAAACCTTATTCCTTAGAAAAGGTAAATGCTGAACTACATTCATAGAATGGAATACTAATCTAAGGTGTTACTTATATGGTTAATCTGTAAAAAGGAGTAGGATTGGGATCTACATATTAAAACCAAAAATAGGCAAAATATAACCAATCAACTCCATCCCCAAGGATCATAATCATGCTCTAAATAAGGATTCTAAGGTTGAAAATTTACCTTTGTAGTTAGAAACAAAGGAATTGAGAAGATCTCTCCAAAGGCACTTCAATTGGAAGATCAACTAGCTCCAAACCGTTAGAGCCAAAATCTTTCCTTCGAATGCTTAAAAAATAAAAAAATGGCATATATCAACACCACTAGAAATCCTGGCCAAAAATCGCTGGAATTCGCCGCTAAAAAGTTTCCTAGTGATACACCAAAAAATTGGTCGGGGTGATGATCCCACTAAGTAATTCTAAGTTTTCCAAGTGTAGGACCTCTAATGATTAAGTCCACACACCTTAGGCAAGCTCTAATTCAACCTCAATTATGCTAGATTAAGAGAGAAAGAAGGTATGGAGGAGTGGGTAGTTTTGGAGGAGAGAGGGAGGAGAGAATTTGTATGATTATTCAACACGAATATCACACTTTTGAAAGAAAATGGTGAGGTGTGCCAATGTTTCCAAGTGGCCAGCCATGTGGCCTTTATGTAGAGGGGGACGGAAGCATGTCCCATGCTAGTTGGCTAATTTGCCAACTTGCACATGCATTTGCATTTCATGTGCATTTCCATTTCATCTCATGAAAATAAAATGCTAATTAACTTAAATTCAAATTCAAATGGACTCTTCCATTTGACTTCCCTCCAAAATCCAAATTCTCATTTTAACTAAATTAACTCTTTAATTTTATTAATATGACTTAACTCTTTAAGTCAATTAGTGTTAACTTAACTCCTTAAGTTAACTTGGCTAATTAATTGTCATATAACACCAATTAAATTAACTCCTTAATTTAATTGGTCTAATTTAATCCTTAAATTATTTTAATTAATTTAATACTTAAATTAATCAAGCTAAGATGACCAGCTAAAATGGTCCATCGTTTCTCTCTCCAAAAATGCCTAGTTTTGAATTTTTTAACTCCTTAAAAATTTCTCATATCAAATAAGAGCTTCATATAGGCTTTTGTATGTCACCCATTAGGTTCATCCTTTCATTGGACATGGGCTCACAACTTATTGTGATATTTTGAATATCAAAATATTCACATTAATTTAAACTCTTTTAAACTAAAAAGCCTTTTAATTAATTTCTATTATTTGAATAGTACCCAATCTCCATGATCTATGTCTATCAAGAAGCCCATGGAGCCTAACTAATTGGATGAATGAATTATATCTTAGTGAATCATTATATCTTACGCTTACCATGCCAATACAATTCTTCCATCTCATATCTCTTGAAAAAGGCCTAAGGTAAGATATTTGTCAATTCCCTAGTAGCCTTGATAACTATATCTCTACATCCAATGTTTGATTCCCCATTATGACATCAATTTTGTATAACTCATTTTTCAAATTGTCATACACTACTTTGTTCAAGAATTTCTTGGAATTGATTATTATAGAATATACAAGAGATGCACTCGCCCTTCATAAAAACAAGGAGTCGGATCCTATCTTGGCTATCATAAATCTCCATGCCAAGTAGTTCATATCTAATCTCAACCTGAATGGCCTGCTAAGAGACTAAGAAAGAGTTAAAGCATGAGGACTAAACACAAGGTTACCATGGACCCTTAAGTAAGAGGATTAATAATATACATTAGCGTAAGCTGGAGAACTTGCCATTATCGACTTAACCCTATGACTATCTGGTGGATTCTTCGAGTGGGTCTTCAGTGCTTTATTTTCTAACAAGCATCTATCAACATGCACTCGTATCTCATACGGTTGCTCATGGAATGGAGCAATATCCTCCTCTTGGATTTATGCATCATTAGTGCAAGTCTATTTAGATTTTAGATGCCCCGTCTCATAAGATCTTATGACTTGGAAGATTTAAGATCATGACCTTGTAAGACTTATTCCATGGTCATTGAACCAAGTCCCGTAATCATGAGTGATCTAAGGGTTTTATCCAAATGCTAGTGAAGTAAATAAAAGCATAAGATAAAGATGGCCATTTTAATGAATATCATTCAATCAAGATTGTATCACGAGTGAAATAGTTTTCATGCCAATCTAATTGGCCTGCGGGATACTATTCTAGCACCAAATCTCTACCTCGTATGACTGGCTATGTGGTTGGAGAAGAAACAAAGCATAAAAACTTAAACATAAGGTTAGCATGGATCCTCCGATCCAAGGACTAACTGTATGCACCATCATAAATTGGAGAACTTGCCATTATTGACATGCACCATGGTTATCTAGTGGATTCTCCAAGTGGGTCTTCAATGAATGTATTCTCTAATAAGCACCAACTAATATGCATCTATGTCTCACATAGATTACTAATGAAGCAAAGCAATATCCCCTTAGAATATGCACCATTTGTGCAAGTCTATCCAAATCTTAAACACCTTATCTCATAAAATTCTATGACTTAGAATATTTTAAAATTATGACTGTAGAAACTTGTTTCATGATCACTATCATATACGTGATCAAGTCCTATAGTTTTGTATGATTTAGAGCTTTCAACCAAAAACAAGTGAAGTATATAAAGTATAAGATGAAGATGGTTGTTTAATAAGAGTATCATTCAATTAAAATCATATCACAAGTGAAATAGTATTACATACCAATCTAATTAGCGATGGGGTACTGTTCCAACAACCTCTCACTTATTCCACTTCTAGGAATGTAAAATGATTTTGGAGTTAAGTCCATCATGGAAGTTTGGCTCGATTGGTTTATTAGTTTCCAAAAGAAAAAATATTGAGTGGAATTAGCCATTCTTGAGATTTCACAAATCCTCAAAGGCAAAAAAGAGAATTTAAGCATATGATTGAATATTGATATTGAAAACATGTTCATGGTTTTTCAAGAAATTTTTTCTCCATTATTTTATCAAATCCTTCACCTCTTAGAAGAATTTGGAAAATCACATTTTCTTGTTAGAATCAAAATCCTAAGGACTTGTAAGTAGACCCCTACCTCGAGTGCCATCCATAAATAATCAAAAGGTAAGCAACGCTTGCCAATTGCATCTCATTCAACTCTTGATATATTTTGTTTAACTTTTCATGTGGACACCTGCTTTGAGTGCATTTACATTACTAAGTGCTAAGTCAAACCTATCTATCAAACTTGGATTTGGACTGCTCCACAACATCCTTTGCTTTGAGTGCTAATATGTGGGAAGCCTCAAATCAAGTTATATTGTATGTTAAGTACATGCTCATAGCTTTTCTCTTAAGTGTGACCCCTACTTCAAGTGCCATCACACAAATTTGGTAGTATCATTATGACATATACTATTGGTAGAAGGCATGGATTAATTAAAACTCTTTTAATTTGTATCCATTTTGACTTAATATTTGAAACACTTAAGAAATTCTAAGTGGAAGGTTTTTGCTCGCAAAGATCTCATTAAGTTTATCTTTTATCTTCTTATTTAGGTTTTCTATATCCTAAACTTACATCTCATACATCAGTAGGGTATAAAAAGTATATATAAGTAAATGCGCCTAGCATCCACTTATGGTGGGATGACCATGAGTCTAACCAAGTGATGCACTTAGAGCTCTAGGTGTATCACTTAGTTGATTTTAAGAGGGTTGATTAAGCTTAACTATTACATGAGTGTATCCCATACATTCATGGTTCTTCAAAAGTCTCCATGCCTCTAATGATTTTCTTTACTCCATACAATATTTACATGAGAAAGAAATTCTTACTCTTAGTGATCTATTCTCATAACATTTACAAGTTAGAAATTAAGAGGCACACAAGCCCCAATTTAATACAATCTATTTCAACAACTTGAAACAAACAAAATCAATATTAAAGGCTCATGATCATTCTCATTCATTCATCATCCATTCAACAATTAAATGAACAATAAATAAATCTAGAATTGACATTTAACTCTAATAATTAAGTGCTTATCTCATAAACAAATAATTGGCCAAGCAAAAATAAGCATAACCATTATACATCTCATTTTTGCAACAATTGGAGATCAACTTTAACAAGATTTAAGAAGCAATAAAAAATGTCAAACATAGTTTTAAGAACTTGCATAACATTTGTGCATCTATCATTTGTGAAATAAAATACTTTTGGTCACTTTAAGGAACATAAAATAACACTCAAAACTCATGAAAATTGAAACAGTGCATTGTTGCCGCGGCCCGGCCATGTAGCTGTGTAGCAGGTGCACCCTAGGCTTACCCGTTGCCCAGCCAGTGTTTGGTTGGGCATGGTAGCTTGCTTTGTTTCTAGGTTTGGATCGAGTCTAGTTGATTTTGGTTAAACTTTTGTGCACAAAAATTTTTAGGACACCTCCTAAACATTAAAACACACATTATATATGAAATTTCAGAGCTAAAGCATCTTTTAAAACTAATATTTCAAGTGCTCCAACATGCTTAAAAAATTATGTTTAAGTGAGAATTACATTCTTCCAAAATACTCCAACTAAATTCAATTCAATTGGATCCAAAAATGAACAAAACACATTAAGGCCAAATTTAAAATGGTATATCAACATATAACATCAACGAATGCCAAATCAACAATCAACATTAGAAGCTATGAATTAAAACATACTAATCATATGAATTGACACTTAAAACATATATTAGCATGCTTTCAATTCATCAATCAAGGAGCCATACACAACACCATATAAACACTCCAATCGATCATATGAATTGAGGATTTGGTGATTTAGATCAATTCATCACATGAGTCAATCAATCAAATATCCAAATCATAGCGTGAATTAGACTTCGACACCACTTGAAGGGTAGTATAGCACTAGGATCCAGTAATCCAAACTTCAAAAACTTAAATTAACTAGGATACACAATCGAAAAAGGATCTAAACATGCTAATGATTCTGATTTAAGAATAAAATTACCTTGATTTTCTCAAATCCAAAGAGATGATGAAGAACTCTTATTCAATCTGAAAACTGTCACACAGCCTGCACAGCAGATTCTCATCAACATTTGACCAATAAAATCAACTCATAATTGAGTGAAACTTGCACCAAAATATCACCCACTCCTTGAGGTATCTTAAGTCCAAAAATCACTGAAATCAGAATTCGGAAAGTCCTCTAAGTATTGCTCAAAATAGACTGTTAGAAACTGGATCTCCAAAAGACATAGCAATCCAATTGTCTTGCCTCTAATGATAAGACCCACATGCCAATGCAACACCAATTCCTCTCACTATTATCTGGAGAACAAAGAGCGGAACATACAACAATGAAGGCCAAAATTTTGGAGCTAGGAGATGAAGGCATGTGTGGCGCTAGGATCCAAATATTTTCAAAAAGAATTGAATAAACTAGCCCACACACAACCACAAGGATCTAGACATGTATAGGATTCAGATTTAGAGAATGAAAATACATTGGTGAAAATAGAAAAATGAAAGGCAAGAGTAGAACTCTTTTCAATCCTTGAAAAGGTTCCTCACTGGCGCAGCAAGATCACCACCGGTATTCCCCAAGCTGGACTCCTCCTTTTGAGCTGAAAACTTTACTGGAATGTCTTAACCACTTGAGAATTCTATAGTCCAAAAATCAGCATAATTAGAATACTAGAAGGTCTCCCAGAACTAGGTGGAAGCAGCTGCCAGAAATTGCTCCAGCAAGAGCAAAAGAAACCCAAACGTTTTGCCTCTGATGAAATAGTCCACAAACCAAAGCAAAGGCCTAATATCTACAAAAAGGCTGGAGATATTTGCAGAGAATTGAAGAGATAAGGCTTGGAAAAGTGGAGGTGGAAGATGAAGGAGGTTGGAGAGGATAATGGGGATGCTAACAAATTAGATGCCCACTACTCTAGTTTGTTGGGAGAATAATCACACCTTGCTTGCATACACCAAGTGACAGCTCACTCTCATTCTATATCTATATATAAGAGTGGGATGGTGTGTGTGTGGTCACACACCATCCTCAAGGAGAGTGTGCCAAGTGTCCATGTCAAGGTGGCCACTAACCTTTAGTGATTAGTAAATAAGAATATTAATTGAAGTTTACATTTCATCTTATGATATGTCTTCAATTAAATTCCAATTACATATTAAATGAACTCTTCAATTAATTATTCTGTCCAAAAAATTAACTCTCCAATTAAATTAAACACTTCAATTTAATTGAGAATATGTTGACTTAACCTTTAAGTCAAAGTGCCTAACTCTTTAACCTAGTCAAAATTGACTTAACTCTTAAATCAACTTGACTAATTGATAGTCACGTGACATCAATTAATTAAATTTTAATCAATTGATCTTAATTTAACTCTTAAATTAATTACCAATTTAACGTTTAAATTGATCAAGCTAAAATGACTACAATTTTGCCTTCTCCAAAATTAGTCAAGAATTTTCTAACTCTTAGAAAATTCTCCTTCTCTCAATAGGTAATGTTATTAGCTTTTGTGTGTGACTCATTAGGTTCAACCATTTATTAGATATGGGCTTACAACTTTTTGTGACTTGCGGAATATCAAATATTCACATTAGCTTAAACTCCTTTAAGCTAAGTGACTCATTTTAATTAATTTCATTAATTGAAGAGTACCTAATTCTATGGTCGATGTCCAACCTCAAGCCCATGGAGCCCAACTAGTTAGCTAAAGTAAATGCTCTTGAAGAACTATTCTGGCATTACATGTACCATGCAAATATGGTCCTTCCATTTTCTATCTCCTAAAAGAGGCCTAGGGCAAGATATTAGTCAGCTCCTTATTAGCCTTGATACTATTCTTTTATTTGAAATGTTTGATTACCTTTATGAACTTATCTTTGGAAGCACTTTCCCAAATTATCATGTCACCTTGCACAATAATTTCTTGAGATCAATCATTATAAAATATCTAGGAGATGTACTTTCACTTCACAAAGATGAGGAGTTGAATTCTATGTTAGATCTCATTAACCTCCATGCTAGCATTCTTTACCCGAGTGGCCTACTAAAAGACCAAGGAAGAGCCAAAGCATAAGGACTAAACACCAAGTTACCATGAATCCTTGGGTTAAAGGACTAACAATATGTATTAGCGTAGGTTGGAGATCTTGCCACTACCAATTTGCTACTATGGCTATCTAGTGGATTTTTAGGTGGGTCTTTAGTGCCTTATTTTCTAACAAGCATCTACTAATATGAATCCATATCTCATATGGGATTGCTTATGGAACGGAGCAACATCCAACCCTTAGATTTATGCATCATTAGTGCGAGTCTATCTGGATCTTAGATGCCTTGTCTCATAAGATCTTATGACTTGGAAGATTTAAGATCACAATCGTGTAAGACTTATTCCATGGTCACCACCTAGTCTATGACCAAATCTCATAGTTTAGTATGATCTAAGAGCTTCATCCAAATACAAGTGAAGTAGATAAAGAGCATAAGATGAAGATGGCCATATAATGAATATCATTCAGTCAAGATTGGCTCACAATGAAATAGTTTACAAGGCCGATCCAATTAGCTTGTGTTATAATAATCTCCCACTTGCCTTAAAGCCAACGCCCTATGGCACTAAGTTCCATTTTCTCAACATGTCCTTCAAAGACCTTTTGCTGTAAGGATTTCATCAGTGGATCTGCTATGTTCTCTTTCAAGGCAACTCTCTCTACTTGGATGTCACCTCTATTAATGATCTCCCAAATCAAATGATATCGCCTTAAAATGTGCTTGGATCGTTTATGAGATCTTGGCTTTTTAGCTTGTGCTACCACCATCTTAATGTCACAAAAGACAACTATTGGCTCAGTAATGCTAGGCATTACATTCAACTTTTGAATGAAAAATTTCATCCAAACACCTTTCTTTATAGCTTTTGAAGCAACAATGTATTCTGCCTTTGTGGTAAAATTGGCCGTGGTGTCTTGTTTGGAACACTTCTAACTTACCGCACTATCATTTATGTAAATATGAATTTAGAAGTAGATTTAGGGTGATCTACATCGAATTGGAAACTAGAATCTAAAAACTTCACGAGTTTTAGTTCTCTATTGCTGTATAGCAAAAATAAGTCCTTAATCTTTCTCGAGTACTTAAGGATTGCTTTCATGGCTATCTAGTGACTCTTAATGAGATTGAATTGGAACCTATTCGTAACCCTTAGTGAGTGTGCGGCATTTAATCTTGTATAGTGAATGGCATATAATATGTTTTCTATAGTAGATGCATAAGGTATGTGGGACATTCTATATTTCTTGGTGTCAGTCTAGGTGGCCATAGACTTGGAAAGACAGACTATATCCTAAAGAGAGGAATCCTCTCTTAGATTCTTCCATACTAAACCCTTTTAGTATCTTATCAATGTACGGGGTTCGAAAAAGTCTCAGTATCCTCTTGGATCTATCTCTATAGATACGTATTCTTAATACACATGACGCTTATCCTAAATCCTTCATGGAGAATTGAGTAGATAACCATGCTTTTGTACACTCTAACATTTCTACCTCATTGCTAATGAGAAGGATGTTATAAAAATAAAGTATTATAAACTATATGCTACTCCTACTAGCCATTTGTACACTATATGCTACTCCTACTAGCCATTTGTACACATAAGGTTCATACACCTTTATGAGAAAGCTAAATGATTTAACTTTCTAATCAAAACATATATTCCAATTTGGGATATCTGTTTGAGTCTATAAATAGATCTCTGAAGTTTGCAAACCTTTTGCTCACTCTTTTTAGATGTAAAACCTTGTGGTTGCTCCCTATAGATTTCTTTTTCAATGTCGCCATTAAGGAAAGCAATTTTAACACCATATCTCATAGTCATAATATGCGGCTATGGTAAGTAGAATCTAAATGGACATTGGCATAGCGATCGATGAAAAAGTTTTCTCAAAATTAATACTGAGTCTTTAAGTGTAACATTTTACCACTAGTTATATCTTAAAAGTTACTATTTCTCCATCGACTCCTAACTTTTGCTTATAAATCCACTTGCAACCAATGAAAACTATTCCGTCCAATGGATCTAGCAACGTTTATACTTTGTTAGAGTACGTGGAGTCCATTTCAAATTTCATAGCTTTAAGCTAATGTCCTGAGTCTATGTTCAACATAGCTTTCTTATAGATTGTTGGACCACTATTTGATTGGCTAGTCTCATGAAGAAATCATAACGTTTTAGGTTACTTTTTGATTTGGTCCGACCTTTTTTGAGGTAGTGTGTAAGGTTCTTTGATATTTATTTATTTCTATTGCTTGTGGGATTTGATGATCATATTGAACTTCACCTAGTTCAATTAAACACCTTTTTAATCTCATAGAAATTTCTTTTCCAAAAAAGTGGTGTTTCTAAAAAAAAATACATTTTGTTCCAAGGGATCATAGAACTATTAACCCATAGACTCTTTTGGGTATCCCACAAACTTGCACAAGGTGAATCTACTATCCAACTTATCTCCCATTGTCTGTCTCACATAGGAAGGAGATCCCTAAACTTTTAGATAATGGTCAGAGGGTGCTTTGCCAAACCACTTCTCATGTGGTGTTTTTGGTATTGACTTTGTAGATACTATACTTAGTAACTTTATCATTATTATTAAAGCGTATCCTCAAAAGGATATAGACATATTGAAGAAGCTCATCATGGAATGACCATGTCCAATAAGATACGATTTCTTCTCTTAGCTACTCCATTATATTGGGGTATGACGGGTGGAGTCCATTGAGAGAGAATTCTATTCTCCTTTAGATAATCCAAGAGTTTGGTACTTTAGTATTCTCCCCCTTGATCTGATCAAAGAGCTTTAATACTAAGTCTCTTTTGCTTTTCTACTTCATTCCTATACTCTTTGAACTTTTCAAAGGCCTCAGATTTGTACTTCATAAGACACATATGTTCGTACCGACTATAATTTTTAGTGAAGGTGATGAAGTAAGAATAGCCTTTTTTCCTACTAACTCTTAGTGGTCCACAAATATCTGTATGGATCAAATCTAAAGGATTTGTGGAGTGCTCTATTTGTCCTACAAAAGGAGCTTTGGTTATTATTCCTTTCAAAAAAGATTTATAAATAGTAAGGTCCTCAATACCACTAACAATTAGTATTTTGAGAGCTTCTAGCTTAATCATTTTGTTTATAGAGATATGTCCAAACCATGCATGTCATAACATGGTATTTTCTCAGATATCTAATTTTTCTTACTTCATTGAAAGTGCATTAGTGATGGTTGAAAATCCAATATGCACAATCCTATATTAAGTTTACCATAAGCAACTCAAGAACCTATTCTTTAATGCTTTCAATCTCTCATTTGATATAGAAGGATCAAATCCTTCGTCATTTAAAATAGGAATTGAAATACTATTCTCAACAATATATGGTACATTATAACAATAGTTGAACACAATGATGGAATTCTCTAACTTATTATATGTCTTTGGCTTAGGTTACAACTCTTACTTCTTTGCCAAGGCATTGGATCATATCCCCATCACTTAGTTCTATTATTCTTTTTATTCTTTGTAATAGCTTACAAAGAAAGGAAACACATGCGAAATCATATTTCCATAAGGAAGAATTTATCCTAAAATGCACTTCAATAAAGTATATACCCTTCTGAAGAGTTGCAAGGTATTCCTTACAATACTATTTCCAATGGTCCATCTTGCTAAAGTAGAAACAAATAATATCTACTATATCCTCTATAATCTTCTTGACTCCTTTGGATGCCTTTAATAATTGTTTTCCCTTGGAGGAAGAATGTTTCTTTCTTTTACCTCTTTTTCTAGCATCCCTTGGATCCATAAAGTTGGAGGATGAAACAAGTGTCAAAGGTTTGCCCTTGTCATGGTAGTCTCTTTCTAGATCAACACTTTGATTAATAAAACTTGGCGACGATGTGAGGATCTAATCCTCATAGAGATCATTTTCCACCAATACGTCCAAGTTGAAAAGCTTTTCTAAGCTTAGTTATCTTTAGATTGTAGTCAATGACACATGACTTTACATTAATCCTAGATTGAAAAATCTTCTTTAACAACATGAACTTTTCATACCTTGTTTACTTTACAACTCTTGTAAACTTCAACCAAGGTACTATTCATATATTCTTGAGACTTTTGAGTGTTGTAATGTATAGACTAAGGAATAGGATAATCCTAAACCCAATTCATGAACATTTCACTTGTCTCTAGATCTACATGAATCTCCAAAGGATTAGGAGTACTAGGATATAGGATATATATCCACTTCTAGGAATCTAGAATGATTTTTAAGGTTAAGTCAATGCTGAAAGTTAGGCCTAGTTGGTTTATTAGTTTCTAAAATAATGTTAAGTGGAATTATTAGCCATTTTGAGATTTTACAAATCCTCAAAGGTTAAAAAAAGAAAATAAGCATGTGATTGAATATTGATATTGAAAACATATTCATAGTTTTTCAAGCATATTTTTTTCCCACTATTTTATCAAATCCTTCACCCTATTTGGGAAATTATATTTCCTAGTGAAAATCAAGATCATAAAGACTTGCAAGTGGACCCCCATGACCAGATGTATATCCACGAGCATTCCAAAGGTAAGCAACTTTTGCTAATTGCATCTCATGTAACTCTTGATATATTTTGCCTTACCATTCCATATAGATCCCCTGATGGATGATCTCTACATTACTCAATATTAAGTTAAACCTACCGATCAAGTTTTGATTTGAGATGAGCGCCACAATGTCCTACCTGACTGAGTGTATATTGTGTGGGTGTTTCTAAATCAAAGGTGCATCTCATGTAAAGTATATAGTCACAGCTTTCCTCGTAAGTGTGACCCGCATGACCAGATGTATATTACACAAAGGTGGTAGCATCATCACATGCTATTAGTAGAAGGTTTGGATTAATTAAGACTCTTTTAATTAATATCCATTTTGACTTAATATTTGAAAAACATTTAGACATTCTAAGTGGATAGGGTGTTTTACTTGCAAAGATCTCATCATTTTTTATCTTCTTATTTAGGTTCTTTGTATCCTAAACATGTATCTTATATATCAATAGGATATGAAAAGCATAAATAAGTAAATAGCCTAGCATGATTCAAGGTTGGGATTACCATGAGCCTAATCAAGTGATAAACTTAGAGCTATAGGTGCATCACTCGGTTGATTTTAAGTGGGTTGATTAAATTAAGCTATTATATAAGTGTGTCCCATGCATTCATGGGTCTTCAAGCCTCTTTGGATCCTCTTTGCTCCTTGCAACTTTTACAAGAGAAAGAAAACCTCACTCCTAGTGATTCTACTCTTATAATGTTTACAAGATAGAATAAGAGGCATGCAAGCCTAATTTAATACAACCAATATCAACAACTTGAAACAAATAAAATCAATGTTAAAGGCTCATGATCATCCCCATTCATTCATCATCCATTCAACATTTAAATGAATAATAAATAAATTAAGAATCGACATTCAATTCTACAATTAAGTGCTAATCATATTAACAAATAATCGGTCATGCAAAACAAGTGTAATACTTATGCATAATTTTTTTTACCATAATTGGAAATCAACTTTAACAAATTTCCAAAGAAATCATAAGTGTCGATCACAATCTTGAGAACTTGCACAACTTTTATGCATCCATTATGTGTGTTTCATTGCAATTATGGTCACAAAAGGAACCTAAAATTAGGCTAAAAACTCACCTAAAACCAACCTAGGCATTGCTAGTCGAGGCTAGCTCATTACCAGGCAGCAACCTCTCGATCACTACTTACTGTGTGCAGCCAAGCATCGACAACTCCTTTATTTTGGGGTTAAGAGCGAGTCAAGATTTTTTTGGCTCAACTTTTGTGCACCAAGATTTTTAGAACAACTTCTAAACATAAAAGAAAAACCAACATGGATGTAAATTTCAGACTAAAACACCTTTTAAAACTGAAATCCGAAGTTCTCAATGATGCTAGAAAAATAAGTTTAAGCAATAATCTTATTCTTCAAAAATCTCCAATTATGTCCAATCTTATTGGAGCCAAAAATGACCAAAATAACTTAAGGCCATTCTCAACATGTTGTATCACAATATAACATCCACCAATGCCAAATCAAAATTTAACATTATCAAGAAAGAATTAAAACATACTCATTACATGATTTAACATTTAAAGCACATAATAGCATAATTTAATCCAACCACCAAGGAGCCACAAAAAAAAATCATCCATACACTCCAACCCATCATATGGATTGAGTACATGGTGATGAGGACCAACTCTTCACAAGAACCAATCATCCAAGAAAAATCTAAATCCATGCATGAATAAGGCTTCGATACCACTTGAAGGCATGCGTGGTGCTGGATCCAAATATTTTAAAACAAAATTGAATAAACTAGCCCACACACAACCACGAGGATCTAGAGATGTACAGGATTTAGATTTAGATAAGGGAAATACATTGGTGAAAATAGAAAAATGAAGAGCAAGAGTAGAACGTTCTTCAATTGTTGAAAAGGCTCCTCACTGGCGTAGCAAGATCACCACCGGTAGTCCCTAATCTGGACTCTTCTTTTTAAGCTGAAAACTTTACTGGAACATCTCAAACCATTGAGGATTATACATTCCACAAATCAGCCCAATCAGAACACTAGAAGGTCTCCCAGAACTAGCTGGAAGAGGCTATTAGAAACTACTTCAGCAAGAGCAAAAACAACCCAAATGTTTTGCCTTTAATGAAATAGTCCACACGAAAGCAAAGACCTATTCTATACAAAATGGTTGGAGATATTTGCAGAGAATTGAGGAGAAAAGGCTTGGAAAAGTGGAGGTGGAAGATGAAGGAGGTTGGAAAGAATAATGGGCATGCTAACAAATTAGATGACCATTACTCTAGTTTATTGGGAGAATAATCACACCTTGCTTGCATACACCAAGTGACAGCCCACTTTCATCCCATATCTATATATAGGAGTGGTATGGTGTGTGTGTGGTCACACACCATCCTCAAGGAGAGTGTGCCAAGTGTCCGTGTCAAGGTGGCCACTAACCTTTAGTGATTAGTGAATAAGAATATTAATTGAAGCTTACATTTCATATTATGATATGTCTTCCAATTAAATTCCAATTCCATATTAAATGAGCTCTTCAATTAATTATTCTAGAAAAAAAAATAACTCTCCAATTAAATTAAATACTTTAATTTAGGGAAAATCTATTTTTGGTCCCCTTAAAAATTCTATTTTGGTTGTTTACCCTCTCGTGAAAAAAAAAGGGGTAATAAACCTACTTGTGTTATTTTTGTTAATTGTCCTACCACCTTGAGGCTCTAAGTGGCATTTACGTGCATTGTTGTGCAAGTAGGCAAGATTGTTTCCTCACTTTTGTTAATTGAAATTATATTTTAATCCCACCATCATATTTTACCATTTTTTTTGTTTTTTCCACTTTTCTCATTTCATTTTGTTAATTTCCATTGTTTTCTTCATTCCTTCTTGCTTACTTATTTCTTTCAAACCCTAAAAATCTATAGAATGTCTTCATCTAATTTAAGAGTAAATAATAAAAGTAAAGAAGCACAGATGCAAGTTGCCCTTGACTTGAGGTATGGGAAAACTCTAGAATGTGGATGCAATGTAAGAGCTGAAATTCGAGTGGTGGAGTGTGAGATGAATCCTTCAAAGGGAAGGTTGTACTATTCTTGTTCCAAGCACTAACGTAACTTCTTTTATTAGTGTAATCTACAGCAAGCTATGTGGGTAGCAACTAGCCTTCCAATTAGCCCATTAGTGACAGTGGACACAAGTGCAGCAATGGATGAAAGCAATGTTCATTATATTGATGAAGTTGTGTCAAGGGTGTCTTCACACATTGAGTCTGAGATGTCCAAATTATGCTCATTTTTCTTAGGTTGCATGTGGTGTTTTGCTAACAATGTTAATTTTCAACATCTTTGTGAAGTAGTTTATCTATTTTCAATGTATTTCTAGTAAGTTTAAGTTTAATGTACTTTCAATGTAATATTATGTTCATATTAATGTGGAAGTTTAAATTTATTTATTTTAGTAAGAATTTCTTGATTCTGCTAGTATCTATAATGATCGTTTTTTGAAAAAAGTAGCAACATAGAAGGGGCTCTATTCCTCATTTTGTTTAACAGAATTGGGTTAAACACTCTTTTGAAAAAAACATAAAGAGGTTAAACACATCTTCTAAAAAATAGAAGATGGTTAAACACTTCTTTGAAATAATAGAAGAGGGTGGAAAGCTCATAATTTTGTAGAAACAGCAAAAACCTGTCTATTGCATAAAGATGCAAAAATCTAAACCTGTCGTCCCATATCCTCAAAAGCTAAGAGTAATCATAAACTTGAACAAAAGCAATCCAAAACCATCATAAAATCAATCCAAAAGCAACCAACTAATGACCAATCCCATGGCAACTAAAAACCAATCTAAAACCAACCCAAAACCAAGTAAAAACTAACATAAAAGCTAATCCAAAAATGCAAAAAAACTAAACAAGTATGAAATATAACTATAATAAAATTTACACACTCTTAAAAATAACATTGTCAACATAACGTTGTCACAAGAAAACATCATTCAGAAGGAATTCTATTACCCTAAAACCTTCCAAAAAGATCTAACAAATTCAGCTTCAATACTAAATGTTCCATAATATTGCAAGCGTCAATGTTGAAGAATACTACAGCTTCACTACTACATTTACCCTAAAAAAAACTTCAAGAAATTACAACTTTACATCTCCTAATTTTTCCCCTTTGCAATGTCCTTGCCTTTCCAATATATCAGGTGCAATTATTTTCCTTTTTCTCTGCACACTTCCAACTTTGGATCCAGAGCCTACTGTTGCACCCATTGGAGTTGAGGTAGCTGGATCTAATCTACTGGGACCTAAATTAGCAAGGGTAGGAGTTGAAGCATTTGGAGCTGTTCTTAACCTAGTTGGTCTTAAATGGGGCCTTGATGTATCTAACTTTCTTCAGCTGGATTATTTGCCAAACAATTCTTCATTCTTGTCCCTCAAAAGCAATCTTCAAATAGCAACCATCAAGGCCTATAATAGGCCTACAACCAGCTAGGAGTCTCTTCTTCATGGCATTAAGACTAAAATACATTCTCTCAAACATAGGGGGGTGACTTCCATCAACCTTTTTGAGGATACGTTTGCTGCTAGGATTCTTCTACCTCACAGTTTCACAAAAATCCCACAACCTTCCATATTGCAACCTTTCATTTCTCCTTATGTTTGCTAAAGCTTTCTTCTTTGAAGTAATTATTTTCCATTTGTTGCTCTTGAATGCCCATTTGTTTGTTAATAATAATTGTAATTTCTCTATTGGAATTTGAGAATTATCTCTAATTGTGTTCTCCAACCTTTTAGCTAAGTAGCCACACTTAGCTAGTTTATTTTCATACTTTCTTGTGCACATATGCTCCCCTTTAATAGTTTTTACTCGAACAACTTTTTCTCCCATTATTGGTGAAGCATGAATCCTCCATGTGCATCATTCAACGGCACACCCTGTAGTAATTCTGGCTTTCTCATTTTTTATGAACTCTAATTGATATCCTTCCCTTATGCAGTAGTATTTGAGCACCTCTCTGAAAGCTTGAGCACTTAGGAATTTTGTACCTACAATTATTTGGAAATTCCTCATATCCTCCTATATTTTATAAGAATGGTGCTTTAGTGTACTATTATATGAACTATATAAGCTAATCAATTCATCTCCATCTCCAACCTCACTGTACCATTTTTCTTCACCTACATGATAGGCCTCTGTAGCTTTCTTTTTTGTCGGCTGATCATCATCTGCATCTCTTAAAATCCTTTTCAATTTATCAATCAAGTCTCTTTTCTTGTGACTTCTCTCAGTTAATATATCATCATTAGTAGACCCTTCAACATCTTCCAAAGCACAGCTTGGTGTGTCTGAATAATCACTCTCACTAGACTTATCATCTGCTTCATTAGGTTATATGTAATCATTATCAATTTATGCATTATCATCTTGCCCAATATCACTCATTGGCCCTTTTCCTTTATCTTGTATGTTATCCTTATTAATTATTGGTTAACTGTCTTATACATTATCATTTTTCCATAATAAGTCAAGGATTACTTCTAGCCCATCCAAACCCAAATCTGCTAATGATGGTGTTTCCTCATGTGTTGATGGCTTTTGAACATGAAAAGCTGTGGGTTTCTTTTCAACTATCTTCTCACATGGTGGATCACGGGCTGTTTGCCTTGTTTTCTTGGTGACTACCTCCAATAGTTGCCTCTAATGCTCAAATGTTTCCTAAACTAAAGTTTCATTTGATTCCTTATTTTGCACAACTGATGGTTGCTCAACTTGTATAGTTGATAGCTTATTTGCTACCTCAGAACCCTACTTAAAGTAATACAAGGGGGTAAATCACTTAAGTAAAAAATACAAAGGGGTAAAAAACTTAAAAAAAACTTATAAAGGGGTAAAATAATGTTTGTTAAAAGGACATTTTATTTAAAAGTACCTCATGTGCATGATCAATTGCTACCTTAGTAGCTACCCCAAATCCTTCATCTATTGCCTTAGATCTTGACCTATATTCTTCACCAATTACTGTCTAAATTGCTGGCTCAGTGCTGCCGTTTTTGCTACATGCTCATTAGTGAACTCAAATGCTTGCTGTACTTTAGAAGCTGTCCCAAATACTTCATTACATGCCTCAATTGTAGCCTCTTGTATATGGTCATCTGCTAGCTCTTGTATTGCATGCTCATTACATTCTACAAATTCATGTACTTGCTCTTTATCTCTAGCTTTAGCTTCATTAGCTTCCTCTTATGCTATATCATCATCTGCTGGCTCTTGTTTTACATGCTCATGTGCTTGCTCTAGCTCAAAAACTTGCTCTTTCGTTCCATGCTCTTGTTATTCTACAGTAGCATATGTTTGCTCATTCCCTACCTACTTATCTGTTAGCTCATATATAGTTTCTTATGTTGCTGTATATCAAATTATCATGCCCTCATTAGGTTCTAGAAGTCCTTAAGTATCTATCACAACCATTGGAGAGGGTACATTCTCTACATAGATCACTATAGGTATGTTTACACCAGTATAATATGTAACCAAGTCTGCAATTTCCATAGTTGCATTTAAACTGATATTCCTTAGTCCTATGTCCAGTGGAAGACTAGGCACACAATAGTAGAAGATGCAACTACAACTCTCATTTCCAGTGATGCCTATAAGCATACCATACAATTCTGCAATCCTAATGAAATCCAAGTCCACTGTATGAAATACATGCTTCTCACCTTTCTCGTACTCAACATTAGTCTCTATATATACAAACTTCTCCCACCTATATATGGACCTCATGGAACATTATATCTACATTTATAGAAAATAAATTAGCATTAGTTAATACAATAATTCACCTAATACCTTAACAAATATTCAACAAATAACTCACAAAGAATTAAACATAAACTTCATAAACAACTACATGAGCAAACATAACAGAAACTAATTCAAAAAGTAATTGATGGAAAGGAAAAACAAAAACAAGTTAGCAAAATTTCATCTCACATGGAAAGAATTGATAAAAAAAAAATTAAATGGGCCCCAATTACTATTATATTTTTTGTCCCAGAATGTGGGGTATCACTTCTTTCCTCTCATGAGGGACCACCAACCTCCCACCAACAATATTAATATTAGACATACATCTCACACACCCTACATACACACCCCATGGATGACAAAAGTGAACAAAAGTGAACGAAAATTAATCTTTTATCAAAGAATCTCACAGATAGTTGCTAGATATATTTGCAACCATACCATATACTCAGTTGTCATTTCACTTAATAGTAAAAAAATATTAACTCAACACATTATCCATAGTTTTAAGTGTGGAACATATGCCTTGTCCAATTTCTTGGTCTAAAGCTTATTTAACAATTGCCTATCTCCCGTCTAAAAGTGTCACCTACCTTGGTCTCTTGCCCATTCAGAAGGAGCACAAATCCATCATCGATGATTAGGATGTCCTTGTCTCACTTGTATTTAACTTGTGCATTGAATATTGTAAAAAAAAAACTTCAAATCTATCAAAGAATTAAGGTTTGCGAAAGACCCAATCATTTTCAAATTTGAGTTTTTCAAATTGCGAAATTGGAGTTGCAAATTGGACAGAGGAGGGGCTCTTATATATTTGAGGGCATTTCTATCTGTAATCTTAAAATTGAATATAAATATATAGGAGGAGGTAATGATCCAAATTTTAAAAATGTAAAGTGGCATTACACCCTATTTTTTTTCATAGGGGGATGGATTGACTATTTTGTATAACATGTGAGGGGGAGGGAGTGTAAAAAGCTTTTAGCCCCTTTAATTTAATTGACAATATGTTGACTTAACTTTTTAGTCAAAGTTCCTAACTCTTTAAGCTAGTCAAAATTGATTTAGCTCTTAAATTAACTCGATCAATTAATAGTTATGTGACATCAATTAATTAGCTCTTAATCAATTGATCTTAATTTAACTCTTTTATTAATTTGACCAATTTAACATTTAAAGTAATCAAGTCAAAATGACTATAATTTTGCTTTCTTCAAAATGGGTTATGAAATTTCTAACTCTTAGAAAATTCTCATGTTCTCAATAGGTCATGTTATTGGCTTTTGTGTGTGACCTATTAGGTTCTACCATTTATTGGACATGGGCTCACAACTTTTTGTGACTTATGGAATATCAAATATCACATTCGGCCTAAACTCTTTTAAGTTAAGTGACTCATTTCAATCAATCTTATTAATTAAAGAGTACCCAATCTCGATGGCCGATGTCCAATCTCAAGCCCATGGAGCCCAACTAGTTGGCCAAATTGAATGCTCTAGAAGAACCATTCTAGCATTATGTGTACCCTAAAAATATGATCCTTTTATTTCTTATATCTCGAAAGAGGCTTAGGGTAAGATATTAGTCAGCTTCTTGTTAGGCTCAATATTATGCTTCTATTTTCAAAGTTTGATTCTTTTTGTGACCTCATCTTTGAAAATTCTTACTCAAATTATCATGTTACCTTATGTAAGAATTTCTTAGAATCGATATTATAGAACATATAGGAGATGCACTCGCCTTTCATAAAGATAAGGAGTCGGATTTTATCTTGGAACTCCCTAACTTCATATCTAGCAGCTTATGCCCGTTCTTTACCAGAGTGGCCCACTACGTGACCTACAAAGAGCTAAAGTGTAAGGACCAAACACAGGGTTACCATGGATCCTTAGTTAAAGGACTAATAATATGCACTAGTATAAGCTGAAGAACTTATGACTACTGACTTGCCATTATGGCTATCTAGTAGATTCTCCAAATGGGTCTTTAGTGCTTTATTATCTAACAAACACCCACTAATATGCATCCATATCTCATATGAGATTGCTCATGGATAGAGCAACATCTAACCCTTGGATTTTTACATTGTTAGTGTAAGTCTATCGGATCTCAGATGCCTTGTCTCATAAGATCATATTACTTGGAAGATTTAAAATCATGACCATGTAAGACCTATTCCATGATCAACACCTAGTGCGTGACCAAGTTTTGTAGTCTTATGTGATCTAGGGGCTTCATCCAGATACAAGTGAAGTAGAAAAAGAGCATAAGATGAACATGGCCATATAATGAATGTCATTCAATCAATATTATCTTTGTAACACCACTAGAATTCAACACGTTGAAAAAAATAAGAATTTAAAAATCAAGATATTGATTGATTGGTTTTTAGGGCTCAGAAAATAAATTAAAAGAACTTGATTGCAAAAATTTTAAAAGTAGTAGGGTCAAATTGTAATTAGGCAAGACTCAATTGGATGACATTTTCAAAAGTTTGGGGTTGCATGGTATTTATTCTTTGTCAAAGGGGTCAAAGGGGTCAAAGTCATGTATTAACTATTTTTAGGGTTGAATTAAAGTGTTACAATTTTCTAAAGGACTAAATTGAAGAATAATGTAAAGGTTTGGGGGCCAATCTCTAATTTGGAAAAGTTGAATTTTATAAAAGTTAGAATTTCACTTTTTTCCCCATTTTTTTTCTTTCTTGTTCGTCGAGAACCTTTCTTTTTTCCTTGGTGATCTCTTCAACCATGGCCATTCTTAGCTATCCACTATGTTTATCTTTATCCCCACATCATCAGCATTACAACCATACCCCATGCACACTTAAATGCCATTAGTTCATTGAAAAGCATAAAGATCGAGGTTGATCGCGATGGAGGTTGGTTGAAGATGGTGGAACAATGCTAAACTCAATTTCTAGGCATTAGTTTTGGTGGTGTTTAGCTAAGGTTGTTGGTAACCTTGCTTGGAGGCGAGACGCAGAGATAATAACACAAATTTGGTGAATAGAGGTGGTAGTGTGAGGTGGCGTAGTTTCTTTAGAGTTTTGATTGAGGTTTCCCCCTAGTAGAACTTAAATCCATTTAGATATTTAGATTCAAGAGGTTGAAAGGTGTCTTGTGGTGATTGTTTTGAATTTCTCCAGCAGCGTACAACAATCGACAACAGCATTACGACAGTGGTTATGAGATAATATCTTTAACTCGTTGCAGTGATTGTGGTGGTATTCTCTGTTTGTGGTTTTGAGGTCAGTTAAATTGATTCATGGCTAAAAGAGAGTTAAATGATATTTATATGTTTATGTATATACATGCGATGTGCCATTATTTTCATTGGACCTTGTAATATGGTAAGGATGAGGATTTGTATAAGATTTATATATATATATATCTCCATGCATGGACTATAGTGTAATTAGTGGGCCCAAATCTATATTATTTTATGTAATGTTAGGATTAATTGACATAATTAAGCAATTTAACTTTGATTTATGAAATTGAAACTTGTGATATGATAATTAGGTGATTTTGAGATGATATGGGACTAAGACTCAGTGTATGCATGCACCAATATGAGTTTAGTTAAAATTAGATAGTATTATTTTACGAAAATTATGGGAAATTATTGAGTATTGTAATAAGAAAACCTTAATTCTATAGAGTTGAGATTTAAGTGGCAAGAATTAGGTTAATTGAGATAATTGGACTATTATTGATATTTTGGGATGATGATATGAGGATAATATGTAAATAGGAACCGGATTATACTTTTTAATAAAATTGAGGCAAATCCCATGACTATTTTTGTATTAGAGACTTAATTAGCAAATTTGTATTGATAGTATTGATAAAGCCCTATAACTATTATGTTAACTAGGTAATTAGTGGTTTTGGAATATTGATAAGTATACTAGTAAGAGTTAAGGTTGAATGTGGGTTTAACTCTAAATATACTTTTTTGGTTAGGTGATAGAGAAGTAGGTCCCATAGACCAGTAGACCGCAGATTATGGTATCTTTTTTTGAAACTATAGAGGTGAGGGTCTACCATTTTGGCCTTGCTATACTTATATATTCTTGTGGCATAACCCTTGTGAGGGTTAACTTGCTTAATTGTACTTGCTTGTAATTACTTGAATTATATTTGATCATTTTATTGAAATCTGTACTTGATTGTATATTGTTTGTACTCGAGTATTTGAATTGTATGCCTCTATGAGGGTTAGTACTTGTTTCACTTTGTTGAGTCATTCTTGTTTGTTTTGGTGCCCAAAACTCCCATATGTCTTGATCAGTACTTGCTCTGATTGGTACTTATCATTGTCTTATTATTTGTCTTGATCGGTACTTGATATTGTTCTGCACTTATTCACATCTATTAGTTATCTAATTGTCTATTATCCATCCATTCTATTATTTGTTATGGTTTGTGATGTCAGATGGGAGTAAAAGGACATTAATCTCTATTGTGTTCATGGAATAAGTGGTAAGCCCTAAACTCTCAAACATAAAATGGGATGTTAATCCTTACTGTGTGCATGAGATAAGTCATAAGCCCATGAGACTTGGTTAAGTAATGGGATGTTAATCTATTCTATGTGCATGGGATAAACTGTAAGCCCAAAACTCTTAGATTAAGTAACGGGACATTAATCCCTACTGTGTGCATGAGATAAGCCATATGCCTTAAACTAATGATAAGGTGAATCTACTAAGTCTATTCTGTTTTGATCTATATTTTGATTGTAGTTTGATTTGGTTGTACCTTGCTCATAGAGCAACAAGGGTAGTGAAATTTCATGATTTAGATCGAACTGTTGTTAAGTTGAATGAGCCATTTGTATTTTCTCTCAAATTGATTTGGGTGAGATGGACCATTCCTCATGAATAGATTCGGTTGAGACAATCCTGGGCCATTTGAGCTAACAGTCAAACCCCCAAGCTAGTACCTACCAATAGATTTGAACCTATTAATACATGTGATTGTTCATGACTGTCTATAATTGATCTATTTGTAAATTGATACTTGATTACCTATATTCGATCTATTCCTATTTTTATCATTAATTAATAATTTGTTGGGTTAGTTTTTCCTAGACAGATCCTTATTGTTCTTTATTATAAATATCCATCACTAAGTCCTTTGGACTTAATCCCCTTCCCCCCCACATTTTTTCTATATTTTCTTAGACAGGACTGAATGATAAGCTTGGACTTTCATCGGAGAGTATAATTTTATATTAGAATAGCTATGTGTATTTGCTAATGGGTATACTTGGGCATGTTTTGTAACCTTAAAAATGTTATGATATGTTAGGTTTAGGTTTAACATCTATAGGGTGTACATATTATGTTGAACATTTTGGAACTGCTAATGGTATGTACTTAGTACTTATGTTGTATATTATGGGATCACTAAAGCTTGTATTTAGTGTTTTGTGAAAGTTGGTTAAGTTGAAGTATGTTGCTATCTCTGATAATTCTTGTTGAGGTCACTCAAGTTGAAATCCACTGCTATTTATGATAAGTTTGAAATATTTTTGATGGTCCTATTGCTTGTTTATCGATTTTAAATTAAGACTGAATTGAATGGTGCCTCAGCTAAGGGTCATCCTAAGAAGGAGCGCTACAGTCTTACAATGAAATAGTTTAAAAGGCTAATCTAATTGGCTTGTGGGGTATTATTCCTATAGGAGAAAGGAAAGTGAGGCTTCAGTTCATGATTCCACACTTGAAAATTGGAGGGAAATTTAGAGAGAATCTAATTCACATGAAATGTGATGTCTTGCATCATATATGGCAGTCCCTATATATATATATATCTCTATATATATATAGAAAGAGAATGGTGTGATTTCAAGGTGGCATCATACCTTTCTTGGGGGGGGGCACTCACTTGTCTTGCAAGTTGGCAAGGCAGGTGAATTATGTGTGCATTTGAATTTCATTTGGATCTTCATTTCATCTTATAAAATGTTATCCAATTAAATTCTAATACCATACCAAATGAATATTTCATTTGAATTTTTCCTCCAAATCAATTCTCCATATTAATTAAATTAAACTCTTTTAATTTAATTAAATTGACTTAACTCTTTAAGCTAACAATTGTTAACCCTTTAAGTTAACTTGACCAACTAATAAATGTTTGGCACCACTTAATTAACTCCTTAATTATTGATCTTAATTTAACTCCAAAAATTAATTAGATTAATTTAATAATTAAATTGATCAAGTAAAAAATAAATACAACTTTTGTGTCAATTGGTCAACCTCTAAAATCGGTTATGTGGAAAGTTTTCTCACTCTCAGAAAATTCCCCTTCATCGCCTAGGATATGCCACTAGCTTTATGTGTGACCTATTAGGTTCTACCATTCATTCCACATGGGCTCACAACCATTGTGACTTTTGAATATCGCATATTTATTTTATTTTAAACTCTTTTAAACTAATTGACTCATTTTAATTAATCTCATTAATTAAAAAGTACTCAATCTCCATGGTCGATGTCTAACCTAAAGCCTATGGAACCCAACTAATTGGCTAAAATGAATATTTTTGGAGACCTATTCTGGCTCTGCATGTATCATGCGAATAAGGTTGTTTCATATCCTATCTCTAGAAAGAGGTATAGGGTTAGATATTTGCTGGCTCCCTAAGAGCCTCAACACTATGTTTCTATTCCCAATGTTCGATTCTAATTTATGACCTTATCTTTGGAAAACTCATTTTCCTAAGTGTTATACTACCTTGCACATGGACTCCTTAGAATTTATTATTATAGAATATGTAGAAGATGTACTTGCCCTTCATAAAGACAAGGAGTTGAATCCTATTTTAGATCTCACAAATCTCCATATCTAGTAGTTCATGCCTAGTCACCACCTGAATGACCTTTTAAGTGACCAAGGAGAAGTCAAAGCATGAAGACCAAATGCAAGATTACCATGGATTATTTGGTCAAAGGACTAATTATATACACTAGCATAAGCTAGAGAACTTACCACAACTAACTCTCTCTTACAACTATCTAGTGGATTCTCCAGATGGGTCATTAGTGCCTTTTTTCCTAATAAGCACCCACTAACATGTTCCCATATCTCATAAGGCATTGCTCTTGAAATGAAGTAATATCCAACTCTTGGATTTATGTATTGTTAGTGCAAGTTTATCCAGATCTTAGATGTCCCATCTTATAAGATTCTTTGACTTGGAAGATTTAATATCACGATTGTGTAAGACTTATTCCATGATCATCACTCAGTGTGTGACCAAGTCCTGTAGTCTTGTGTGATCTAAGGGCTTTATTCAAATGTCAGTAGAGTAAATATGTGCATAATATGAAGATGGCCATATAAGGAATATCATTCAATCAAGATTGCTTTACGAGGAAATAGTTTATAAGGCCATTCTAATTGGCTTGTGGGGTACTATTCCAATAATTCATTCTAGTCATAAAGAACTCCTTAGACAATGAAAACCTTTAATGTTGAGTTTGCACTCCATATAACTATTGTAAGCACAAATGGATCTTGCAAGCAGTTTTCATGTGCTCATCAGATGTTTGGAGCTTATTGGACATAAAAGCCATTATAAGGCATGTTGTTTGTAGATTGTCATCCACAAACTTCGTGAACACTTCACATGCCTCATCGGTGGCATCATCACCAATGGTGTTCCGCAGACTTTGAGTAAACACATAAGTCCTCTTTTTGAAATCTAAAATAATCTTTAAGTTTCTAATCTAATCTTGGAAGTTAGGCTCTATGAGTTTATTAGTTTCCAAAATAGCATTGAGAGGATTATTAGCTATTTTATTTAAGATTTCAAAAATCTACAAAGGCAAAAAAGAGAGTATAAGCATATGATTGAATATTGATATTGAAAACATGTTTGTAAACTTTCAAGCATATTTTTCTCCCACTATTTTATCAAATTCTTGACCCCCTAGAAGAATTTGAGAAATCTTATTTCCTAGTGAGAATCAAAGCCCTAAGGAATTGTAAGTGGACCCCCCCGTGTTGAGTGCAATCCACAAACAATCGAAAGGTAAGCAACTTTTGCTAATTTTATCTCTATGCAACTCTCGATTTCTTTTGCATCACTTTCAATGTAGATCCACATGTTGTGCGCCCTTTACACTACTAAGTGTTAAGTCAGACCTACCAATCAAACTTTGATTCAAGACCACTCCATGTCATCCCATGTGTCATTTGCCATTGCATAGGAGCATCAACTCAAAGATGCATCAATGCTAAGTATATGATCACAGTTTTCTACCTAAGTATGACCCACGTGTTATGTGCCATCACAAAAAGATAGTAGCATCTTTAAGTCATATACAATTGGTAAAAAGCATGGATTAATTAAAACCCCTTTTAATTTGTATCCATTTTGACTTAATATTTTATAGTACTTAGACTCCTCTAAGTGGAGGGCTTTTCTTGCTTGCAAAGATTTCATCAATTTTATCTTCTTATTTAGATTTTTTATATCTTAACCATGTGTCTCATACATGGATATGGAATGTGTAAATACGTTAATGAGCATAGCATGCTCATAGAGTGGGATGACCATGAGCCTTAACCAAGTAGTGCAGTTAGAGCCATAATTGTACTACTTAGTTGATTTTAAGTGGATTGATTAAATCTAGCTATTACATAAATGTATCCCTATACGTTCATGGGTCTTCATACCTCCAATAGTCTTCTTGTCTCCTTGCAACATTGACATGAGAAAGAAATCCTCATTCCTAGTGATTCTACTCACATAACATTTACAATATAGAAATTAAGAGGCATGCGAACCCTAATTTAATACTACTCTTTCCAACAACTTGAAAAAAATAAAATCAATATTAAAGGCTCATGATAATTTGCAAACATTCACCATCCATTCAACAATTAAATGAACAAAAATCAAGGATTGACATTCAATTCCATAATTAAATGCTTATCTCATAAATAATTAATTAACTAGCAAAAATAAGTGTAATAATTATGCATCTCATTTTTGCATCAAAATTGAAGATTAACTTGAACAAGATTTTAAAATCAATAAAAATTATCAAACATAATTTTGAGAACTTGCTCAACACTTGTGCATATGTGTAGCATGATTTAGATCAATTTTGGTCACCAAAAGAACACATAAAGTGACTCAAAACTCATCCAAACCTAAACAAGGCATTGCTACTTGGGCTGGGTGGCACGTGCCCGGTGCTTGACCAGCGCTCGACCATAGCGCGGCAGTTTCCTTATTTTGTGGTTTGGATAGCGTCAAGCCAATTTTAGTTCAATTTTTGTGCACAAAAAAATTTAGAACACTTCCTAAACACTAAATCACACATTATAGAAAAATTTCTAGATTCAAAATACCTTTTAAAAATAGAAATTCAAGTGCTCAAACAAACTTCAAAAATCAAGTTTAAGTGAGAATCACCAATCTCCAAAAATCTCCAATTAACTCCAATCCAATTGGATCCAAAAATGACCAAAACACCTAAGGCTAAATCTAATATACTATATCAACCGATAACATTATCCAATGCTAAATCAATATTTAACATAATCATCCATGAATTAGAAACATATTAACATATGAATTAACTCTTAAAACACATACTAGCATAATTCAATTCATTATCAAAGGAGCCACAAGTAGCATCTTACAAACACTATAACCATGACTTGGATCAAGTATATGGAGAACTAGATCAATTCATCACATGAATCAATCAATCAAATATCTAAATTAAAGTATGAAGTAGGTTCTGATACCATTTGAAGAAGAGTGTAGCATAAGGATCCATGTAATAAAGCAAAAATAGCTACTAAAACAAAACTTGAATGCACTCCATCCAAGGATCAAACCATGCTATAACATGGATTTGAAAGAAGATAAATACCTTAATTTCTCAAAATACAAGGTAGAAGTGAAGACAAGCTTGAACACTTCAAAGCTCTCTAGTTGGTACAGCAGGAATCTGACAACTTTTGTCCAATCAAATCACCTCAAATTTAGCTGAAATTTTGATAGAACCTCTCCAACTCCTTGTAGAATACCTACTAAAAATTTTAGGAAAATAAAAAATTTGCAAGTACTCCAAATCTGCTTCCAAATAATTTGCCCTACTGTGGATCTTCAAAGAGCAAACCTATCCAAATATCTAACCTTCAGTCAAATGATCCACACACCCAAGGCATGTCCCAACCAGCTTCAAATGAGCTGGAACACAATAGAAGAAGAATTTATGAGGCCGAATTTAGGAGGGCAGGGGAAGACAAAGGTATGAAACTTCAACACATGAATGGATTACATTTTCTAAAGGAAAAAGAGAATCTCGCATGAATGAATTGCATTGTGGCCAACTATCTCTATTTATAGAGGAGGGAAGGTATGATTCAAGTTGGCATCACACCTCCCATGAGGTGAGGTGTCACCTAAACAAGTAAGTTGCGTGTAAAATGTGAATTTCACTTGCATTTAAATTTCATTTGGAGTTTTCATTTCATCTCATGAATATTATCCAAATAAATTCTAAATGCACCTCAAATGAACTCCTTCATTTGAATTTTCCTCCAAAATTAATTCTTCACATTAATTAAATTAATTCCTTAATTTAATTGATTGGTCTTGACTTAACTTCTTAAGCAATCTAATTTAACTCCTTAAGCTAGAAGGTGTTAACTACTTAAGTTAACTTGACTAGTTATATGTCATATGGCATTGGTTAAATTAAGTTTTTAATTTAATTGATCTAATTTAAGTCCTTAAATTATATTGATCAATTTAAAAATTAAATCAATCAAGATAAAATACCAAAAATTAGCCAACATTTTTCCTCCACAAAATCGGTCACTAGGAATTTTTCTAACTCTTAGAAAATTCCCTTCATCAAATAGAACTTCCTACTGGCTTTTGTGCGTGAATCATAAGGTTCTATCATTCATTGGACATGAACTTACAACTTTTGTGATATTTAGAATATCAAAGTATTCACATTAGTTTAAACTCCTTTAAGTTAATAACTCAATTCAATTAATCTCCATTAATTGAAGAGTACCTAATGTCCATGGTCGACATCCAACTTCAAGCCTATAGAGCCCAACTAATTGGTTGAAATGAATATGCTCTTGGTGAGCTATTCTAGCTCTATGCTTGCCATGTAAATACGAATCTTCTGTCTCCTATCTCTCTAAAGAGGCCTAAGGTAAGATATTTTTTGGTTCCCTAATAGCCTCAATAACTATGTTTCTATTCCCAATGTTTGATTCCTCTCATCTTTGGAAAACTCTATGATTTCTCAAATTATTATACTACCTGGTGTAAGGATTTCATGGAATCGATCATTATAAAATACATAGGAGATGGACTCGCCCTTCACAATGACAAGGAAATAGATCGCATCTTAGATCTCACAAACCTCTATGTCTAAGTAGATAATACCCAAGTTAAACCCAGATGACCTATAGAGTGGTCAAAGAAGAGTTAAAGTATGAGGACCTAAACACAAAGTTACCATAGATCCTTAGGTCTTAGGATTAGTTAAATGCGCTAGCATAAATTGGACAACTTGTTACTACCAACTTGCCACTATAGCTATCTAGGGCAACCTTTCAATGAACTTGTTCTTTAACAAGCATCCTCTAATATGCATTGATGTTTGACATGGATTGCTTATAAAATGAAGCAATATCTAACCTCTTGGATTTATACATTATTAGTACAAGTTTATTTGAATCTTAGATGCCTTGTCTCATAAGATTCTATGACTTGTAATATTTTAAGATCACGATTGTGTAAGACTTATTTCATGATCACTACCCAGTTCGTAACCAAGTTCGGTAGTTTTTTGTGATCTAAGGGCTTCAACTAAATCCTAGTGAAGTAAATAAACATAAGATGAAAAACGTAATAGAAATATGAATATCATTCAATTAAAATTGTATTACATGTGAAATAGTTTATGTGCCAATCTAGTTGGCTGTAAGGAACTATTCCAACTTATAATAGTCAGTGGAGTTAATCCCATCAAAAAACTTGACAATTAACATTTTTTATAACATTGCAATCAATTTGATAACATTTGTGAAGGCTAGTAAGATACTAGGTTCTAATATCAAAACTTCAAAACATAAAAGTAACTAGTGCCTACAAGCTAATCAAGGATCTAATCATGTCTATGATTTAGATTTAGATAAAGGACTACCTTGATGAGCAAATCCATCGAGAATCAAGTGAACACTTCACTGATCGCAGAATCTATCTACCGGTGGCGCAGCAAGAAGATTGTGTTGATTTCTTTATCAAATAGCCACCAAAGATTCTAAAAAAATATTTGAAGATATAAAACACCTTGGATAACTTCCAGTTAAATTTTAGATCAATTGTCTATCTGGAAAATCTTGGAGAAAATTGCAAAGTCAGACCTCGTGTAGATGAATCTCCAGAAATTGTGCGCAAGTAACACCCCTTGCCTCTATTGAAAAAGTCCACACACTAATGAGATATTCCTTGATCTATAGCCTTTTAGTTGGAATAATACCAAAGATATGGATATGATGGAGGCCAAATTTTGGGTAGAAAGATGAAGAAAGAAGCTTAGCCTTCAACACACAAAATACTAGCTTGCAAATATTTTGGAGAGACGTGAAAAATCTAATTCTTCACACCATTTGTCATATGTACGATCTCCTCTCTCTCTCTCTATATATATATATATATATAGGCTAAAAATGTGTGATGCCAATGCATGCGGAGGGGTGGCCAAGTGGGGTTGCTTAGGTGACAAAATTTGAATCCAAATTTAATTTAAATTTCATTTGCATCTTAATTACATTTGGAATCTCATTTCAAATTAATTTAGATGCCATCTCAAATCTCATTTGAGTCTTCCCCCAAAAATACATTATTTCTTAATTAATCAAATTAAACTCTTTAATTTAATTAATTATCCATTGACTTAATTCTTTAAGTCAAACTAGCTAACTCCTTAAGCTAAATTTGTTAACTTAACTCTGTAAGTTAACTGAACCAATTGATGGTCATATTAGCACCAAATAATTAACTCCTTACTTATTGGTCTAATTTAACTCTTAAATTTGTTGATTAATTTAATACTTAAATCAATCAAGCTAAAATTGTTCCACTAGGTGACACCATTTTCTAACACCTTAGAAAATTCTCCCCATTAATTAGGAAGCTATTTGGATTTTTTGTGTGACCTAATAGGTTCTACCATTCATTGTACATAGGCTCACAACTCTTTGTGAGTTTTGAATATCTTATATTCATTCTAGTTTAAAACTCCTTTTAAACTAGTTGACTTAATTTAATTAATCTCAATAATTAAAGAGTACCCAATCTCCATAGTCGATATCCAACCTTAAGCTCATGGAGCCCAACTAATTAGCCAAAATGAATATTCTGGAGAACCATCATCACTCTACCCTTGCCATGAAAATACAGTCCTTCCATCTCTTATCTCCCGAAAGAGGCCTAGGCCAAGATATTTGTTGGCTCTCTATAACCTCAATACTATATTTCTATTCTCAATGTTCAATCCCTGTTATGTGACCTCACCTTTAGAAAACTCTATTTCCAAATTGTCACACCACTCTATGCCAGGATTTTTGGGAATCGATCATCATAGAATACATAGGAGATGTACTTGCCCTTCACAATAGTGAGGAGTTAGATTCCATCTTGGATCTCACAAATCACCATGCTAAGTAGCTCATACCTAACTTAACCCAAAAGACCTGCTAGGTGGTCAACTATAAGTCAAAGCATGAGGACCAAACACAAGGTCACCATAGATCATTAGGTCAAAGGACTAATACTATACACTGACGTAAGTAGGAGAACTAGTTACTACTAATTTACCACTACGACTATCTAGTGGATTCTTGGTGGGTCCTCAGTATCTTATTCTCTAACAAGCATCCACTAACATATACCTGTATTTTATACATTGCTCATGGAATAAAGTAATCTCCAACCTTTGAATTTATGCATCGTTAGTGCAAGTCTATCAAAATTTTAGATGCCTCGTCTCATAAAATTCTATAACTTGGAAGATTTAAAATTACAACCATGTGAGACTTATAACATGGTTACCAAACTAAGTCTTGCAGTTATAGGTAATATAAGGGTTTCATCTAAATGCTAGTGAAGTGAAACAAAACATAAGACGAAGATAGCCATATAAATAATATCATTCAATCAAGATTGCACTATGAGTGAAATAGTTTACAAGGCTAATCTCATTGGCTTGTAGGGCACTATTCCAATAATTTGTTGCCATACATTTCTAGATGCTTAATTGTATTCTTTTAAAACATGTTAAATGTAATTAAATTTGTTTACATAAAAGGATAATATGTATTAGACCATAATGATGTAAGATAGCCCATTTTGTTGCATTGATTGTTAGCATCTGTTTAACAACTGACATAATAATAACACCTTCAGATGTTGCGATGTTGTTCCAAAGCGACAAGATTGAAGGCCTTTTCCTTTTAACATTGTAGTTTGTTAAACTATACAAATAGATACACATCAAATTATCGTACATAATAATACCTAAAAAAAGTTATTATAATAAAATTTTAGTCACTTAGACACTTGCTCTTGATTCAGAAAAATAGATTCATGGATAACAAATGATTTGTGAGGGCTACCAAATGTACACTGCTCTTATTTTTTATAATAATATCTAGGACATCTACAAAATAAGTAACAAATGAGGATAAATGTTAGTGTCTAATAATAAACAACAAGAAATAATTACTCAAATAAAAGAATATAAATTACTAATAGTATATTTTCGATCTAAAGGAACCAAGTGCTAAATGGATGGAAGGACAAAACAATAATAGATAGAGGTATAACATGTACTTGCTCTTTTATAATCATTATCCATTATGTGATGGTCCAAGTGAATTTTTGGCCATAATTATTGTATGCTGGTTTTGTTGAGTCACATGCGCATTTGGTATTATATACATGTCAAACAAAAATAGGGTTTCTTCAAATTGCCTTATAGCAACATCAATAATTGTTACAAGAATCTTAATGCCCCGTAAAGTTTATATGTGTATTAGATTCATATGTTACATTTCATAAGGTACACTTGTATGCACTTAATTCTACCAAAAAAAAATAAAAAAATATATCAATGTATCAATATATAAACAAATAGAAAATTCTTTCATTCAATATCATTGCTCACAATGTTTCTAGATTTGAAAGGAAAGAATAATTTAAAATTATGTATCTAGAAATGTCATTTATTATATATCAAGCGAACATTTATTAGTTACTTTATAAAAGTTTCTTTCTTGGGATGCGCACACATTTAAAGCTGCAACTAAAGTAACTAAATACAATTTTACAATTTCCTAGCAAGTAATGTTATGTTTCTAGCGCGGCTTTATTTACATGGCACATCTAAACAAACTGAACATTGTCCTTTTAATATCTTAACAAACTATTCACACAAAAAGCTACTATGTACACACTTGAACTTCATAATATAATATATGCAATAAAATAAAATTTAATATGAAATATATTAAAAATTGTAAGATTCACAATCGTTTCATCTATCAAAATGACATTTTTGATATCTTTTGAATTTCAATTTGACTGCCCTCAGCACTATTTGATTCAAGTATTTTAATACTCCAACTTACTAGGCTTGGAAAATGTCCTTAACATACAAAAGTTGCTATCCCATTTACAATAGACTCTTTTCTTTATTTTTTTCCCTTTTTTAAAAAGAAAAGTTCATTTATTAGAATTTAAACATCATATAAAAATAATAACTGTAATAATATATGCTAAAAAATATGTGTGAGGTAAAGAAAACAATTTACATATTCAAATATATGAACAACAACAATAGATATTACATAGACTAATAAATGAAGCACCTTTATCAATCATTTTGTATATTTCATCGTAAACAATAGTTTTTGTGTATTGTTGAAGCTCATCTTCATTTAGCACAGACTCAATAAGAACATCAAACAAGCGGATTCCTTTGCACAATATAAAGTGGCATACAGTTCATTAAAAAAAAAAATTGGTTGAGGCAAATAAATATCAACACATTCCAATATATGGCCTTTAACTTTATTGATTGCTATTGCATAACATGGCTCCACAAGAAAGTGATATCTCTTAAAAGAAATTGAATATTTATCTTTATTCGTTCACTCAATGGGAATTCTAGGAATGAAACCTAATTTGCCTTTATGATCACTTGTTGCTATTTGAGCTTCAATGAAATTATCTCCTAACAGGATTTAGGTTTCATAGAATCAGACAATTTTTTTTAAGCACTAATTCATATGGAGGTAAATTGCTTGAAAGAATAGAGTTGAAAAAATCTTCATACTATTCTTGATCACTTGAATTTGAAGCTTTGCTATAAGCAATATATTCCTGTGCATAGCTAGGACATTCACTAACAAGGTTATCATTTATTTCATTGACACAATCATTTTTGCACATAAGAATTGTTTTGTTTATTAAATCACAAAGATCTTATGCAAATGAATCAATAGATGAGAACACAAAATTATTCACATGCTATAAAAAAGTGTCTACGTTAACAAATGATAGGAATATATTATTTGGAATAATATTACTTTCCAAAATATATAACTCTACATATCAACGACTCTTAATGAGAATGAAGTAAAAATAGGATCATTTTGTACATGAATATTTTGTTGTAATTTAATTTTGTAAGATATGGCCAAATTTTAGAAGGAAAAAAAAAAAACTCACATCTATCGTATGTTGTGTAGATCCATAGGATATAATTGGCAATGTTGTTGTAAAATCTCCTTCAAAATCAACAACCTTAACACCAAAAGGTATATCTTTTTTATTAGTTATATCTTATAAAAACCTATCAAATGCTTCAATAAATTTTTGATTAGCTACAGAAGCTTCATCCTAACTAATTAACCTTGCTATTAGAATCATATTTGACAAGCAAAATTGTTTGCTAATCTTTGCATCACTCTTATTATTCACAATAGTTGGCAGCTAGAACCTAGAGTGAGTAGTTCGGCCCCCAGGCAAAAAGAGGCTGCAACACTAAAAGTTGCAATAGCTGAGCAATCAAATGTCTAGATCTAGCATATGCAAGTAATGCTCTATATAAAAATATTTTTCCTATCCCTCCTAGCCCATCAATAAAAATGTTCCTGCATCTCTATTATTAACCTTTTTCATTGTAGCAACAAATGCTATTTTTAGCATTTTGTTCAATTTATTAATGCTAAAAAAATCATCAACAGATACAATGCTTTCTCCACAAGCTAATTCCTTTTTGAATCTTTCTTCCTCTATTAATCATACAAAATAGTTTGATAATGAATAATCATGAAAGAATCTAGCATCTATAACTAACATATTTACATTAAGAGATATTTTTCTTTTGCTTTTATTTTGGACATAATTTGTATTAACTGTACAAAGATAAGTATTACATTGTTACTATGATTATGAAGAATAATGTAATCTCTTTCATATATATATATATATTGTAACTAACCTTTCTTACCTCCAACAATATTTGAAGCAAACAGACTAACAACCAGAGGCATAATATTTTGCCCTCCAAATGGACAACCTAAATTTCTAATTATAGCATTGTGCTTAATGTTAGCATGCCTCGAGCTTTACCAAGCAAAAATAAAAAAAGATCATGCAATAGATCATGACATCCATAATGATATAAAATTGTATGGGTTCGAGAATTAGAACCATACACTCGAATATCACGATTCATGTCCTTTAGATCATCTCAAATTCTTGTTATTTGATATACAATTGGTACATTATATGTTTTTTGATTTAATTGAGAGTGACCATGCAAAACAACCTTATAATTTTGTAGAGTATTCAGAGACCTCATACGCTCGAAGATTTTGAAATATGGATTCTTTGCTAAAGATCTTATAAGAAAATTAAACATATCTATTTCAAGATCATATTTTCTCAAAGATTCATTTAAATATCGTTTGCTATATCTAAGAAGAACAACTGCAACTTTTTGGTAATCCAAGAGAATGGTTAAATGCTTCTAATTTATGAGTGACTTGTGCATTAACTTTTAAGGTATAAATACCTTGATTGCTCCAACAAAAATGAGGATCAATTTTCATGTTAAATATGTTAAAGCAAAATGTGAAAGTAAGATAGGCACTAGAATCTATAATTAAAACTTCAAAACATAAAGTAACAAGTGCCTACAAGAAAAATAGGGATCAAATCATGCCTTGGATTCAGATTTAGAGAAAGGATTACCTTGATAAGAAAATTCCAAAAGAAACAAGTGAACACTTCACCGATTCTAGAATCTGCTTGTTCATGGCACAGCGAAAAGATTGCGATGATCATCCTATCAACACTTTGGATAATCTCTATTCAAAAATTTAGATCGATTGGCCATCTAGATCATCCTAGAGAAAATTGCAAAGTTAGACCTTGCGCAGAAAGCTCTCTAAAAACAAAGTAAGGCACACGTGTTGCCTTTATTAAAATAGTCCACATACCAATGCGACTTCCTAATTATCTAGTTCATGAGCTGGAATAGAACCAGAGAATTGATGGTAGAGGCCAAATTTGGGGTAGGAAGATGAAGAAAGAACTTAGCCTTCAACACATGAAATGCTAGCTTGTAAATATTTTGGACGGAAATGAAGAATCTAATTTTTCACACCATTTGTCATATGCATGACCTCCTTTCTCTATATCTATATATAGAGGATGAAACTGTGTGACGCCAAGTTGGCATCACACAATGCATGAGGAGGGGTGGCCAAGTGGTGTTGCTTAGGTGGCAAAATTTGAATCCAAATCTCATTTGAATTTCATTTGCATCTTAATTACATTTGGAATCGCATTTCAAATTAATTTAGATGCCATATCAAATCGCATTTTAGTCTTCCCTCCAAATTTCATTCTTCCTTAATTAATCAAATTAAACTCTTTAATTTAATTAATTATCCATTGGCTTAACTCTTTAAGTCAAACTAGCTTAACTCCTTAAACTAAATTCGTTAACTTAACTCTTTAAGTTAACTTGACCAATTGATGATCTTGTTGGCACCAAATAATTAATTTCATAATTATTGGTCTAATTTAACTCTTAAATTTGTAGATTAATTTAACACTTAAATCAATCAAGCCAAAATTGATTTCAAAGTTGGCCCTAAAAATCGGTCTACTAGGAGACACTTTTCCTAACACCTTAGAAACTTCTCTCTATTAATTAGGAAGTTAATTGAATTTTCTATGTGATCCAATAGGTTCTACCATTCACTGGATATGGGCTCACAACTCTTTATTACATTTGAATATTTTATATTCACTATAGTTTAAAACTCTTTTTAAATAAGTTGACTCAATTCAATTAATCTCATTAATTGAAGAGTACCCAATCTCCACGGTCGATGTCCAACCTGAAGCCCATGAAGCCCAACTAATTGGTCAAAATAAATATTCTAGAGAACCATTATCGCTCTATGTGTGCCATGCAAATATAGCCCTTTCATCTTTTATCTCCCGAAAGAGGCCTAGGGTAAGATATTTGTCGGCTCTCTAATAACATTGATACTATGCCTCTATTCTCAATGTTCAATCCCTATTGTGTGACCTTACCTTTGGAAAAATCCTTTTTCAAATTGTCACACCACCTTGAGCAAGAATTTTTAGGAATCGATCATCATAGAACACATAGGAGATATACTCGCCTTTCACAACACGAGGAGTTAAATTCCATCTTGGATCTCACAAACCTTCATGTAGCTTTACCTAATCTCAACCTGAAAAACTCACTAGGTGGTCAAGGATGAGTCAAAACATGAGGACCAGACACAAGGTTACCATGGATCCTCAAGTTGGAGGACTAATAATAATATGTACTAGCATAAGTGGTGAACTAGCCATTACCAACTTGCCACTTTGGCTATCTAGTGGATTCTTCGATGGGTTTTCAGTGCCTAATTTTCTAATAAGCACCTACTAATATGTACCCATATCTTATACAATTGGTCATGGATTGGAGCAATCTCCAACCCTTGGATTTATGCATTATTAGTGCAAGTCTATCCGGATCTTAGATGCCTCGTCTCATAAGATCCTATAACTTAGAAGATTTAAGATTACAATCGTGTAAGACTTATTCCATGGTCACCAAACTAAGTCCTATAGTCTTAAGTGATATAAAGGCTTCATCCAAATGCTAGTGAAGTGAAATAAAGCATAAGATGAAGATGGCCATATCAAGAATATCATTCAATCAAAATTGTATCACAAGTGAAATAGTTTACAAGGCCAGTCTCATTGTCATGTAGGGAACTATTCCAACAATCTCCCACTTGTCCTAAAGCTAATGCCTTATGGCCTTGAGACCCATCTTCATAAGATGTCCTCCAAAGACCTTTAGCTTTTAGAGGTTAATACAGTGGTTTTGCTATATTCTCTTCTGAGGTAACTTTTATCCAATCAGTTGTCACCTCTATCAATTGATATCATATATCAAATGATAACGCATTTAATATTTTTGGATCACTTGTGAGATCTTGGCTCAAGTCCTAAGTTATTTTCCAAAGATAATTGTAGGCTCATGCACGCTAGGCACTACATCCAACCTTTGGATGAAATTTTTATCCAAACACCTTCTTTTGTGGTTTTCAAAACCACAAAGTATTTCACCTTAGTGGTTATCTAGGCCATGGTGTCTAGTTGGAATTCTTCCAACACACCATGCCACCAATAAGGCAAAATATGTATCCAAAAGTGGATATTAGGTCATCTATATTAGATTGGAAACTAATATCCAAACACTCTGTGAGTTTCAATTCTTCATTGTCATATACCAAAAATAAGTCTTTAGTTCTTCTCAAGTACTTTATGATTATTTTTACGGCTAACTAGTGACTCTTAGCAGGATTAGATTGGAACCTACTCGTAACACTTAGTGAGTGTGCCACATCTGTTCTTGTATATTGAACTTTATATAATTATGCTTTATGTAGTAGATGCATAAAGTATGTGGGACATTTTATCTCTTGTTGAAATTCTAAGGGACCATAGACTTGGAGAGACTATAATCACATCCCAAAAAGGAGGAATCCCTTTTTAGATTCTTCCATACTAAACCTCTTTAGTATTTAGTTTAATGTATGGGATTTGAGAAAGCCCTAGTATCTTCCCTGATCTATCTTTATAGATACGTATTCTTAATCGCAGGATGTATTTCCTAAGTCCATCATGGAGAGTTGTGTAGATAAGAATGCTTTAGTACAGTCTAACATTTCTACCTTATTCCCAATGAGAAGGACGTTATCGACATAAAGTACAATAAACGGTATACTACTCCCACCAGCCTATTTATAAAGATTCATACACCTTTTTAACAAAGCAAAATAATTTGACTAGCTTATCAAAAATGTATGTTCTAAGTTCGGGATGCCAATTAGAGTCCATAGATGGATCTTTAGAGTTTGGAAACCTTTTGCTCACTCTATTTGGATGTAAAATCTTGTTGTTTCTCTATGTAAATTTTTTCTTCAATGTTACCATTGATGAAAGCAGTTTTCATATCCATTTGCCATATTTTATAGTCATAATATGCAGCTATAGCTAGTAAGATCCAAATGGACTTAGGTATAGCAACTGGTGAAAAGGTTTTCTCAAAATTGATACTGGGTCTTTGAGTGTAACGTTTTGCCACCAGTCGCACCTTAAAAGTTACTACTTCTCCATCTACCCCAAGCTTTCACTTATAGATCCACTTGCAACCAACAGGAACTATTTCTTTTGGTGGATCTACTAAAGTCTATACTTTGTTTGAGTACGTGGAATCCATTTCGGATCTCATGGCATAAAGCTAATATCCTGAATCTATGTCCGACATAGCTTCCTTATAGGTCTTCGGATCTTTATCCTATTAATTCACCTCATGAAGAAATTTAAACGTTTTAGGTTACTTCTTGTTCCGATTTGATCTTTTCAGAAGTTATGTGTGAGGCTATGTGATTTTTATTTATTTCTACCACTTGTGGAATTTATTGTTCATCTTAAACTTCACCAAGTTCAATTATAATACCTTTTATATTTTATAGAAATTCTCTTTTCAAAAAGACGACATTCCTCAAAACAAACATATTTTATTTTGAGAGATCATAAAAGCAATAACCCATAAACTCTCTTGGGTGTCTCAAACTTGCACAAGATAGATCTGCTATCCAACTTATCTCCTACTATCCATCTCACGTAGGCGGGAGGTCCCCAAACTTTAGATAATGATATTAGGCTGCTTTGCCATGCCATATCTCATATGGTGTTTTTGGCACCAACTTTGAAGGTGCTACTTTTAGTAACTTTGCTACTGTCATTAAACTGTATCCTCAAAAGGATATAGGCACATCAAAGAAGCTCATTATGGAATGTGCCATGTCCAACAAGGTAAGGTATTTTCTCTTGGCTACTCCATTGTGTTGGGGTGTGCTAGGTGGAATCCATTAACAGAGAATCCCATTCTCCTTTAGATAATCCAAGAATATGGTACTTAAGTATTTTTTCTCTTACTCCAATCAAAGGGCTTAATACTAAGGCCCTTTTGCTTTTCTACTTCATTGTTATACTCTTTGAAGTTTTCAAAGGCCTCAGGTTTATACTTCATAATATACATTTGTCCAAACTGACCATTACCATCCGTGAAAGTGATGAAGTAAGAATAGCTTCCTATCCCACTCACTTTTGGTGGTCCACAAAAATTCGTATGGATCAAATCTAAAGGATTTATGGAGACCACCATTTGTCTTACAAAAGGAGCTTTGGTCATTTATCCTTTCAAACAAGATTCATAAGTAGGAAGGTTCTCAATGCTACTAACATCTAGTGCTTCTTGAGCTTCTAACTTGTTCATCCTAGTTGTTTGGAGATATGGCCAAGTCTTGTATGCCACATCATGGCATTATCTTGGATATCTAATTTCTTACTTGGTTGAGAGTGCATTATTGATGGTTTAGAATTCAATATGTACAATCCTTGTTAATTGTACCATAAGCAACTAAAAAACTCATTCTTTAATGCCTTCAATATGCCATTTGATATAGAAGGATCAAATTCTTTGCTATCCAAAAATGGGAATTAAAATAATGTTCTCAACAATATATGGTACAATATGACAAAGGTCCAATACAAGTATAGAGTTCTCTAAGTTAAACTTATAGTAAGCCTTCAGCTTTGGACACAACTTTTGCTCCTTAGCCAAGGTGGTGGATTATATCCATGTCACTTAGTTTTATTCTTTTTTCAATTCTTTTGCAACAACTTACAAAGAAAAGAACCACATGTCATATTATATATCTATGAGAAAGAATTCATCCTTAATGCACCTCAATAAGGTACATGCCTTCTTAAGGGTTGCAAGGTATTCCTTGAAATAGTATTCCCATTAGCCTATTTTGCCCAAGTAGAAACAAATAATATTGACCATTTCGTCTATGATCTTCTTGACTCCTTCAGATGTCTTTGATAGTTGGTTTCCCATAGAGAAAGAACATTTCTTCCTTTTTACCTCTCTTTCTAGCACCTCTATGGCCCATAAACGTGGAGGAGGAAACAAGTGTTAAAGGTTTGCCCTTATCATGGTAGTCTCCTTCTAAATTAACATTTTGATCAATAAAACTCGATGAGGATGAGAGGATTAAATCCTCATGGAGATTATTGTCCATCACTACGTCTAAGTTGAAAAGCTTCTCAAGCTTAACCATCTTTAAACCATATTCGATGACATGACTTCCTATTCATCCTAACTTGAAAAGTCTCCTTAAACAACATGAATATGTCATACCTCATTTGCTTTACAACTCTTTGTAAACTTTAACCAAGGTATAATTCATGTGTCCTTGAGACTTTTAAAGTGTTTGTAGATGCCATTATGAGAGTAAGGGATGGGACTATCCTAAGCCCAATTCGTGAACTTTCCACATGTCTTTAGATCTGCATTAATCCCAAAGGGATTAGGAGTACCGTGATATAGGACCTATATCCGCTTGTATGAATCTAGAATGATTTTTGAGGTTAAGTTAATTGTGGAAGTTTGGCCCAATTGGTTTATTAATTTCCAAATTAATGTTGAGTGGAATTTTAACCATTCTTGAGATTTCACAAATCCTCAAAGTGAAAAAGAGAATATGAGCATATGATTGAATGTGATGTTAAAACATGTTCATGCTTTTCAAGTATATTTTTCTCCTACTATTTTATTAAGTTTTTCACCCCCAAGAAGAATTCAGGAAATTGAATTTTCTAGTGAGAATCAAGACCCAATGACTTGTCAATAGATTCTCGTGATTAGGTGCCATCTAATAGCAATCAAAGGGTAAGCAACTTTTGCTAATTACATCTTATGCAACTCTTGATATATTTTGCCTCATTGTTTATATAGACACACGTAACTATGCAGAATCTATACTATTAAGTGTTAAGTTCAACATGCCAATCAAACTTTATTTCAAGATGGCCTCACAAAATTCCCCATGATCGAGTGCTAATGCGTGAGGGTTTCCAAGTTAAAGGTGCATGTTAAGCTAAGTGTATGCTCATAGCTTTCCTCCTAAGTGTGACTCTCGTGATTGAGTGCCATTACACAAAATTGGTAGTATCATCATGGCATACACTATTGGTGGAAGGCTTGGATTAATTAAAACTCTTTTAATTTGTATCTATTTTAACTTAATATTTGAAAATACTTAGACATTCTAAGTGGAGGATTTTTGCTTGTAAAGATCTCATCATTTTATCTTCTTATTAGATTCTCTATATCCTAATTATGCACCTCATACATCAATAGGATATGAAAAGCTTAAATAGGTAAATAGCCTAGCATGCTTCTAGGGTGGGATGACCATGAGCCTAACCAAGTGATGCACTTAGAGCCATGGGTGAATCACTTCAGTTGATTTTAAGTGGGTTGAATTAAACTAAACTATTACATGAGTGTATCCCATACATTTATGGGTCTTGAATTGGTCTCCATGCCTCTATTGGACTCCTTGCTCAATGTAACATTACATGAAATGGAAATTCTCACCCTTGGAGGTTCTACTTTCATAACTTTTACAAGATGGAACAAGAGGCATGCAAGCCCCACTTAATACAACCTATTTCAATAATTTTGAAACAAATAAAATCAATTTAAAAGGCTCATGATCATCCCCATTCATTCATCATTCGTTCAACAATTAAATGAACAATAAATAAATCTAGAATTATCAATTAATTCCAACAATTAAATGCCCATCTCATAAATAAATAATTAAACTAAGCATAACACTTGTGCCATTAATAGGAGATCAACTTTAACCAATTTTCAAAAGCATTCAAATATGTCAAACATAATTTTGAGGCATAGCATAACATTTGTGCAACTAATGTGTGTGGTACAAAAACTTGTTGCGCATTAAAAGAGTTGAGATAACAACTCAAAGCTCATCGAACACCCTTAAAATTGGGCTGCTTGGTAGCCCTTAGTGAACGGCTGGGCAGTCTATGTGCAGGGTGTGTGCACACTGCTAGGCTAGCACCTAGGTTGTGCTAGTAGCCTTGGATTTTGAGGTTTGAGGCTTGCTAAATATGAGGTTTGAGGTTTGAGGCTTGCCAGGTTAAGGCTCTCCACTTAACTTTTATGCACCAACAGTTTTAGCATATGTTTTCAACATCATGACACACATTTCAAATCAATTTCTAGATTCAAAACACTTTTTAAAACTAGAAATACAAGTGTTCAAACATGCTTTCAAAAATTCACAAAAAGCAAGAATCAAATTCTTCAAATATTGTCCAACATAATTCTAATCTTATGGATCCAAAATAGACCAAAACTTTTTCAGTCATAAATTATGATGCTATATCAATGCATAACATTAATTAATGCTAAAACACTTTTCAACATTAATCACTATGAATTAAAACATACTAACTACATGAATTAACACTTAAAACATATAATAGCATGCTTTAAATTCATCAATCAAGGAGCCACATACAAATCAACTAAAATTTCCAATCCATCAATTGAATTGAGAATATGGTGATGAAGATCAATACATTACATGAATCAATCAACCAAGAAAAATCTAAATCTAAGCATAATTTAGGCTCTAATACCACTTGAAAGCAAGATAGGCACTAGGATCTATAATCAAAACTTCAAAACATAAAGTAACTAGTGCTTATGAGAAAAATAGGGATCAAATTATGCCATGGATTCAGATTTAGATAGAAGATTACCTTGATAAGCAAATCAGAGAAGAAACAAGTGAACACTTCACCAATTCTAGAATCTACTTGCTCTTGGCACAGTGAAAGGATTGTGACAATCGCCTTACCAAATTACCTCCAAAAAGTTTGGAAATATTACTGGAGATAGTCAACACTATATAGAATCTCTAGTCAAAAATTCAAATCGATTGGCCATCTAGATCATCCTGGAGAAAATCTCAACATCATACCAATGAGCAAGGCACACATCTTACCTCTATTGAAAATCTCAAAGTCATATCAATGAGAAAATCACCAAGTCATACCAATGAGAAAATCGCAGAGAGTTCTCTAGAAATAGAGCAAGGCACACATCTTGCCTATATTGAAATAGTCCACATACTAATGATACTTCCTAATTCTTTAGTTCATGGGCTAGAATAGAACCAGAGAATTGATGGTAGAGGCTAAATTTGGGGTTGGAAGATGAAGAAAGAAGCTTAGCCTTCAACAAATGAAATGCCTGCTTGCAAATATTTTGGAGGGAAATGAAGATCTAATTCTTCACACCATTTGTCGTATGCATGACCTTCTTTCTCTATATTTATATATAGAGGCTAAAAATGTGTGATGCCAAGTCGGCATCACATAATGCACGAGGGGGGGGGGATGGCCAAGTGGGGTGGCAAAATTTGAATTTAAATCTCACTTGAATTTCATTTGCATCTTAATTACATTTGAAATCTCATTTCAAATTAATTTAGGTGCCATCTCAAATCGCATTTGAGTCTTCTCTCCAAAATTCAATCTTCCTTAATTAGTCAAATTAAACTCTTTAATTTAATTAATTATCCTTTAACTTAACTCTTTAAGTCAAATGAGCTTAACTCCTTAAGCTAAATTTATTAACTTTTTAAGTTAACTTGACCAATTGATGGTCATGTTAACACTAAATAATTAACTCCTTAATTATTGATCTAATTTAACTCTTAAATTAGTTGATTAATTTAACACTTAAATCAATCAAGCTAAAATTAACCCTTAAAGTTGGCCCTAAAAATTGGTCCACTAGGAGACACCATTTTCTAACACCTTAGAAAATTCTCTCAATTAATTAGGAAGCTAATTAAATTTTATGTGTGATCTAATAGGTTCTACTATTCATTGGACATGGGCTTACAACTCCTTGTGACTTTTGAATATCTTATTTTCATTCTAGTTTAAAATTCCTTTTAAACTAGTCAACTCAATTCAATTAATCTTATTAAATAAAGAGCACCCAATCTCTATAGTTGATGTTCAACATCAACCCTATGGAGCCTTGCTAATTGGTTGAAATGAATATTCTAGAGAACCATCATCGCTCTACGTGTGCCATGCAAATATGGTCATTTTATCTTCTGTCTCCCGAAAGAGGCCTAAGGCAAGATATTTGTTGGCTCCCTAATAGCCTTGATACTATGTCTCTATTCTCAATATTCAATCCCTGTTGTGTGACCTCACCTTTGAAAAACTCCTTTTCTAAATTGTCACAGCACCTTGGGCAAGGATTTCTAGGAATCGATCATCATAAAACACATAGGAGATGTACTTGCCCTTCATAACAACGAAAAGTCAGATTCTATCTTGGATCTCACAAACTTCTATGCCAATTAGCTCATACCTAATCTCAACCCAAAGGATCGGCTAGGTGGCCAAGGTGAGTCAATGCATGAGGACTAGATATAAGGTTACCATGGATCTTGAGGTTAGAGGACTAATATTATGCTCTAGGTAAGCAAAAGAACTAGCCACTACCAACTTGTCACTTTGACTATTTAGTGGATTCTTCGGTGGGTCTTCAGTGTCTTATTTTCTAACAAACATCCACTAATATGCACACGTATCTTATACAATTATTCATGGAATGGAGAAATCTCCAACCCTTGGATTTATGAATCGTTAGTGCAAGTCTATTCAGATCTTAGATGTCCAGTCTCATGAGATCGTTTGACTTGATAGATTTAATATCACGATTGTGTGGGACTTATTCTATGGTCTGCAAACCAAGTTTCGTAGTCATAGGTGATCTAAGGGCTTCATCCAAATGCTAGTGAAGTGAAATAAAGCATAAGATGAAGATAACCATATCAAGAATATCTTTCAACCAAGATTGTACTATAGGTGAAATAGTTTACAAGGCCAATCTCATTGGCTTGCAGAGCACTATTCCAATAAAATGGATGTTTCAAGTTTTGATTCATCTCATGAATTTAATACATATACTTGTAGTGTTGGCAACAAAAAGATGATGAAATATAGGATGATGAGTCATTCCAGCTAAACACACATCACCATTTGCAAAACAAAAAGATAGAGACTCATATAAAATTTTTGGTGCACCACAAAATTGACAAGGAAGCACAGAAGGTAGAACCTATTAATTAATGAAAATTGTATAAAGACATAAGAATCAAGTTGACCTTTGATTGAAAGAAAAATTATTTAAATGAGTTATATCTATCTCTTGAAGATATACTGCTATATTAAATTCAAGAGTTTGGTTTAATTGAATCGAAGGTAATGAGCTTTCAAAAGAGAAGCTTTGATTAGTATTAGGAAGAGTATAATTAGATGATACTTTCAATGGTCTAGTTGTAACTACTAATTACCCAGGATTCCTAGCCTTTCTAGTGTGATCCGAAGATCACTTTTTATGACATTCCAACAACTTCTCTTTTTTCTCTATAGTCATATTTTGATATACTCTTTTTGCTCTCTCCATTTACTTCATTTTAGCTCCTTGATTTCTTTCATCAATAAATGATTTCTTATATATTGAAAATTCCACAAATGAAAACACAAGTAAAGTAGCAAAAAATTGAAGCTAGATATGTTGGATAATGCCTCATAAGCTAATTAGACTGGCCTTATAAACTATTTCAATCTTGATAAAATCTTGATTGAATGATATTTTCATATGACTACCTTCATTTTATGCTTTATTTCACTTCACTCGCATTTGGATGAAGCCTTTTAGATCACCTAAGACTGCAGGACTTAGTTTAATGACCATAGAATAAGTCTCACATAGTTGTGATCTCAAATCTTCCAAGTCATCGAATCTTATGAGATGAGGCATCTAAGATTCGGCAAGACTTGCACTAACGATGCATAAATCCAAAAGTTGGATATTGCTCCATTCCATGAGTAATTGTATGAGATACGGGTATATGTTAGTGGATGCTTGTTAGAGAATAAAGACCTACCAAAGAATCTACTAGATAACCATAGTGGCAAGTTGTTGGTGGCTAATTCTCTCACTTACGCTAGTGTATATTATTAGTCCTATGACCTAAGGATCCATGATAACTTTATGTTCTGTCCTCATGCTTTGACTTCTGCTTGAACACCTAGTAGGGTTTCCTGGTTGAGATTGGGTATGAGCTACTTCGCATAGAGGTTTGTGAGATCCAAGAAGGAGTCTGACTTTTTGCTATTAAGGAAACGACAAATATCTTACCTTAAATGTTTTTCAGGAGATAGGAGACGAAAAGACTGTATTTGCATGGTACTTGTAGAGCTATGATGGTTCCCTAGAATATTCATTTTAGCTAATTAGTTGGGCTTCTTGGGCTTAAGGTTGGACATCAACCATGGAGATTGGGTATTCCTCAATTAATAAGATTAATTATTGAGTAGTTTAGTTTAAAAGGAGTTTTAAACTGAAATGAATATAACATATTCAAAAGTCACAAGGAGTTGTGAACCCAAGTCCAATAAATGGTAGAGCTTATTTAGTCACACACAAAATTCAATTAGCTTTCTAATTGATGGAGAAAATTTTCTAAGTGTTAGAAAACTTACTCCTAGTGGACTGATTTTATGATACCAATTTTCAAGGTCATTTTTGGCTTAATTAATTTAAGTGTTAAATGAATTAATTAATTTAAGGAGTTAAATTAGATCAATAATTAAGGAGTTAATTATTTGGTACCAACATGACTATCAATTGGTCAAGTTAAGCTTAAGAGTTAAGCTTTTGTTGAGTTTGGAAGCAATATTTCTTTATAAGGCTACCTTACCCCCTCCCACCTGTAATCTTTTCATTGTTCTAGGCTTCTCAAAAAGACCAATCACTAGAGCACAAGAATAAAGAGCCAACCTTCAACCAATGCTATATAGTTTTCTTTGTTGGAGTGTAGTTTTGATAAGAAAAGGCTAAGTTAAAGAGCAGATTCATGCTATCCTGTTAAATAGTTGAAAGGCTATCACATTATTGCACTCAAATCCATTCAGTTAAATATATCACTAGAGCCTCACCAAAGAGATAGTTGCTTATAGCGCAATAGCTAATTGTCCAGCTCTATTTGCATACAACATAATCCTCAGTTGACCAACATTTAGTGATTTTTGTGTAGTGGTGTTGACATATCACTTAAAAATTAAGTTCCTAACACTAACAAATATTGGGAAACTGACTTGCAATGTGAAGAAAACATAGAGGTGTTATGCTTTATTAGTTGATGGAAGTTTTTTCAAAAACACGAAAGCCAATAACAAAAATTCCAAGCCTATGACTGAATATCAACCTAACATAAAGAAGACAAAAATAGAAAAAACAACAATCGGGAAACTTAGAGCAAGACCATACTAATCAAATAAAAAAGGGGAGTCCATTTCAATGTTCATGTTATTCATTTTATAACTATGTTGCTTTTACTGCATTATTTATTTATTTAGCAAATTAGGAAGCATGCATCCCTGAATTCTACTGATCAATGAAATTTCAATCTTATGAAGATTACTATATATGCCTGGTACTTGTGAACATGTTTTCTCAAGGTCAACAAAACCTACTCTAGCAAATAGCTGACAAATATTCGATGCCAATTATCAAAATTCACGTAGTCTACCTAATGAGAAAGGTTGATAAAAGAGAAATAAAAATGCACAACTCACAAAAGCCTAGAGTCCTTGATAAGGAATGGGGATGAGTAACCATTAAATCAAAGTACCTAATTACTACTTAAAAACACGTCTAATATGCCTTTGACTCCTCGATGAAAAATGACACTAGACACACAACTCAAATGAAGGTAATTCCGAATGCACTAGAAAATTTACTAGACTCATTGACAAGAAAGATAAAGAGTCTACAACTAAATCCTAGTTGATGCCATCACTAAGTCACTTTGACATCTCCCAAGGACAAACAATAGGGGGAAGGAGAATATGGAGCAATACTACCATAAACAAAATAAAGAGACCAGCTATCAAGGAAGATTGTAGGAACAAAATTGCATAAACATCAATAAAAGCAAGTCAATAAGGAAAAAAAATGTATATTAATGTTCAAATCTGCTTAGTTACATCAAAAGAAAAAAGAGAGGGGCGAAACTTCCCAAGAAATTTGGGACTCTCTGGATCATAGGCAGATGAAGCATTTAGGGTAGAGATAGCCCCAAGATTAGCTAGGCCATTCCTCTTTGTTGCTCGTGTAGTATCTTTAGCTACTTAAGTAATGAGCATATCAACAAGATCTATAGTAAGGCCAAATTCAGTAGGAAGGAACCTTAACATCATCATTTTCTGAATTGGAGGAGAATGAATGTAACCTCCTCAAGTCATTGATTTTTAAGTTATAATGTACGACCGTTGCTATTTCTTGTAATATCTTTATTAGAATGACTATCTTTGATGAAAAAATACATAACTTTAAGGGGTTTCCCTTGTAGCCAACATTAGAGTCATCTTGTATGCCCGTAATACTCTAGGAAGGTCGTCTATCCATTTGTGGGTTTTTCCTTCCAATTGTGTCTTGATATGTTTGGTGTTAGTTTTATTAGTGACATTTAATTTTATATTAGTTGGTTGGTTCCCAATGGAGGTGAAATATTGGTAGATTTCAATGTGGTTGCACTATTCGATGATTTTCTTAGTCAAGAATTGAGAACTTTTGTTTGATGTGGTAGTTCTTTGTAACTTGAATCTATTAATGATATTTTTCAAAATAAATCTTTGAACTACCACATCTATAATTTTTGGAATTGCCTTCACTTCAATCTATTTCATGAAACACTCTACCACTATTATAATGAATTCTTCTTTACCTGATGCCATGGGGAAATGGCCTTTCTATGTTGAATCCCTATTGAATGAATGGCCAATACATATCAATATTTAACATAATCATCATGGGTAAATGAGAAGTGTTCTAGTCAAATTGACATGCCTCACATTTCATTGAGAATTCGGCTGTATCTTTAACTAAAGTTGGCCAGAAGTATCCCTAGTGCATAACTTTATGTTATAGCGATCAATCTCCCATGTGGTTTTTGCAGCTTCTTGTACATATTCTTGTAAGACCACAAAAATTTGAGTGGGCTCCAAGCACCTAAGTAGTGGTTTAGCTAGTTTCTTGAAGAGAAAGGCCACTCTTATTAAGAGAATATTGGGATGCTCAAAATTGAGATGTCGTCTACAATTTTATTCTCTAGTAGTCTATTTTCACAAAGGTAATCAACTATTTCATCTTGCCATTTTGGTTTTGCTCTTTCTAAAGATAAAATAAATAAAGTATTGGTGTTCATATTACATTGTCCAATCTAAGGTTGGTCGGCTATTAAGAATGTGATTGTCCTTTTCCTTGTTCCTCTAATAGAGCTAGCAAAATTTGAGAGTGCATTGGCTTATTCATTTTTTGATCTTAGCACTTGGTTGAGGATATATGTTTTAAATTGACCTTGAAGTTCCCTCATTCTAGAAAGTACAATTGATCATAAAGGTCTTGTTTGCTTCGCAAGATCCATCAAGCTAAGTTGCTATCAACTGGAAATCCGTGATGGCTATGAGTAATTCAACTCCATTACCTAGCACCATTTTCATTTTTGCAATCAACGCCTCACACTTAGCTTCATTATTTATAACATGGAAATTCAACTTGAGCAAAAAATTTGGTTTCAAACCTTCTAAAGATTGGTGAGAGTTTTAATTACCTCCTTGGGTGGTGGTAGATGATTCATCAATTGAAGGCATCCAAGGAGTAGAGCAATCATTCTCATTGGAGAGTCTGATTCACTCAACTAGGAAGTTATCTAAGATTTGCACTTAATCACCATCTTAGGTTAAAAGTAATTAAATATCAAATTAGCTTAGCTCAATGGCCCAATTTGTGAGTCTGACGAAAATGTCAAGTTTTGTTGCAACTTTCTTTAGCGACTGGTTAGTTAAGACAGTTATTATATGTGATTGGAAGAAAAGCCATAGTTTTCTTGCAGCTGTGACAAGTGCAAGTGTGCAATTTTCAATTTCTAAATAGTTTTCTTTGCTCCCTAAAGAATTTTACTAACATAATAAGCAGGTTGAAGGGCAGTTTCATAAATGAAAACTAATAACAAGCTAATTACATGAAGTCAAATAGCTAAATGCAAATATAAAATTTTCCCAGAGTTGGGTTTTACTATAAGTGGTGGAGTTGACAAGCATTGATTGACATTGGTTGTGGCTTTGTCGCAATCCTCAAACTACTAGAATTTTCTAGTATTCTATAGAATCTTGAAGAAAGGTAAGTTTTTATTTGCTAATCTAGCTTGAATCTAGAGGGCAATGATTTTTCCCACTAAGCTTTGAACTTCCTTTATTGATTTTTAATGTTGTAATACCCTAGAATTCTCAAATATTTTATGGGTTGGCCTCAATTCCCTTTTGGGTAATCATTTAGCTAAAGAATTTTTTACTACAGACCCCGAATAAGCACTTAGAGAGATTTAGGTTCATGTCGATTTTTCTAACGATTGAACATGTGTGGGAAAGGTCCTTTAAGTGGTCACGTCATCCACATAAAATTCTGTTAAGTTGCTAATTTCTTTGTCAAACATGTGTTTGGGCAGCTATTGGCAAAGTTGTTCCTATATTTTCCAATGTGAATTTCATGACCAGAAAATAATAAATGCTTTTATAGATGTTAAAACATGTTTTATCTTAATCTTTGAGTGCAATAAATATCTGATAACATCCTTGGAAAGCATCTATCATGTTTAGCAGTACACAACTTGCCATGGAATATACGTAGGGATATTGACGATTCCTAACCTTTAAATCCCAACCAAAACCTCTCGACCTATTACATTAAAAAAAGGCTAATTGTTTTAAGTATCTAAATGATCAAGTTGACTACAAGGCTTCAGAATTCAACCCACCACAAGGCGGTGGTATTTAATATTAATAGAACATTGCACCTCCTAATTTTGTTCCATAATATATAGTTGTGGCACTCATAATTTGAACGCTATTAGGCCACAAGGTAATAGTGCCTACCTTTGCCTATTAAATCAGTCTACCAGCAGATCTTCCTTACTATAGCAAAAGACTACATTACCCTTGTTATGAAATAAACTCCCAATAGTCTTTTAAGGGCTACACAGTAAAGATGTATTGTCCCTTTATAAATTAGACCCTTTTCCCCATGCCACTGGGTAAGTCTATCATTTTCATATTTTGCCCCTGACTATCTACTTACTATCTCTCCTCTAGTTTACTGATTTAAGCAATAGAGGGTTTTATCTGAGAGCCACCTCGAGAAGCATAACAAGGCTTTTTTAGTTGTGGGTTCAACCTCCTTGCCTACTAGAAAGCTAAGCTCAACCTTACCCCAAAGTTTCTCATCAAAAACTTACTCGCATCCACATCTCAAAAATCTTTCCTCACCATACATAATTACAACAAGTAAATAAATCAATTAAATATGGAAATAACAAATAAGATATATTTTCTAATTTTCTTTTATCATTTTTGTTCACACATGTTGCATACTACAAACTTCAGTTGGGATCATGTTGTTTGCTAAAAATATTACAATTTCATTTAATATAATTTTCAATTATGTGTAATAAAATTCTTCCAAGGAATGTGTAACCATTTCCAATATAATAAAAGACAAATTGCAATTTTTATCAAATATGATGAATAAATTTGTATTATAAAAAAAACATAGAATGAAGAATTGGTAATTTTTAAGGAAAAAATGATAAGGTAATATAAGTGTGGTTTTCCTTCGAAATTGAAATGTTAATAATTTATAAAGTATTACAATCATTTCTTCTTAATTATTAAATTTTTTTATATATTTTATAATGTAAAATGTTGATACTATTTTCACTATATTTTACCTCAGTTGAACTTTGTACCCAAGAACAGATAAATAAATAAATAGATAGTTAAGTAAATATATATAGTGCACATAATCCTTCTCCTATGCATATTAGAGAAGTGTATTAGTGATCGAATTTGAAGAACTACATTGATAATCTTTAATAAAGTATTTTTTTCTTTTTTTAATATTTATATACATATACATGCATATAAAATTTGTTAGGATTCAAATATTGCACCTCATACCTATAAATGTGAAGGCAATGTCATTCGATTAATTGAGTTTATTCTTATATTCATATTTTATAGTTAATTTAGTAAAATTATCAACAACTAAGTCTTCATGGGTATTTTCTAAAGCTATTTTCACTATCAACATTATTTGAAAACTAAGCAACCATCAACTTAAGTATATTTTTATTGGAAAAAGTTAAAAAATAAATAGAAGGGCCCAATTAAATAAATAATAATTAAGTAAATGGCAAAAAGCCCAATAAATTAAGTAAATTAAGATAGTCACCATATCTAGTTAGTTGACGTCCACCAATCACTTAGTCACTATAAATATAAACTCCTAAAGTCAGAACTAACATAGAAAAATCATTCATAAAAGAATCTTGAGCTTTGGCTTTATATAAACATGCTTTGGAGTAGAAACCCTCTCAAATTAGCTAACTTCCAAAAAGCATCCTAAATATATTTTTGAGCAACATTATTTTGGTGCCATCTATAGGAATTTCCATCTAAGAGCAAGGAATATCAAGGATGTAGATAAGAAGTAGAGCTCTATATTTCACCACCTTTGTTGCTCCAAGAGGTGAGAATATAGAGAAGAACAAAGTCTTATCTGGTATTGGTGCTAGTACATGAGGCGCATTAGCTACTAGATAGGACACCAGCTAGTAAGTTGTATCCTTTGGAGGACCTTTATTATAGATGACCGAAGAAGCATCAATGGCATTATTTGAGAAAGCTTCTGCACAAGTTATGAGTAAAGTGATTGCCAATATGTTGAAAAGCATGGTCCTTAAGAGCAACCTAATCGTATTGCCTGAGTAGAGAATTCTCGTCTTTCCCTAGAGATGACAGAACAAAGAATAAACCAAGACCAAGATAGCACCCCTCCTCTACCTTAGTAAGTAGATGTGTAGTCCTTTATTTGGGCTAACCTATATCGGTGATTGCCTGCCATAACTAGAGCTTAGACTTATAATACCCTAATGCTTAGAAGGAATAAGAAACAAATACTTTCTACTAACTATCACTGTTTCTAAACACAGCCCCTTTTACCCACTCATTTTAGGAGAATCACTCCCCGAAAGCTTGAAAATTGTAAACTTATCAAATTTTAATGAAATGACGGACCCTTAAGATTACTTTGACAACTTTTTCTTGAAGATAGAGATTGATGACCTTAGCGAATCTACCTACTATAAGATGTTTGCAATACCCTAGGTAAATGTGCAATAGAGTGGTTCAACCAAATGCTAGTAGGATCTATCACTATCTAAAAATAACTAGGTAACATTTCTTCTATAATATCTCCATCAATCTAGAGTACCCCAAAATGACAACTCACCTCCCATACATTATCAAATAGATGGATGAAGGAACCTTAGGGAACTATATTGACTAGTTTATCTAGGCAGTCACTAGATCCTATACATATCTAACAAAATCTGAAACATTAAAGCCCCAAGAAACCATTGTAGGTTTATGTGGCACTAAGGTCCAAATATTTTCACAAAAGACTAAAACAACTAGTCCACACAAACACCCCAAGGTTCAAAAAATGCATGGAATTCATATTTGGAATGGGAAAACACCTAGGTGATGGAAAAAATGAAGAGCACAAGTCAAACTCTTTCCAACCATCAAATAGGCTCTTCATGGGCGCAATAAGATCACCACCAATTTTTTCTTGGATGGACTCTTCTGTTTGGGTGGAAATTTTTACTGGAACTCCTCAACCCTTTGAAGATTCTATATTCTAAATTTTAGGCCAATTAGAACTTTAGAGGTATTCCTAGAAGAAGCAAAAATTGACTACCAGAAACTATTCGAGTAAAAAGTAAAAGCAACCAAAATAGATTGCTTCTAATGCAAACGTCCACACACCAAATATATGGCCTATTCTACACATAAAGGCTAGAAAATCAGTAGCAAATGAAGGAAGGAAGGCTGGGAATACTAAGGTGGAAGGAAGAGGGAGAAAGAGAGAGTGATGGGAGATTAATAACTTAGATTCCCACTATACAGTATTGTTGAGAGAAATCACACAAAATGTGCACACCTCACACCCCTATGGTCGGCACCTCTACCATATCCATATATAGGAGTGGTCACACACTGCCTACAAGGAGGTGATGCCAAGTGTCTTTTGCTTAAGTAGCCACTAACTTTGTGATTAATGAATTTAATTGAAGCACAGATTTCATCTAATGAAATGTCTTGTAATTAAATTCTAATCCTTATTAAATGAACTCTTCATTTAATAATTCTCCCAAAATTATCTCTTCAACTTAATTAAATTAAACACTTTAATTTAATTAATAATTATTTGACTTAACTCTTAAGTCAAAGCGCTTAACTATTTAAGCTAGTCAAAATTAATTTAACCCTTAAATTAATTTTAACCAATTGATAGTCATGTGACATCAATTAGTTAGCCTTTAATTATTTAATCTAAATTTAACTCTTAAATTAATTTGACCAATTTAACATTTAAATTGATCAAGTCGAAATGACTACAATTTTGTCTTCTCCAAAAATTTCCATGAATTTTTTAACTTTTAGAAAATTTACCTTCCTTCAATACGCTATTTTATTGGCTTTTGTGCGTGACCTATTAGGTTCAACCATTCATTGGACATGCACTCACAACTCCTTGTGACTTTGGAATATCAAATATTCACTTTAGTTTAAACTCCATTAAACCAAGTGACTTAATTCAATTAATCTCATTAATTGAAAAATATCTAATTTCCATGGTCGATGTCCAACCTCATGCCCATGGAGACCAATTAATTGACTAAAATAAATGCTTTTAAAAAACTATTCTAGCATTACGCGTACCATGCGAATACGGTCCTTTCGTCTCCTATCTCCCAAAAAAAGCCTAGGAAAAGATATTAGTCGGCTCCCTAATAGCCTCAATCCTATGTTTCTATTCTTAATGTTCAATTTCATTGTGTGACCTCACATTTGAAAAACTCTCTTTCCAAATTATCACACCACCTTGCGCAAGGATATTTAGGAATCAATCATTGTGGAACACCTAGGAAATGTATTTACTTTTCACAAAGATAAGGAGTCAAATTTCTTTTGGATGTCACAAACCTCCATGTCTAGCAGCTCATGGCCATTCTCTACCTAAATAACCCAATAAGTGACCAGAAAAGAGTTAAAGAATAAGGGCCAAACATAAGGCTACCATAGATCATTATATTAAAGGATTAATAGTAATATGCACTTGCATAAATGAGAGAACTTGCTACTAATGATATGCCACTTCAACTATCTGGTGGATTCTCTAGTTGGGTCTTCAGTACCTTTTTCTTTATCAAAAACCCATCAACATGTTTCCATATCTCATATGAGATTGCTCATGGAATGAAACAACATCCAATCCTTGGATTCATTCATTGTTAGGGCAAGTCTATCAAAATCGTAGATGCCCTGTCTCATAAGATCTTATGACTTAAAAGATTTAAGATCACAACCATGTAGGACTTATTCCATGATCACCACCTAGTGCATGACCAAGTCTCATAGTCTTATGTGATCTATGGGCTATATCTAAATACAAGTGAAGAAAATAAAGAGCATAAGATGAAGATGGCCATATAATGAAAATCATTTAATTAAGATTGTCTTATGATGAAATAGTTTACAAAGCCAATCTAATTGGCTTGCGGGGTACTTTTCCAACAACTATAGCAATGAAGTCACTTGCCACTTTTGGAGAACTCTTTATCCAAGTAGAGGAATGTACCCAGATTGAGGAAACAATAAATCTAGTAGATGCCAACAAGTATAAATCACAAGAGGAAAGAACTAATATTTCTAGGAAGCAAGATGATCATTGATCATATCCTACTAGGACACCCTACATATATATGCTCCTAAATATTGCAATAGTACCCTATAAGCTAATGATATTAGCCTTGTAAAACGATTTCCTTGTAAAATAATCTTGATTGAATGATATTCTTTATGGGGCCATCTTTATCTTATATTTTATTTCACTTTACTAGCATTTTGATGAAGCCTTTAAATCACACATGGCTATAGGACATGGTCAGTTCACTAGGTGGTGATTGTGGAATTAGTCTTACACAATCATGATCTTAAATCTTTCAAGTTATACAATCTTACAAGATAGGGCATCTAAGATTTGGATAAACTTGTAATAACAATGCATAGATCCAAGAGTTAGAGATTACTCTGTTCCATGAGCAACTATATGAGATACAGGGGCATGTTAGTGAGTGCTTGTTAGAGAACAAGGTACTAAAAATGTACTGGAGAATTCACTAGATAGCTGTAGTGGAAAGTCGATCATGGCTAGTTCTTCTACTTACACTAGTGTATATTATTAATCCTCTTACCTGAGGATCTATAGTAACGTTATGTTCAATCCTCATGCTTTAACTCTTTCTTAACCACCTAGCTAGTCCTTCGGGCTAAGATTAGGTATGAGCTACTTGGCACGAAGGTTTGTGAGACCAAGATGGAATCTGACTTTTTGCTATTATCAAAGGCGAGTGCATTTCGTATGTATTCTATAATGATCAATTCCAATAAATTCTTGCGCAAGGTGGTGTGGTAATTTGAAAAAGAAGTTTTCCAAAAGAGAGGTCACATAAGGGAATTGAACATTGAGAATAGATGTATAGTATCAAAACTATTAGGGAGCTAAAAAATATCTTCTCTTAGGCCTCTTCAAGAGATTGGAAATGGAAAGACCGTATTTGCATGGTAAGTGTAGTGCATGGTTCTCTAGAATATTCATTTTGGCTAATTAGTTAGGCTCCATGGGCTTGAGGTTGGATATCGACTATGGAGATTGGATACTCTTCAATTAATGAGATTAATTGAATTAAGTCAACTAGTTTAAAAGGAATTTTAAACTAGAATGAACATAAAATATTCAAAAGTCACAAGGAGTTGTGAGCTCATGTTTAATGAATGGTAAAACCTATTGGGTCACACACAAAAGCCATTTAGCTTCCTAATTTTTTTCAGTAGAAAATTTTCTAATTGTTAGAAAAGGATTTCTCTTAGGAGATTGATTTTTAGGTGCCAATTTTGAAGGTCAATTTTGGCTTGATTAATTTAAGTGTTGAATTAATCAACTAATTTATGGAGTTAAATTAGACCAACAATTAAAGTGTTAATTATTCAGTGCCAACATGATCATCAATTGGTCAAGTTAACTTAAAGAGTTAAGCTAACAAAATTAAGCTTAAAGAGTTAAACTTGTTTGACTTATTCATTAAGTTAAAGGTTTATTAATTAAATTAAATTTTTTAATTTAATTAATGGGAAGAATATAATTTTTGGAGAGAAAATTCAAATTAGATTTTAATTAGCATCTTAATTAATTTGAAAATGAGATTCCTAATGTAATTAAGATGTAATTGAAATTCTAATGAGATTTGGATTTACATTTGCCACATGGCAACCCACATGACAATCCCCCAATGCATTATGGTTGCCACCTTGGCATAACACATTTTCAACATTTATATATAGATATAAAGAGAGAGAGGATTGGTTATAGCATCAAAGGTGTGAAGATTAGAATCTTTGCAAATTCCCTCCAAAACTATTTTGCAAGCATTACATTCATATGTTGAAAGCTTTGCTTTCTTCTTCTTCCTTCCAACCTAAAATGGGCCTCCATAGTTGTTGAATCTCTGGTCTTACTCCAACTTATAGACTAGAGATTTTGGAAGATCTAATTGGTGTGTGCATTTTAAAATTAGAGGCAAACAAGTTAGTTTGTTTGATTTTGTAGATCTACCTGCACAGAGTCTAATTTAGGAATTTTCTCCAGGGAGTTATAGATAGATTTTTATTCCAAAAATTTTACATATAGTTCATCATGGTGTTGATAAGGTCCAGTAATGTTTTTCGAAATTTTAAAGGAGTTTTAGTTTGGAGATTTTTGCACTCTTCCAGTTGCGCTAGTTGCAGAAAATTTTCTGGAATAGTGAAAAGTTCACTAGTCTCTCTTTGGATTTTTTTTTAAGGTAATGCTCTAACCAAATATGAATCCCTAGCTTGATTATTTCCTTTCTATGCTTGTAAGAATTAGTTAATTTCATGCTTTTGAAGTTTTGATACTTGGATCTTTGTGCCTTGCTTGCTTTTAAGTGGTATTGGAGCCTAAATCATGTGATGGCTTAATCTAGATCACCAAATTCTCTATTCAATTGATGGATTGGATTATTTGGTTGATGTTGTATGTGGGTCCTTGTATGATGGATTGAAATCATGCTATTATGTGATTTAATTATTTTAATTCATAATAATTAATGTTGAATTATGATTTCGCATTAATTGATGTTATATGTTAATATAGCATGTTGAGATTTGATCAAAAGTGTTTTGGTCATTTTTGGATCTAATGTGATTGGATTTTTATTGAAGAATATTATTTTAGTTTGTTTCTAAGTTTTGAAGGCTTGTTTGAGCTATTGTATTTTCATTTTTAAAAGGTGTTTTGAATCTGGAAATACATCTATTATGTGTGTTTACATGTTGGGAACATGTGCCAAAATTATTAGTACATGAAAGTTGGGTGAAAATTACATTTGGCTAGCCTTGAACCCCCTAAACAGGGGTTGCTGGCACAACCTAGGTACTAGCCAGGTGCCGTGCATATAACCTACCCAACCATCCAATTTTAGGGCTTTAGGTATGCTTTAAGTTGTTTTTCCTAACTCCTTTAATACTGAATAAGCTTTTGCATAAAATATATTAGATGCACAAGTGTTGTGCATGGCCTCAAAACTATGTTTGACATTTTTTGGTGCTTTTAAAAGTTAGTTAAAGTTAATCTTCCAATGTTGGCATAAGAGTTATGCTTGTTCAATTATTTGTTTATGAGATAAGCATTTAATTGTTAGAATTAATTGTGAATTCTAGATTTATTTATTTTTTATGTAATTATTGAATGGATGATGAATAAATAGTGATGATCATGAGCCCTTAATATAGATTTTATTTATTTCAAGTTGTTGAAATGTGTTGTATTAAATGGGGCTTGCATGCCTCTTGTTCTATTTTGCAAACGTTATAAGAGTAGAATTACTTGGACTGATGTTTTTTTTCTCTTGTAAAAGTTACAAGGAGCAAAAAGGATCCAAGGAGGCATGAAGACCCATGAATGTTTTGAATACACTCATGTAATAATTTAGTTTAATCAACCTACTTAAAATCAATTGAGTGATGTACCTATGGCTCTAAGTGCATTACTTGGTTAAGCTCATGGTCATCCCACCCTAGGAATATGCTAGGCACATTTACTTATTTATTTTCATATCCTTTTGATGGAAGAGATGCATGATTTGGATATAGAGAACTTAAATAAGGAGATAAAAATGATAAAATCTTTGCAAGCAAAAATTCTCCACTTAGAATGTTTAAGTATTTTTCAAATATTAAGTCAAAATATATTCAAGTTAAAAGAGTTTTAATTAATCCAAGCCTCCACTAATAGTGTATGTCATTGTGATGCTACCGATTTTGTGTGATGGCACTCGGTCACGAGTGTCACACTTAGAAGAAAAGTTGTGAGCATACACTTAGCATGAGATGCACTTTTGACTTGGGAACCCTCATGCCTTGGCACTCGGCCTTGAGGGATGGCGCGAGGCCATCTTAAGATAAAGCTTGATTGGTAGGTTTAACTTAGCACTTAGTAATATAAATGGCACACGATCACATAGGTCTATATGAAAAGTGAGGCAAAATATATCAAGAATTGCATGAGATGCAATTAGTAAAAGTTGCTTATCCTTTAATTGCTTATGGATGGCACTCAGTCACAACAATCCATTGGCAAGTTATTGCAGTCTTGATTCTCATTAGAAAATTTGATTTCCTAAATTCTTCTTGGAGATGAAGGATTTGATAAAATAGTGGAAGAAAAACATGCTTGAAAGACCATAAATATGTTTTCAATATCAAAATTGATCACATGCTTACACTCTTTTTTCGCCTCTTGTAGATTTTGGGAATCTTCAAACAAAAATGGCTGAAAATCCACTCATAAGCATTTTGGAAACTAATAAACTCACTGGGCTTAACTTTCAAGATTAGTTAAGAAACCTTAAGATAATCTTTAACTCAGATAAGAGGAGATATGTTCTTGTTCAAAGTCCACTGGACACATTAAGTGATGGCGCAGCTGATGAAGTTCGTGAAGTGTTCACAAAATTTCTAGAAGATGATCTATAAGTTAGATACCTCATGTTGGCATCTATGACTAATGAGCTCCAAAAGACTCATGAGCACATGAAACATGCTTCTGAGATCTATACACACTTATTGGAGTTGTGTGGTGTTCAAACAAGACACAAAAGGTTTGTTTTATCTAAGGAGCTCTTTAGGACAAGGATGACTGAAGCGGAAAATGTCCACAATCACGAGCTTAAGATAATAGGACTCATTGAAAAGCTTGGACAAGTTTACATGATTATGAACAATGACCTTTACGTGGATTTGATCCTCCAGTCATCGCCACCATTGGTCGACTAATTCATTTTGAACTTTAATATGTCCAAGTGAATAGTGATGATCAACAAATTGGTAAACATACTTGTGACTGCTGAGGTGACAATGAGAAAAGAAAAATCTCTTGTGATGGCATCCTCTTCCAAGTTGAAAGGTCCTAGGGGCCCTAGAAAATGAAGTAAGAGGAGAAAGAATTCTTCCTTGAAAGGGAAGTAACCTGAGAAATGTTCTGGGAAAGTTAAGAAGAAGGCTAAGACTGATGCAAGTTGTTTCCATTGTGGTGAAAAGGATCATTGGAAGACAAATGGTAAAGCTTACCTTGTGACCCTTGAAAAGGGTATATATTTCTTTAAGGTACAATTGACAACTAATTCTTTTTCATGAGTGTTTGATACCACATGTGGTTCTTACCGTTGTAACTCATTACAGGGGATGAAAAGAAGGAGTATACATGAAGGAAATATTATCCTCCACCTTGGAAATAGAGCAAGAGTTGCGGCTAAGGTCCAAGGTGTAATCAAGTTAAACTTAGGAAATTCTTATGTTGTTCTTTATCTACTTTACTATGTACCCAACCTTGTTAAGAATATTATTTCCATTTTCATTTTGGATAATAAAGGATTTGATTTTTCAATATCAAATGGGAAGTTGAAAGCTATAAAAAATGGTTCTTTAATTGCTCAAGGTACATTAGTTAATAGATTTTACATACTAGATTCTCCTACTCCTCTAATTCACATTCAAACAAATAAAAGGAAGCTAGATATCCAAAATGATGTCATTTTGTGGCATACAAGACTTAGGCATATCTCTAAAAAAAGGATGAGCAAGTTAAAAGTTCTCAAAATACTAAAAGTTAGTGGCATTGAGGATTTCCCACTAGTGAATCTTGTTTAAAGGAAAAAATTACCAAGGCTCCCTTTGTAGGAAAAAAAGAGCTCTCCAAAAATCTATTAAATGTGATCCATATAAATATTTGTGCACCACTAAGAGTTAGTGGGAGAGGTGGCTATTTTTACTTCATTACCTTCATCGATGATCATAGTCAGTACAGATATGTGTATCTCATGAAGTATAAGTTCGAAGTCTTTGGAAAGTTCAAAGAGTACAAAAATGAAGTAGAAAAGCAAAAGTAACTTAGTATTAAAGTCATTTGATCAAATTGGGAGGGAGAATACTTAAGTGCTAAATTCTAGATTATCTAAAGATAAATGGGATTCTCTCATAATGGACTCTACCCGGCACACCCCAACATAATGGAGTAACCGAAAGGAGAAATTGTACCTTGTTAGACATGGTATGATCCATGATGAGTTTTTCCAATGTGCCCATATCTTTTTTGGGATACGCCTTATTGATTGCGGTAAGGCTACTAAATGTAGTATCCTTAAAGTTGGTGCCAAAAACACCATATGAGATATAGCATGGCAAAGCACCATCTTACTACTTTCTAAAGGTTTGGGGATCTCCTGCCTACGTGAGATGAATACTAGGAGATAAGCTAGATAGTTGATCCATCTTGTGCAAGTTTATGAGATACCTAAGAGAGTCCATAGGTTACATCTAAGGGGAGTGAGCAAAAGGCTTGCAAACTCTAGAGATCCATTTATAGATTGAAATAAGTGTCTTGAAGTTGTAACATATATTTTGACAAAACAGTTAAAATCATTTAGCTTTGTCAAAAATATGTGTACAAGAAAGCTAGTGGGAGTTTCATACAGTTTATTGTGTTTTATGTCGATAACACTCATTAGAAATGAGGTAGGAATGTTAGATGTAATAAAGCATGGTTATCTATACAATTCTCCATGAAGGATTTGGGAGAAACATCCTATTTATTAGGAATGTGTATCTACAGAGATAAATTAAAGAGGATTTTGGGGCTTCCTCAAATCCATTACATTGATAAAATACGAAAGAGGCTTAGTATGAAAAAGTCCAAGAGGGGGTTTCTTCCCATGGGATATGACATTCGTCTCTCAAAGTCTATGGCCCCCAAGACTGAGGAGGAGAAGTGAATAATGTCCTACATACCCTATGCCTGTAAAATAGGAAATATAATAAATCCAATTCAATGTACGAGATTGAATGTGGCACACTCACTAATCATTAAGAGTAGGTCCTAATCTAACCATGATGAAAGTCACTAGATGGCCATGAAAATAATCCTAAAGTACTTAGGAAGGACAAAGGATTTATTTTCAGTAAATGGCAAATGGAGAATTGAAACTCAAAGGGTTTTTAGATTCTAGTTCTAATCAAATATAGATAACACGAAATCTACTTTTAGATTTATATTTTACCTTAATGGCAATGCGTTCAGTTGGAAGAGTTCCAAACAAGATACCACGGCCTACTCGACCACATAGGCAGAACATATTGTAGCTTCAGAAGTTGCAAAAAAAGGTGTTTGGATGAAAAACGTCTTTCAAAAGTTGAATGTAATGCCAAGTATTGTTGAGCTAGTAGTTGTCTTTTGTTACAACAATGGGGCAGTAGCGCAAGCTAAAGAGCTAAAATCTTATCAGCAATCTAAGTACATTTTGAGATGATATCATTTGATCTGGGATATCATTAATAGATACAACATTCGAGTGAAGAGAGTTACTTAGAAAGTGAATATAGTAAAACCACTTACAAAAACCTAATCACGAAAGGTTTGTGAAGGATATCTTGAGAAGATAGGTCTCAAGGGCGTGGGGCATTGGCTTTAGGGCAAGTGGAAAATTATTGAAATAGTGCCCTGCAAACCAATGAGATTGACCTTGTAAAACCACTTCCATGTAAAAGAATCTTAATTGAATGATATTCTTTATGTGGCCATCTTCGTGCTTTATTTCACTTCACTAGCATTTGTATATAACATTTAGATCACACATGACTATGAGACTTGGTCAGTTCATTGGGTGGTGATCATGGAATAAACCTTACATGGTTGTAGTCTTAAATCTTCCAAGTTATAGGATTTTATGAGATAAGGTATCTAAGATCCGAATAGACTTGCAGTAATGATACATACATCAATAGTTGGAGATTACTCTGCTTTATGAGCAACTATATGAGACATAGATACATGGTAGTGGGTGCTTGTTAAAGAGCAAGGCACTGAAGACCCACTAGAGAATCCACTACATAGCTATAGTGGCAAGTAGGTAGTGGCTAGTTCTCTTGCATACACTAGTACATATTATTAGTCCTCTGACTTGAGGATTCATGGTAACCTTGTGTCCGATCCTCATGCTTTGACTCTTTCTTAACTGCCTAGTAGGTCTTTCAGGTTAAAAATGGGTATAAGCTATTTGGCATGGAGGTTTGTGAGATACAAGATGAAATTTGACTCATTGTTGTGAAGGGTGAGTATATCTCTTATATGTTATACAATGATTAATATCAAGAAATTCTTGCCCTAGCTGGTGTGATAATTCAGAAAAAGAGTTTTCCAAATAAGAGATCACACAAGGAAATCAAACATTGAGAATGGATGCATAGTATCAAGGTTATTAGGGAGCTGACAAATATCTACCTTAAGCCTCTTTTCGGAGATAAGAGGCGAAAGAATCGTATTTGCATGGTAAGTATAGTACAATAATGGTTCTCTAGAACATTCATTTTAGCCAATTAGTTAGGCTTATGGGCTTCAGGTTGGACATCGACCATGGAGATTGGGTACTCTTCAATTAATGAAATTAATTGAATTGAGTCGACAAGTTTAAAAAGAGTTTTAAACTAGAATAAATATAAGATATTCAAAAGTAACAAGGAGTTGTGAGCCTATATTCAATTAATGGTAGATCCTATTGGGTCACACACAAAAGCCAATTAACTTCCAAATTTGTTTAGGAGAAAATTTTCTAATTGTTAGAAAAGGAATTCTCCTAGGAGGCTGATTTTTAGGTGCCAATTTTGAAGGTCTATTTTGGCTTGATTAATTTAACTATTAAATTAATCAACTAATTTAAGAAGTTAAATTAGATCAATAATTAAGGATTTAATTATTTGGTGCCAATATGACAATTAATTGGTCAACTTAAAGAGTTGAGCTAACAAAATTAAGCTTAAAAAGTTAACCTTGTTTAACTTAATTGTTAAGTTAAAGGATTATTATTTAAATTAAAGTATTTAATTTAATTAATGGGAAAAATATAATTTTTGGAGAGAAAATTCAAATGAGATTTGAATTAGCATCTTAATTAATCTAAAATGAGATTCCAAATACAATTAAGATGTAAATGAAATTCAAATGAGATTTGGATTTACATTTGCCACATGGTAACTCACTTTATCACCTCTCCCCCTCATGCATTGTGTGGTGCCACCTTAGCATCACCCATTTGTAGCATCCATATATAGATATATATAGCGAGAGAGGATCGGTCATAACATCAAAGATGTAAAGATTAGAATCTTTGCAAATTCCCTCCAAAACTATTTTACAAGCATTGCATTTATATATTGAAAGTTTTGCTCTCTTCTTCTTCCTTCCAATCTAAAATTTCCCTCCACCATTGTTGAATCTCTAATCTTACTCCAACTTATAGACTAGAGATTTTGAAAGATCTAATTAGTGTCTGAATTACAACAATAGAGGCAAACAAGTTAGTTTGCTTGATTTTGGAGATCCACCTAAACAAAGTCCAATTTTGCAATTTTATCTAGGGGGTTCCTAAAGAATTTTTAATCCAAAATTTTTATAGAGAGTTCTTAAATCTGTTGAAAAGCTCTAGAAATTTTTTCAAAATTTTTGGAGTAGTTTGGTTTGGTCATTTTTGCACTTTTCTAGCTGCACCAGTTGTAGACAATTTCTAGAATAGTGAAGAGTTCAGTAGTCTCTCCTTGGATTTTGCTTTTCAAGGTAATGCTCTTACCAAATCTGAATCTCTAGCATGATTTGATCCTTTTTATGCTTGTAAGCAATAGTTAATTTTATACTTTTGAAGTTTTGATAATTGGATCATAGTGCTTTACTTACGTTCACTAAATGCCCTAAGGGCCAAGATATTTCTGCCATGTGGTCATTATACTGTATGGCTTGGTAAAACCACCCCTAAGGATTGCAGAAAGTGCAAAAAGAAAAAATCTCCCAAACTACTACAATTTTCATCATGATTGGGAGCGTACTAATAAAGAGTGTTGGAACTTGAAAAATGAAAATGAAAAGTTGATCTAATGCAGATATCTAAAAGTGTATGTGGTCCATGAGCAAGATGGTCCTAAGAGGTAGTCCAAAGCAACAAGGAAAATAGACAGTCGATGCACATCTGGTAAGTAGTTGTACCTAAAGAAATGACACCACATTTAGAATAGTACCTCACAGCCAATGAGATTGGCATGTAAACTATTTCACTTGTGCGATAATCTTAATTAAATGATATTCATTTTACATAGCCATCTTCATTTTATGTTTATAATACTTCACTAGGATATGATTAAAGCCCTTAGATCACACAAGACTATGAAACTTGGTCATGCATATGGTGGTAATCATGAAACAAGTCTTACATGGTCGTGATCTTAAATATTTTAAGTCATAGGATTTTATGAAATAGAGTATCTAAGATCCAAATAGACTTGTACTAATGATGTATAAATCCAAAGGTTGGATATTGCTCCTTTTCATGAGATATCCATATGAGATATGGGTAATGGGTGCTAGTTAGGGAACAAGTTCACTGAAGACCCGCCCGGAGAATCCACTAGATAGCCATACTAGCTGGTAGGTAGTGGCAAGTTCTCCAACTTATGCTAGTGCATATAATTAGTCCTTTGACTTGAGGATTCATAGTAACCTTATGTTTAGGTTCTCAAGCTTTGACTCTTCCTTGATCACTTAACGGGTCTTTTAGGTTTAGGTTGGATATGAGCTACTTAAATATAAAGATTTGTGAGATCCAAGATGGGATCCGACTCATTGTCACTGTGAAGGGTGAGTGCATCTCCTATGTATTCCACAATAGTTGATTCCATACAATCCTTATCTAAGGTGGTATGATAATTTGAAAACGGAGTTTTTCAAAGATGAGCTCATAAAGAGAAATCAAACATGGAAATAGAGCATAGTATTGAGGCTATTAGGGAGTCGATAAATATCTTACCCTAGGTCATTTTTGGAAAATAGGAGATGGAAGAACTGTATTTGCATGGTGAGCGTAAAGATTGGTTCTCTAAAAGCATTCATTTCAGCCAATTAGTTGGATTCCATGAGCTTAAGATTGGACATCTATCATAGAGATTGGGTACTTTTTAATTAATGAGATTAATTGAATTGAGTCATTAGTTTAAACAAGTTTAGACTAATGCAAATGTTTGATATTCTATAAATGACAAGAGATGAGCACATGTCCAATGAATGATAAAACTTAATAGGTCACACATTAAAGCTAATTGAAATTCTTACTTGATGAAGGAAAAATTTCTAAGAGTTAGAAATTCCATCATGACCGATTTTAGGAGGTTGACGGTTGACAAAATTTTAGGTCATTTTGGCTTGATCAATTTAATTGTTAAATTGATCTAATTAATTTCAAGAGTTAAATTAGACCAATTAAATTGAGGAGTTAATTTAATTGGTAATGCATGGCTATCAATTGGTAAAGTTAATTTAAGGGGTTAACAATAGCTAGCTTAATGAGTTAAGCTAAGTAACTTAAGAGTTAATTCAAATGTTAGTTAATTAAATTAAAGTATCTAATTTAATTAAAATTAAAAATAAATTTTGGAGAAAAATTCAAATGAAGAGCTTATTTGGAGTGCATCAAAATTTAGTTTGGATGATATTTCATTAGATGAAAAGTAGATTCTAAATAAAATTCAAATACATATTAAATTTGCATGCAACTTGCTTGCAAGTTGGCAAGCACGTTTGTGACAACCTTGAGGAAAGTGTGATGCTACTTCAGCATCACACCTTTCTCCATCTATATATAGATATTGAGGGTATGGCCAGCCACTCTCATGCGAAAGCAGGCAAAGTTAGATCAACTATTAGATTCTTTCATTCTTTCTAATTGTCCATGTGTTGCCTCATGTGTTGAAGTTTCATATTACTTCATCTCCTACCACTATTTTTTGCCCTTCATCCTTGCAAGTCTCTCTTTATCTTCCAGTTAACATAGTAGAGAATTAGATTGTGTATTGGTATGTGGATCTATTGGAATATTGCCCCACGCGCCAAGGGATTGGCCTTGAAACTATTTCCTTGTAAGATAATCTTGATTAAATGATATTCATTATATGGCCATCTTCATCTTATGCTCTTTATTTATTTCGCTTGTATTTGGATGAAGCCCTTATATCACATAAGACTATGGGACTTGGTCACGCACTGGGTGGTGATCATCGAATAAGTTTTATACGATTATGATCTTAAATCTTTTAAGTCATAGGATCTTATGAGACAAAGCATCTAAGATTTGGATAGACTTGCACTAATGATGCATCAATCCAAGGGTTGGATGTTGCTCCATTCCATGAGTAATCCCTTATGAGATATGGATATATGTTAGTGGCTGCTTGTTAAAGAACAAGCCACTGAAGACCCACCTAGAGAATCCACTAGATAGCGATAGTGACAAGTTGGTAGTGGCAAGCTTTTCTGCTTACACTAATCCATATTATTAGTCCTCTAACCTGAGGATACATGGTAACCTTGTATTTGGCCTTTATGCTTTGACTCTTCCTTGGTCACTTAATAGGTCCATTGGGTAAAGACTGCGCATGAGTTGCTTGACATAAAGGTTTGTGAGATCTAAGATGGAATCCAACTCCTGGTCTTTGTGAAGGGTGAGTGCATCTTTTTTGTTTTCTATAATGATCAATTCTAAGAAATTCTTGCGCAAGGTGATGTGATAATTTGGAAAGGCATTTCCAAAGATGAGGTCACAAAGGGAATGGAACATTAAGAATAGAAGCATAGTATCGAGATTATTAGGGAGCTAACAATATCTTGCCTTAGACCTCTTTTGGGAGATAGGAGACAGAAAGACTGTATTTGCATGGTACACATAATGTTAGAATGGCTTTTCAAGAACATTCATTTTGGCCAATTAGTTGGGGCTCCATGGGCTTGACGTTGTATATCGACCATGGAGATTGGATACTCTTCAATTAATAAGATTAATTAAATTGAGTCGCTTGGTTTAAAAGAGTTTAAACCAATGTGAATATTTAATATTCCAAAAGTCACAAAGAGTTATAAGCCAATGTCCAATGAATAGTAGAATCTAATAGGTCACACACAAAAGCCAATAACTTAACTTGTTGAACGAAGGAGAATTTTCTAGTAGTTAGAAACTTCATGACCATTTTTGGAGGAGGGAAAATTATAGTCATTTTGTTTTAATCAATTTAAATGTTAAATTGGTCAAATTAATTTAAGAGTCAAATTAAGATTAATTGATTAAGGGTTAATTAATTGATGTCACATGATTATCAATTGGTCAAAATTAATTTAATGGTTAAATTAATTTTGACTAGCTTAATTTGTGAAGCACTTTGACTTAAGAGTTAAGTCAAATTATTATTAATTAAATTAAAGTGTTTATTTAATGAAGTTGGAGAGTTAATTTTTGGGGAGCGTAATTAAATGAAGGGTTCATTTAATATGGAATTAGAATTTATCTTTAAGACATTTCGTAAAATGAAATATGTGCTTCAATTAATATTCTTATTCACTAATCACAAGATAGTGGCCACCTTGGCATGGACACTTAGCATCAACTCTTTGAGGATGGTGTGTGACCACGCACCATCCCACTCCTATATATAGATATAGGAGAAGGATGGCTGGCCATGTGTGAGGGTGTGCATACTTAGTGTGATTTTTCTCCAAACAACATTGTGTAGGGGGAATCTAATTTGTTAATCTCCCACTATTCTCTCCAACACTCTCCACCTCCCACCTCCATATTCCCAGCCTTCCCTCTCACATTATCTATAGACATTTCCAGTCATATTGTAGAGAATAGGCCATAGTTACGGGGTGTGGACGGATTCATTAGAAGCAAGCCATTTGGGTTGCTCTTGTTCTTGCAGAAGCAGTTTCTGGCAGCCTGTTGTGGCGAGTTTTGCGACACCCTCCAATGTTCTGATTGGGCTGATTTTTGGACTGTAGAATTATCAAAGGGTTGATACATTCCAGATAAAATTTCAACCAAAAAGGAGGAGTCTAACTTGGGGAAATCCAGTAGTGAACCTGCTGCGCCAGTGAGGAGCTTCTTCATTGGTTGAAGAGAGTTTTCCCGCTCCCTAAATTTTCTGTTTTCACCAAGGAATTTTCCTCTTCTAAATCTGAATCCAATACATGTATATATCCTTATGGTTTTTTATGGGCTAGTTTATTCAGTTTTTTTATAAAATATTTGGATTCTAGTGCCACACAAACCTTCAGGATCTTATCATTAGAGGCAAAACAATTGGATTGCTAGCCTTTTGGAGATCCTTTCTTAAGATAGCAACTTTGAGTCATTTCTGGAGGAGGTTTTAGTTTTATAATTTTTCTGATTTTTCTACTATAGATTCATGAAGGTGTTGGTGTTCTCAAGTCCAAGTTTTGGCTAATTCTGAGTAGATTTGGTTGGGCAAAGGTTGCTGTGAAACTGCTGCACCATTGGGAGGCAGATTCAAGGTGCTGAGATCTTCTTCCTTGTTTCCTTGGAATTTGAACATTTCAAGGTATTCCTCATACCAAATATGAATTTAAGGCATGTTTAGAGCCTTGATTTCATGTGTAGCCTAGTTATTTTGGAGCAATTATGTTTTGATAATTGGATCCTAGTGCTACACTTGACTTCAACCATATAATTGAAGAAGGTTACATCAACACCCTAAAAAGAGTAACCTTTCATGCCAACAGCCTAGATGATGCAAAGACGAGTGACCAAAGTAGTTTGAGATAAAAATGAGGGCTTGGTCCAAGTGCCACTGGCATTAAAGTACTCGTGAGAGAAAGCAACCTTTGAAAGATGTTCGCATAGTGCAAAGTTGCACTTCAAGAAACTCTCTACACTAAAGATACTAATGTCAGCTACTTAGTCCCGACAAAAAAAAAGGGAGAAACTGAGCTAATTAAACACTCCTCTTATGGGATATTTCATTTGTGGTAAAACCCAGGAGGCATACAAACAGAAAAAAAACAACAAAAATGAATGCATAACATCAACTAAGAACAAACGACTTTAGGTGGTGAATGGCGAATACGCTAAATAGCACCACTATAAGACACCCAAGGGGCTTGTAGTGGCCAAAATCAACATCTTATATGACCCCTGCGAGGGCATGTTGAAAATGATCACTATAAAACACCAGAAGGCGTTTGGCAAAGGACTACTATAGCACCCCAATGATGCATCTGGCGAAAAACACACAAAAGACTATTGTAAGACCCCCAATGAGTCGCATGACAAACACACAAATGAACACTATGAAACCCCTAAGAGGGCATGTTGGAGAAAAAATCTAGTTGTAAGACCCCTAAAGGGGTGTGCAATAAGCAACTACTTCTTAATCTCTGCAGGGGCATATAGTGACAACAATGACAAGTTTAGCAACACCATTAAAGGGGATGTGCACTAATAACAAATAACTCTGAAAAAGGCCATCATGGGGGATCACAAAAACTAACTGCATGATAAGGCCTTAGAGGAGGCTCACAGTCATGACTACTCCCTGCTACTCCATATTGCGGTGAAGTACCGAGAAGAGCACACATAAAGAAAAATAAAGCAAAAAGACATAAACAACCACAACAAGCAAACAATACACAAAATTGAAGAAAAACATGAAAATATAAAAGTTTACTGAATGACTAAAATATAGAAATGAATACCAAATTACTCAAATCTCCATAACAAAAAGAGCAAAGTTCAACAATAATAAAACATGCAAGTATGTATATGAATGTTGAGCCTACACTTGGCTACTCGAAAGGAAATTAGCTAGCATACTTGTTATGTGGAAGCCAAAAACAAATTAGTCCTCTATAATAGAAAAAAAAATAATCAACTCCTAGTTTGAGCCCTGATCTATTCCTGTGGAGTTGTAACTGCCAAACCTTCTACCACAACATCATGCTAATCTCTAAAGCTCTACTAGAAGCTTCAGTAAAAAAGTTGATAAGAATACTGGGGTAAAAAAGTAGCAAGTTCTTGAGAAGGTATCACCTAATATCTTACAAAGCACATGACAATAACCCTGATGGTCTATTCATAAATCACATTAGCCTCTACCTTGACTACCTCGAGAACTTGTTATAGCCCTTAAACTCTTTCACGACCTCCTCCCACATTGTAGACATAAGTGCTTATCCAGTAGGAGACCTTCACCACCTCTTCAAATGCAATAGACATAAGTGCCTATCTAGTAGGAAACTGTAGTAATTTTCTTGCAATCTTCACCTGCTTAACCTAATGTGTCTTTAGCTACTCAAGCTCCCTCAACAACTTTGCGAACTCCTCATCCTTCTAAATATATGTTGAGTGAGTCATGTAGCCTCCACCTTAAGCCAAGTTATCACAATTATAGTCCCCTAAGCTTGACGAGACACCATACAATCAAGTTCTAGACCTACTACAGATTCATGGGTGGTCAAGCAAGGGCGTTTCCCCCCTCCACCCTTATTGTGTGTGCATATGGATATGGATATAAATTTGTAATAACCATATGTTTAAATTTAAATTTTAAGAATAGGTTATTTAAAATAAATTAAAATAATTAATTTCTAATTAATACTCATTCATTTGAAAAAAATTAACTTTTCTTGTTGGGCCTTAAATAAATAACTGATTTTGTAGATTTATTAAATTAAATTAAGTGATCTTTAATTAGTGATAAAAATTAAATTAATTTAATATTTACCTATTCTTAATTTTGTAAAACTAAAAAAATAGAAACTTAAGTCAATATTGATGATCAACTAATCAAATGAAGATGATTAGATTAGGCTTGTTAGGATATGTGCATTCTATTTGTGTGAAAAAACATTATAGGAATTTAGTTAAATAGAACATTAAGGGACTTAAAGAATAACCAAAATTCATCTTTTGGAATTGAATGAGATTGGGATAAAGAGACAATAGTAAGTGATTTTTTTTAAAAAAATAAATAAATTTTCTTTGTTTTTCAACAACTACAAGTGGAAAAAAAATTCTATTATAAATATTGTGAAAAAGATGCTTAAATAATAAAATGAAAGATGAATTTTTAGCCAATTGCTTAGTTACTTATCTTGAGAATAATATTACTAAAAGTAACGATATTGATTCGATCATTGATGAAATTTGTAGTATAAAAGATCATTGTACCCAACTTTGAAGAAGATCTTGTATTAAAAATTTGTAAATTATAAAATATAGATTAATTTAAAATTTTATATTTTTATAATTTTTGGCCCCCACGTACTTTTTTTTTTTTGGATTCAGCACTAAATAAAATGCTTATTTAGTCTAATTCAAATTCAAATGGACTCTTCCATTGATCTTCCTCCAAAATTCAAATTCTTATTTTAATTAAATTAACTCTTTAATTTAATTAATTCGACTTAACTCCTTAATTCAATTGACTTAACTCTTAATTATTATTAACTTAACCCCTTAAGTTAACTTGACTAATTAATTGTCACATGGAAACAATTAAATTAACTTCTTAATATAATTATTCTAATTTAATTACTTAAATTATTTTGATTAAATTAAATTAATCAAGCCAAGATGACCAATTAAAGCAGTCACTCATCCCTCTCTCAAGACGCTTAGGTTTGGACTTTCTAACTCTTTAGAAAATCTCTCCTATCAAATACGAGCTTCCTACAGGCTTTTGTGTGCACTCCATTAAGTTTATCCATGTTGGAATAATGCCTCGCAGGCTAATTAAATTGGCATGTAAACTATTTCACTTGTAATATAATCTTAATTAAATGATATTCTTTAAGTGGCCATTTTCATCTTATGCTTGTATTTACTTTACTGGCATTTGGTTGAAGTCCTTTAATCACGCAAGACTATGGGACCTGGTCAATATGCTTGATGATGATCATGAAATAAGTCTTACCCGATTGCGATTTGAATTCTCCAAGTTGTAGGATTTTATGAGACAGGACATTTAAGATCTAAATAGACTTGCACTAATGATGTATAAATCCAATGAATGGATATTTCTCTATTTCATGAGCAAGGCCATATAAGATATGGGTTCTTGTTGGAGAATAAGGCACTGAAGATCCGTCCAAAGTATATACTAGATAGCCAAAGTGGCAAGTTGATAGTAGCAAGTTCTCCAACTTACGCTAGTATATATAATTAGTTCATTAATCTTAGGATCCATGATAACTTTGTGTTTAGATCCTTATGTTTTGACTTTTCCCTGGCCATGTAGCAGGTCATTCGGGAGGAGATTGTGTATGAGTTTTTTAGATATGGAGTTTTGTGAGATCCAAGTTGGGATTCAACTCCTAATCGTTGTGAAGGGTGAGTACATATTCTATATATTCTATAATGATCAATTCTAAGAAATTCTTGCACAAGGTAGTATAACAATTTGGAAAAGAAGTTTTTCAAAGATGAGGTCATAAAAGAGAATCGAACATTGGGAATAGAAATATAGTATTGAGGCTATTATGGAGCCGAAAAATATTTTTCCCTAGGCGTTTTTTAGGGGACAGGAGATGAAAAGAACAATTTTGCATAATACACGTAAAGCTAAAATAGTTCTCCAAAAGAATTCATTTCGGCGAAATAGTTGGGCTCTATGGGCTTGAGGTTAAACATTGACCATGAAGATTATCTACTCTTTAACTAATGGAGATTAGTTGAATTGAGTCAATTATTTCAAAGGAGTTCAAACTAATATGAATATTTGATATTCTAAAATCACAAAGAGTTGTAAGCCCATGTCTAATGAATGGTAGAGTCTAATAGGTAACGCACAAAAGCCAATTGCAAATCCTACTTGATGAAGGGGAATGTTTTAAGAGTCAGAGAAATTATTTCTTAACTCATTTTGGAAGTAGATAGTTATAGTCATTTTGGCTTGAACAATTTAATTATTAAATTGATCTAATTAATTTAAAGAGTTAATTAAGATCAATTAATTAAGAAGTTAATTATTTGGTGCCACATGACTATCAATTGGTCAAGTTAATTTAAAGAGTTAAGTTAACAATGTCTAGCTTAAGGAGTTAAGCTAATTGACTTCAGAGTTAAGTCAAAGATTAATTAATTAAATTAAAGTATTTAATTTAACTAAAATGAAGTATTTATTTTGGAGGAAAAATTCAAATGAAAGGTTCATTTGGTATGGCATTAGAATTTATTTGGATGGCATTTCATGAGATGAAATGAAGATTCCAAATGAAATTCATTTAAATGTATATAAAATTCAAATTCACATGCCAACTTGCAAGGGAGAGTTGGCACCGCACTTGAGGAAGGTGTGATGCCACCTTCACATCACACCAATCTCCTTCTATATATAGATATAAAGTGTGAAAGGAGCGGTCACATGTGATTTGCAACCTAGAATTAGATTCTCTTAATTTCCCTCAAATTTCCTAAGTGTTACTTTATGTGTTGAAGCTTCACTTTTCTTCATTACTATCTCCAAATCATGTCTTCATCCTTGCATTTATCCTCTTTGTGATCTAGCTAACATTGAGGAGAATTGGATTGTGCACTGGTGTGTGGATTTCATCATTAGAGGCAATATAACTAGATTGCTAGCCTTTAGAGATCTTTTATTTCTGGCAATCACTTGGAGGCATTTCATAGATAGCCTTTCGATTTTCTGTTCCAGTTGAATTTTGAACTATATATCCATCAAGGTGTTAGTGAGTTCTAATAAAATTTTCAGCTAGAGGAAAAATCTTTGGTTTGGGAAAAAGTTGTTTGTAAACCATTGTGCTGCTGGGGAGACAGTTTCAAGGAGTTGAAAGCTTCTTCCTAGTTTCCATTGATTTTGAGCAAATCAAGGTAATCCTCATACCAAATCTAAATTTATGGCATGTTTAGATCCTTGGCATCATGTGTAGCCTAGTTTTTTTAGTGTTTCTAAGCTTTGATAATTGGATCCTAGTGCTATATGTGACTTCAAGTGGTATCAGAGCCTAATTCATGCTATAATCTAGATTTTTGATTTATTGATTCATGTTATGGATTGATCAACTATCTCCAAATACTTGATCTAACCTATAGATTGGAGTGCGTGGATGATATTGTGTGTGGCTCTATGCTTGATTAATTGAAAACATGCTAATATGTGTTTCAAGTGCTAATTCATATGATTAGTATGTTTTAATTTGTAGTTGCTAGTGTTGAATTTTGATTTGGCACTAGATGATGTTATATATTGATATAGCATGTTAAATTTGACCTTAAGTTGTTTTGGTTATTTTTGGATCCAATATGATTGGAGTTTACTAGAATGTGCATTATTAGTGCAAATCTATTCGAATCTTAGATGCCCTGTCTCTTTAGATTCTATGACTTGGAATATTTAAAATTATGATCATAGAGACTTGTTTTCTAATCACCATCATATACATAACCAAGTCCCATAGTCTTGTATGATTTAGGGGCTTCAACTAAATCCAAGCGAATGTAAAAAGCATACGATGAAGGTGGCTATTTAATAAGAATGTCATTCAATCAAGATTGTATCAAAGTAAAATAGTATTACAGTCCAATCTAATTGGTTACAAGGTACTATTCCAACATAAACTCTTTTACTGCTTCCTCACACATTTTAGATATGAGTGTCTATCCAATAGAAGACTATAATAACTTTCTTGTAGTCTTTATCTTCTTAACATAACGTGCATTTAGCTACTCAAGCTCCTTCAACAACTTTGCAAACTCTTTATCTTTCTAAGCATATTGCTTAATAAGTCGTGCGACCTCCTCTTTAAGCCTAGCTATTGTAGTTATAGTCCCCTAAGCTTGATGAAGCATCTGCACAACCAAGTTGCAGACATGTGCCAAAAATAATAAAAAAAATAGTCAATAAACTATGTATAATTATGGACATAGTATATACTAAATAAGGAGAAAAATGCTTATTTGAGCTAAACCTTCGACAACGAACTCAATCGACTAGGAAGAAAGCGATATCTCCAACCTTCGTTGATCATATTCACTATCCCTTTCCCCAAGTATTCCATGAGCAAAACAATCTTATCGATGTTCCGATGAGAGTTGATGCCATATGATGACCATATTGGAACAAACCCTTACACTAGTCAGCATTGAAATGATAAAAAGACTTTAAACAAGTGCTTTCTATGACTAACTCCTGATCATGATTCACAGTTAGTCTTAAAATCAGTTGCTCAAAACTATCGGTTGCACTAGCCAAAGGTAGTATAGAAAAGGCTGAGTACGAGCCTCCCCAAAATGCCATTATGGGGAGCTCAATTACCACCTTACAAGTGATGACTGCCCACAATATTACTCCACCACATGCCTCTTATGAGAACCTCCATCAACCTTCCTAGCATAGATCCTCTGCAAATTAGTCGTTTTTACCATCAAGAACTTATAAGTTGGATTAAATTTAGTAATACAATAAACAATCAACAAAAATAATGCAAATGCTAAGAAGAAAGCACGAATGCAGTAACAAGCTTGCAAATAGAACAAAAATCACAAAATTAACTAAGTACCCTTAGGAAACATAAGGGTGACATCAAAAGGAAAGGTGAATAATCCCAACTCCTCAAAGTATTGGTGAAGGTCATGATGTACCTTATGCATGTGCATTGGTGAAGATGTGCTACTCCAAATGAGGGGAAACTCTCAACCCTCATCTCACATGAAGAAAAATCTACTCTTCTGAGGTTCTTTAGAAAAAAAGCAAACCATTTAAGAACTTTCAACATAGTCTAGGAAAAGTATGGAAGAAAGTTTCATTTGGTACCTTCTACACTTCAAACAAAGAGTGAAAACTATCTAATGAGATAGGAAGACCTAATTCCCTAAAAAATGTCGAAATCCTACAAAATATGTAAAGGAGTTGGAATAGACTTAACTCTAAAGCATCTAGTGACTACCAATTATCTCCAGCAATAAAGGTCAGGTGGGAGAGCAAACTTGCCATGAAAGTAAACACTAAAAATAGTGAATAACTCTATAGGGAATGATATAATCTTTTGAAGAAAGAAAACAAACCCATACTCATTAGAGGCGTAGACCATACACTTTAGAATTTCTAACTCCCTCAACAAAAGTGAAAAAGGTATTTCATGAACATTAGCAAAAATACCATCAACATGAAGAGCATCCTTAGACCCTTCCTCAGAAGAATCTTCTTCTCTAGACTTAAACTCAAAAATCGAATCCAAGTAAAGAAGACGACTTAATAGCTAAGGATTAATTAATAAGCTCTTGATGAGTGACCTCATGACCTAAGACTAGACTAGATGACATACCTAAAGACGAGCTCACAAACTCAGAAAACATAACAACTCCACAAAGAGGACTACCCCTGCAAACTTGAACAACCTTAATGTGATAATAATTGCCAAAACTAAAGTTAGTTGGAGCAGCCTCATGTGATACAGCCACCTAAAACAGTGTAGAGTGGTTGCTTGTGTCAATTAAGGCCCAAATGCTCCCAAGGTGCTCCTCAACAAACATCCCTTCTAGGTGCTCATTGGGTCCTTGCATCCACAATAGTGGCAATCCCATTGCAACCCCCTGTTAGTCCTACAAACTCCAAATTTGACCAAGATCTGGATTTTGATTTGTATTTGGTCCTCCACTCGACATCCCCTTCTCAGAGTTGGCCATAACTTACTCTTGAGTTGGTGTATCCCAAGAAAATTTTTACTAACCATAATGACTTAGAAAATATTCATAAGGGAATAAAGTAAGGTAAAAAAAAAGAAATTACCTTGAATAATCATCTTGTTCTTCTAAGAAATCCAAATTCTGCAAAAATTGTCTAAGTGCTCAGATGTGCACTAAGTAGAACAAGATATCTCCTAGAAACAACTAGATGAGGAGATTTGAATCTTTAACTTAATCAACTGTTCATTATTCAAATTTCCTGCAATAAAAAAAATGATAGACTAAATTACCTACATTTAATAAAATTAATTAATTAAGGCTAGGTAAAAATAAAATTAAAATTAAGCTTATAATGTACTTTCAATATGAAATGAAGTTTCCAGATTAAAAATAGAGGGGTTTGATGATATGAAAAAATAAGAACCTATAGGTAAAAAAAAAAAAAAACTAGGCCTAATTAAATAAATAATAATTTAGTACAAAGTCAAGGAGCCTAATAAATTAAGCCCATCAAAATGTACATCTGGACTTTAGTTAGACTGAAGCCTACCAAGGACTTAGTCACTATAAACATCAATTCCGAAAATCAAAATGGACACACGAAAAATCATTCATAAAAAATTTTGAGCTTCGCTCTATGTAAACACAGTATGAGATAAAAGATCTCTCAAATTAGCTAACGTTGGAAAGAACCCTAGCCCCACTTTCGAATTGCATCACACATCAATCAGATTCATATTTGATTTAATATGCAATAACTATTATCATTTAAAAAATAATTAAAATATGCATATATTTTAAATAAATATGTCATTTTAAGTGTGAAAAAATATAAATCTCATAAATGTATTGTATTCATTGTTTTCGAATGAAGCATTTAAACACTATACCGTTTTTATTTTTAAAACTATAATTAATTTTTAACCTTTTAAAAATGGTGGAAATTGAAAATTGAAATGCAATTAACATCAAACGAACTCTAAGCAATCATAATGACTAATGAAATGACAATTTTTATATGAAACAAACTGAGGACCCTATATGTACAAGGAAAAATCTAAAACTTCATCTTTCGACAAATTGGATCGACAATGGCAATGCATTTTACCCAAATTGGTTTGATCCGACCGCCTAGAGCATTAATTATTCTCGAACATCGATTTAAACGACATAAATGCTCGAAATTATGCCACTTCCACCATACATAATTTGTCAAATGGCATAATTCACTATAAATAAATGCCATGATTTACCCAATGAAAATTTTTACGGCCTACATACCCCACTCACTTCAACAACTACCTGTATGTGTGCTTCCAAAAAAAGGAGTTTCTCTGGATTGAATTGATTTGAGGAGAATTAGTTCTTACCAAAACCTTATCAAGTCCGTTTAGAAGTAACTTTTTCTAATTCAAATGGAATAGAGAACAAGCACAAACATGTCGTGAGAATATTAAATATACACCAAAGAACCTGTTAATGGGAGACTTTCAGTCTCGGACTTAATTATACATGTTCCTCGTCTTGGTTGATAAGCACTAACATAGAGACTTGCCTTACTAGAGACAAATGAGAAAATTGCGATTTTGGTCATTTAATTATAGTCTGTATTTTAAATGTTTTATGTTTTTATTGAGATTTGTACATTTAGTTTATTATCTCAAATTTATCATTACATTTAGTTTATTTTTAGGCAAATTTAGTTATCTAAGTCATTGCATTTGAAATGGAGTCGAAATATATCCAATCACCTTTATTTGCACCAAAAAGTTAACCATATGCACTCAAGTGCCACGCCATCTGCCACATCAATTTAAATTTAAATTTATTCTTAAACTACTTATTTATTAACCCAAAGAAACAGAAAAACAAAAAACAAAATGCAATAAAATAGGAAAAAGAATCGAGAAATGCGTTTCTCTATATTTCGGGAAAACTTACGGATTTCTCAATCCTTATCTCTCTCATTCTCTCTCCCCTGTTCTGCCATTTTTGTTGAATTTGCTGTTGTTCAAATGCAAGCATAAACCTGGAAAAAGAGTAGCTTCATGACTGAAATGTTTGGTAGTACGGTTTATGTTTTCCATTTTTTGTTTAAATGTAATTTGAGGATGAAGAATCTTGTAATCCTAGACTTTAAGATCTTAAACCTTCTCTTCCTTCTTTTGTTTTTTCGCCTTTTCTTTTTCCTTTTTTTTTTTTGTTTTCTATTTCTTTTGGATTGAAAAATAAGCGCAGCAACTTTATTTCCTAAATCACAATTTTAAGTTTAAGATTAAATTAAAATTTAAGTTGATGCAGCAAATGATGTGGCACTTAGGTACACATGATTAAATTTTTGGTCCAATTAAAAGTGATTGAACATATTTCAAACTAGATTTCAAATGATATGGCCTGAAGGATTAAATACATCAAAATATAGACTAAATGTAACGACAAATTTAATATAATTGATTAAATGCGCAAATAAAAAAAAAATGAATCATTTAAAAAGTTAATTAAATGTAAAGGACCAAAACCATAATTTCCCAAAACAATTTTACTACTAGTAAACATATATGCTGTCTAATCTCTATGTTACAATTTTGAACGAGAAAAACTTACATTTTCGTGCTACAAAACTTGAAGTTAATTTACTTTTTTTAATTATAATTATCACCTGGCCAGCTAGCTAATTTTCTTTCTTTTTAATAAAATAACACTTTTCAAATAAAAGGAATTAAGGATTTGAAAAGACTTCTCCTTGTGATCAAATGGTCTATAACGCTAAAACCAGAGGGACAATTGAAGTACTTTGTCTATATATAACTTTAACATATTAATTACCATACTTCATGTCTTGCCAAGCAAATTAAAATGACCCATTTTGGATTCTGCAATTTCACTGTTAATCAGGAGGCACTATCAAACTCATGACATATACTGAAGAATTTCTTTGGAAAAGTTCCAAACATTTCACCTCTCTCTCTCTCTCTCTATATATATATATATATATATGCTCCATTTTATCGCAAGATTCATGCATGAAAACATATTCTTCATCATCATCGTTGTCGGTAAGCTGCTGGTATAGTGGGATCTTTGTCAACAGCCATGATATAGAAAAATCAATGATAAAGGACTTTGCAAGATTAAAATGACTGACATGATTTTAAAATATATATAGATGAATATATACTTTTTCAATACACAAATCTCAGTTGTAGTACAAGTTTGTAAGAACTTCCTCTTTCGTGGGCCAGATACATTGTACAATGTCTAATGTTTGTTTTCCGTAATGTCAAAGATAGTCATCCTAAAAGAAACGACTTAAATATGCAACTGAAGACACTATTGATGAAGACATAAAGTTGTATGATCGTCTCTGGCACAGTGACAAACAAATTTTTTGTTAGTGCTCTAACCCTCACTATATTACATAATATATCGTTGAGTTTTGCTTTATTCAAAGCATTTCCAATGGTGGGTATTAATATGTAACAATTGGAACCCATCTCTCATATCTATTATATGCAACTCTGCCACTGACACTGTAGATGAGAGAGACCAACGCATAATACATCTCTAATATCAATAAAGTATGTATCTCTTTTTTATATGTTTTTTTATGATATGCTTAAAATATTTTTACTTCTTTTTTCATCATCGTAAGTATTGCTAACTATCATTTTAAAATCCACATGTTCTATAATTAAAATTGTAATTTTTGACATAATTTTTGTGTTGTTATACTAAAAAGCAGAATAAATACCAAATGCTACTAAAAATACTAAATTTCATATTAAAAATCAATATTCATTTATTTAGTATATATTGTTAAAAATTTTAATATATGCATCGAATGTGTCAAAATTATTAGTGTGTATATTGGTGTTCTACCTATATATATAATTTGCAAATATTTATAATGGTAATCTTTTACAAATATGTAGAGATCGTTAGAGTAAGGACAGATATTTACCATGCATTTAGAACATAAGATCAAATTAAGGATTTATTGGGATCAAATATTTCAAATGACGTAACATTCAACAATATATTTTAATCCATCCTCGATCACTATCAAACAATTAGTTATTCACTCTAAAAATTTACTAGAAAATTAATATCGTAATTATGCCAACAAATTATAACTATAAATTTTCATAATAAATGTAACTCTTTTAATGACAAACAACAAAAATTATTAATTGTCAGTTTATAAGTATTACTAGTGAAAAGATTAATAATATATAAAATAAAAATAATTATTAACTACAAACTGATTGTGAAGAGATTTAACTATGAGAGTATCTACTTTATATTTGACTATGTCAATTTTATAGTTAAAGCTACAAATATTTAATATTACCCATGGATTAATCATAATTGATACTCTAATTTTTTGTAGTAAATGATTAAGAGAATAATACAAAGATACTATTAATGGTTTAAAATCTATTACAACTCATAAGTTTACTAAAAAAAAAATAGTGATGAAGTAATCAGTAACATTACAAAATTTACAGTAATTATATATATTAATTGATAAAAGATTTTATTTCATCACCTTAATGACTCTTACAAATTAAATAGCAACAATGATAGTATTTAAATTGTTACAATTGACAATTAATAATACACTACATGGTAACAGCTTAGTGGCAATAAAATCCTGACAACTTACTGGCACTAAAATCTTGTTACAAATTATAACGATAATTTTTATTGCACTAGGATGTCACTAATTGTCAATTGTTGCTTAAAATATTAATTTTTGTCACTATTAAGTTATATTGCAACGAAAAAAATTATTATTATTTAAAAAATTATCATTAACAATAAAATAAAAGTTATAGTTACTTAATATACGTTATTAATGACAATTTTTACATTTCACTAATATTCCCTTTTCTTAATGATATTACGAATTCAAAATTTTTAAATTTTAAATCCTTTGATCCAAATACATTGTTGAGTCGGTATTAGCATAAAATGGTTTGTTATTCACAAAAAAATAAAATAAAAATAAAAATAAAAATAAAAATGCTTTGTTATTTTAGTTGTATTAAAAACCTTAAAGATCTATTATTGTGGAAATTATTACATTATTCTCTGATGATTGAAAATAGAAAAATAATACCCTCGATTATCAAATGCATTGGACTAATATGGTTAAAATTAACTATCTCTACGATTGTTAAACACAAACAATAATGTTAAGCAATTCATTGAATGTTACACTAAAATATTCGGCAGATTACATGCAATTATAAATTATTTTAGCTAGGATACATGGGCATATTCATCTACAAATTTTATGCAATGGTTGAAAAGGAATGATTTTGGCCAATCCTCGATTGATTTTGTATGGAGTGATTTTTGCCCTCAAGTTCTCCTTCCTTATCCTCCCTTAAACTAACTGAGGATAAAACCAGACCCCCAGTTATGCGATTCAAAAATAATCGCACCTAAAAGTAATAAAAATTACATTGAAATATCTCCCTTCTTTTTTTGAGAGGATCACCTATTTATAAATTTTATTGATGGCTACTCAATTCTTCTAATATAATTATGTTTAATTATAAAATAAATGTACACTCATTACTCTCACAATGGACGTACGAGGAGACAATTATATTTATATTATTTATGTTGATATTTCTATATTATTACTAGGAATAATATAATATCTTGATGGTGATATATGGGGAGCACTTAATGAATTGAATATTAGGTTTGAAACCTAAAATAACTCCAACACCACTTGACCCCACTCTTTTAGTTTTGCATAAATTCGAGATATAATAATTTGTATCTATATATCTTCTCACTATGCACAACAACTTGTAAGCTAATAAGAAGTTACATTCTTTCTTTTTTATTCGAATGCCCCAATTCTGAGGACAAAGTGTTCCTCTTAACAAATGATAAAAAAAAAAATTAACGAAAAATAAAGAAACCAAGGAAGTAATTTAAATTGTAACGCAATTTTTGGTAAATAAATATTTCCACCAGCTCGATATAAAGCTGTTGAATAATGGTGCAAGGCTATTTTGAATTAGTAGGTTGGTGTACAGCTGCTTAACTATAGTACAAGGCCATTTTACAAAAAGTAACTTGCAATAGGTAGGTTGACGTAGAGCCCTTTAACTACAGCTCGAGGTTCGAGGCTATTTTAAATAAGGAGGTCAGCATAAAGTCACTTAAGTATGGCGCAAGTCATTTTACACAAAGTCAATAATTGACAATAAGTAGGTCGACGTAGAGCTGTATAACTATGACACGAGGCCATTTTAAATAATAGATCGCATAAAGCTGCTTAACTATATCGCAAGATCATTTTACATATAGTAGCTAACTTGCAATAGAAACTCATCATAAAGTTGCCACGTGAATAAAATTTCTTCAAGTTAGACACGTTCCATGGTCAAGAGCGGCTCCCATCCCTATACATTAGCCAAAGTTTTTTATGGAGAGTAATCCGTCCTTAGCCAAGACATCAAACCTCTCCTGCACTAATTTCCGCGGCACTTAATCGTTCGATTTGCTGCTGAGCACTTTTTCAGTGTTAGATTGATTCCTCAGCATCTTTGTCTTCATCATCTCACGCACATATGCACTAGGCAGGTCAATGGAATCATATCAAGGCTGACTTCTATCATTTCCTCACAATTGATGTTTCTTCTCAAGTCATTCAAAAAATTCAACGGCATTGCGCATCATAAGGAAGAACCTCGAAACACGCAGATGAAATATTAGTTGGCCACCACACTTGCGGAACGCTATGTGAGTATTATTGCGGTGAAAGAACACCCAGTTCGCCATCACCTCTCCATACTTGGCGGCAAAAGAAATAGCTTCCTAATATTACTTAATTCTCCTTTTTTTTTTCAAAAATAATAATTTCTATTAACTTTTTACGTTCATCTGACAACACCAACAACAAAAATTGAAAGCAGAAAATATGTTGACTTATATAGTTTTATGGGCAGCAATAGCTTTGGCCACCCTTTGTTCATGTTCCTTGCCATTCACAGCATTCCCCAAAAGCTCTTCTCTATGCTCCATCTCTTGAGACTGATCCCATCTCCAAGCCAAGCGCCACTTCTATTGGAATAGTGCCCCACGGTCAATTAAATTGGCATGTAAACTATTTTATTTGCGATACAATCTTAGTTAAATGAAATTCAAAGAAAAATGGCTATTTTCATCTTATAATTATTTTACTTCATTGGCATTTGATTGAAATTCCTAAATCACATATGACTATGGGACTTCGTCACGCACTGAGTGATAATCATGAAATAAGTCTTACATAGTCGTGATTTTAAATATTCCAAATTATAGAATCCTAAGAAATGGGGCACCTAAGATTTGGATAGACTTGCATTAACAATGGACAAATACAAAGTATTTGATATTTTGCTCTGTTCATTAGCAATCTATGCTAGACATAGATGCATATTAGTAAGTGCATATTAGAAAACATGTTCACTAAAGATTCACCCGGAGAATCCATTAGATAGCTAGAGTAGCAAATCGGTACTGGCAAGTTTATTATCATACGCTAGTGTATATATAATTAGTCATTTGACTTGAGGATCCATGGTAGTCTTATGTTTAGGTCCTCATATTTTGACTCTTCATTGACCATGTAGCAAGTCATTTGGATTGAGATTGGGTATGAGCTACTTAGACATGGAGGCTTGTGAGATTCAAAATGGGATCTATTTCTTCATCGTTGTCAAAGGCAAGTGCATCTTCTATATATTCTATAATGATCGATTCCAAAAAATCCTTGCGTAAAGTAGTATGACAATTTAGAAAAAGAATTTTACAAAGATGAGAGTCATAAAAGGAATCAAACATTGGGATTAGAAACATAGTTATCGAGGCTAATGGAGAGCCAACCAATATCTTGCCCCAAGCCTCTTTTGAAAGATAAGAGATGCAAAGACCCTATTTGCGTAGCTAATGTAGAGCTAGAATGGTTCATCAAAGCATATTCACTTCATCCAATTAGTTGGGCTTCATGAGCTTATTGCTAGACGCCTATTGTGGAGATTAGGTACTTTTCGATTAATGGAGATTAATTAAAAGAGTTATTAATTTAAAGGAGTTTGAACCAATGTGAATATTTCAATATTTAAAATGTCACAATTATTTTTGAGCCCATGTCTAATGAATGGATGAACTTAATAGGTTATACACAAAAGCTTAAAGGATATTCTGCTTGCTGGGAGGAATTTTCAAGTTAGAAAATTCTCATAGGCGGTTTTAGAGAAGAATTCAATCGACTAATTTTTTGTCATCTTGACTTGATTAATTTAATTATTAAATTAATCAAAATAACTTAAAGAGTTAAATTAGTTCAATTAAATTAAGGAGTTAATTTAATTGGTGTCACGTAACAATTAATTTGTTGAGTTAACTTAAAGAGTTAAGTTGATACTTTCTAACTTAAAGAGTTAGGTTAATAAACTTAAGGACTTATGTCAAACCAATAAATTAAATTAAAGATTTAATTTAATTAAAATGAGAATTTTGTTTTGGAGGAAAATTCAAATGAAGGAGTTCATTTGAAATCAATTTGCACTACATTTCATAAAATGAATTGAAGATGCAAATTAAATTCAGATACATGTGAAATTCACATGCAAGTTAGTTGCAAGTTGGCAAGTTGGTTGCTAAGTTGGCCAACTAGCCATGAAAGGTGTGATGCCAACTTGCATCACATCATCCTCTCTATAAATAAGAGGTGGCCAACCTTTTGATGGTGCTACATCTAAGATTCCCATGCCTCCAAAAGTGTGATCTTTCATGTGATGAAGTTTGACATTATCTAAACTCTCTTCCTCTCCAATTCTCTCATAACCGTCCCTCTCTCCCGTTCATCCTCTCATTATATAGCAGATTTGAGGCTGATTAGCATTGTCCTTGGGCATGTGAATTATTACATTAGAGGTCCAACACTTGGGGGACTTGGTGCTCTTTGGTGATCCATTGTTGCCTAGTGAATTGTGTGGCAGATTTGAAAGACTTTCAAAGATCTGATTAGCCCTATATTTTTACTACATCTTCCTTCATGTGTTGAGGTGCTCTCTGTAAATTATGAGCAATTTTGGAGTTGTGAAAGATAGTCATCCATTGGTGATGTTCTGTTGTGCACGATTGCTCTTTTGAAAAGTTCATTTGAGTTTTTCTCTTCCTACCTTTGGATTTAACATTCATGGTAATTTTTATGGATCTAAATTTTTATTACATGCATGATTAGATCCTTGGAGTAGAGTGTATAATTTTTATTTAGCCTTTTTATGGTTTTATATTTTGGATCCTTAGCCTACTTCTACATTCAACTTTGTCCTTGGCTCCTAGTTCCTTTTGCAATCTAGATTCTTCAACCATATTCTCACACCTCACTCGACATCTTCCTGTAGAAAAGGAATACCATTTTCTAAGAAGATGTCATCCATATACAATAATAAAATCACGACACCACCAGTTGAATGGTGAACTAATTAAGATGAATTTGTATGTAAAAACTTCTTTGATTTACACATAAATTTTGAATGTTTCAAATGAAGGAGATGGTGAAATAGGGATCTAAAATTACAAGAAAAATTAGCTTTAGAGATCATTATTCTTACTCACTAGAAGTAAGAATATAGTCGCTAAAACCTATAGCGATCAAAATAATGTTGGTCACAACAGAATAGCTTCGAAAAGTGCTCTTTGACCAATTATTAACTTGGATGTTGAAAATGCATATTTAGCAGCCATCAAATAATGGTCATTAAGGATTGAATAATCGGCAACAAAATTTTTACTTGCTAAACATAGAAGTCCTTTGTCGCCATAACATTATCATGGTCACTATAGTTACACAAATAATGACCACATCAATTTGGTTGGTAAAAGGTAATTCTTTAGTAACCAAGTCATCGATTGCAATAACTTTTAAATGGTTGCAACAATTACCTTATTTAACATATTTTAGTGACCATATTATGACGGTGAAACATCATTGCTAAAGAAATATTTTTTTGCAATCAAATAATTAGTTGCAGTGATCTTAATATTGTTGCAATACTTACTTCATTTTGTATGATTTAGTGGCCAAAAAATTAGTTGTTGGTTGCTAATATGTAATATCATAAACCAAATAATGGTTGCAACATATAATAATAATTCATTGCTAATGTGTATGTATTAGCAATCAAATGGTGGTTGCAAAAATAATTTAAATTGGCTGCTAAAATGTATGTATTAGTAACCAATAATGATTACAAAAACAAAATTGAACTAGTTGCTAATATATATACAATCAAAACAAAAAAAATATTGAAACTACTAACTCATAGATATTCATAATCAAATAGTGATTTAAAAAATAACCCAAACCAATTAGTAAATACTATATGATAAAAAAAATGATTATATATTAAATTATAAATGTCAACTGTAAATTTAGAACTATTGAAACAGCGATCATATATATTGAGTCAAATGGTACCTAAAGAAAATCGCATCTCAAATAAATAATACAAAGGCAAATCCAACATCATATTTAACGAGAACTCATGAAAAAGAATATTTTAATTCAATATGTCATAATTTTTACAAGTAAAAACAATATCTAAGCATTCCAAAGAACAATGTGGATGAGCATTTGGAGGTATAGTAAATCACAAAATAAGTGTGGTCATGTTAGATGCTCTTCAAAATTTTCCTTCACTTTTTTTCCTACACCTCTTGAGATATATTTTTGAACTTGAAATAGTGAAAAAGTGATGTGAGTACTGAGCTAGCCTTGATTTCTTTCCCTATAGATCAACAAACTTAAACTGATGTCGACAATTATTCCAACTCTTTTTCCCTAAAGGCAAGGAGATACTTGAGTCCTTTTTTCCTATCATAAGATATATAAGATTGAGGTACTAACCAATTAATGTCACCACAAATAATGATCCCTCATTGTTTTGCCTATGAAAATGGAAAAAGGACGCAGGAGCTATTTGAACACAAAAGCAAAATATTCAAAATTCTAAAAGATAATTAAAAGCATTTATAAAACAAGCAATATATTGAACTTAAACTGATAGGGCTATAAGAAAATCTTACCCTCACAAGCAACAACCAATCAAGATTCTTGAGGAAAAAAGTTAAGATTGTTCACTAATATTAGTTAGTTTCCAAACTTTGGATGCCTTTAACCTTTAGAGTTGTATTTTAAATCTGGTGAATTCATGTCATCCTACTGCCAATTATATTAAGAAACTCATGTGAAACCAAATAACTCAATGAAAGTAAGAGTAGCACTAGGATCTAATAATTAAACTTCACAAGCTTAAATTAAGTAGGCTACTCCTACTACCAGGGATCTAATCATGCTTTAGCTCTAGATTAGGATGAAGAATTACCTCTTGTAACTCAAAATTAGGTAGAAAATAAAAAATCTCTCTCAAATTCAAAAATATCTGGAATCAGCACAGCAAAAAGGAAGTGACAATTGCCCTGGTTGAACTACTCCAAAAATCACTAAACTAAAAGGTTGTTTGGGTGAGCTTATGAGCTCCTCAAAATATTTTATAAGATGTTTAAGAGCTTATAAGTTGATAAAAAATGTTTAGTAATTTTTTTTAAAAAAGAGCTTATAAGTTCCTAAAATAAGTTATTAAGAGCTTATAAGCCCTTTTATGAAAAGTAATGAGACCCTAACTTATTTTTAACATCTTAACAAACTCCTTCATTTTTAATAATTTAAATTACAAAATTACCATTATGAACATCTTATAAATTTCAAGATCTTATTTTATTCTAACACTTCAACAACTTATTTTAAAAATTAGATTTAACATCTTATAAGCTTCAGAAACATCTAGAAACATCTTATAAGATGTAGGAACTAAAAGATGTTTAAAATACGCTTGGTCAAACACCCTCTAAATATAGAACACCTCCACACACTAAGGAAGCAACCGTGAAAAATTCAGTCTTTCTGTATTGCTCGAGAAAAAATTGTCAATCTGGAGCTACTACAGGTGGATCTCCAAAATCTAGTAGGTCAAATGCCTTACCTCTATTGATATGATCCACACACTAGTCAATCTTCCAATTTCCCCTCACTAGAAGCTGTAGTTAGAAAGTAGAAATAAGGCTGATTTCAGGTTGGGAAGAAGAAGAAACGCAAAGCTTCAAAACGTGATGCAATGCATGGAGAGAGAGTTTTGGAGGGAATTATGGAAGAATCGTATTCTTCACACCTTTTGTCATATGGATGAACCACACACTCTCTATATCCATATATAGAGGGTGGAAGGTGTGATGCTTAGTTGGCATCACACCTTCCTCAACATGGGCAGCCAACTTGCACTACCTAGGTGGCAAATTCAAATTCAAGTCCAACTTGAATATCATGTGCATTTTAATTATATTTGAAATCTAATTTCAAATTAATTAAGATGTTAATTCAACTGAACATTTCATTTAAATCTTCCCACTAAAAAGTATTCTTTCCATTAATTTAATTAAATACTTTAATTTAATTAATTAACCTTTGATTTAATTCTTAAATCAAACAAGCTTAACACTTAAACTTAATTTAGTTAACTCAACTCTTTAAGTCAAATTGACCTATTGATGGTCATCTTGGCACCAAATAATTAACTCCTTAATTATTGATTTAATTTAACTCCTTAAATCAATCAATTAATTTAACACTTAAATTAATCAAGCCAAAATTGACCGTTAAATTGTATCCTTGAAAATTAGCACCAAGGAAAAATCTCTAACACTTAGAGAATTACTCCATCATGCTTGGAAGCTAATTAGTTTTTATGTGTGACCCAATAAGTTCTACCATTCATTGGACATTGGCTCACAACTCTATTAAGGATCTAGGAAGAGCCAAAGCATGAGGACCAGACACAAGGTTACTATGGAATCTCAAGTCAAAGAACTAATAATATGCACTAGTAAGTGGGAGAATTATCCATTACAAACTTGCCACTACGGCTATCTAGTAGATTCTTCGATAGGACTTTAGTGTCTTTTTCTCTAACAAGCACTTACTAACATTTAGCCATATCTCATACAGTTGCTCATGGAACAGAGCAATGTCCAACTTTTAGATTTATGCTTCATTAGTGCAAGTTTATCCAAATCTTAGATGCCTTATCTCTTAAGATCCTATGACTTGGAGGATTTGAGATTATGATCATGTGAGAGTTATTCCATAGTCATTGAACCAAGTCCTGCAATCTTAGGTGAAGTAGGGGCTTTATCCAAATACTAGTGAAGTAATATTGAGCATAAGATGAAGATGGCCATATAAAGAACATCATTCAATCAAGATTGTATCACAAGTGAAATAGTTCACAAAGCTAATCTAATTGGCTTGATGGGCATTATTCCAACATTCAAAAGGTTATCAAAAGTCACTTATACAACAATAGTATTTATGGGAACATTTCTATCGATATGCACTATTTTTTGTTCTAGCTGCTAAACCAGTAACACCAAATGCTTTTAAGGTTTAACAATTAAGTACCTTAATGCAAAAAAATGGGGCTAACTCAATAATTTAGCACAATAGAGAGAGTTATCATGAATAGGTCTAATACTCTAATTGGTCACATATGGAAGAGCACTAAATATGTCATGAGAAACACCTTGTATAAACAACAATACTGAACCTCCCTACCAATAAATTCAAAATTAAAGAATGTTTTGATCACTGCATGAAAACTGTACTAAATTTCTTGTTTGTGGTTCAAACCATTAGCAACAGTTACTCACTAGAAAAGAAAATTAAAGGATTAAGAAAATATATAAGCGTTGAATGCATAAAAATGCACTTGTTCTACCAATAGATAGGACCACAAGTAAAAGGCCATTTTTCACTCTACATACAATATTTATGGAATAAAATTCTAGATATGTAGTGAAATCTTCAACAATGTGAGAAGATAATTGAAGTGCGCATACGGAAAAATGAGAACAATAGTTATAGTTAACAAAATGTACAATTCCCTTACACCAATTCTTTTAGGGGATAGATTAGTTGAAAAAACATAAAGAAAAATCATAAAATGCACATATGTTCAACTTTTTACATGTAATTTCTCTTGTTCAGATTTAATTGCCTCACAACTTAATCAATTTCCAAAAATTTTTATTTCACTTTTCACCCTAGAATCTTGAAAGCAAGAAAGAAAAAAAAAACTTCAAAAGATACACGCATTTCAAATGAAGAAAAAAGAAAAATGCTTATGGAATGGAAATTATTCACCTGCATCAAAGGCCAACCACAAGGACCAAGATAATGATCAGAACTATCCTATCATTTTCCCACAAAAACTTGAATAGTAGAATGCATAACCTTTTGTTGTGTTCTCTTGGTGGAGTTGCCACACTTTGATCTTTTCTACCGCATTTTGCTCTTTAATAAGATATGTAAAGTACAAAATGGACAAGTGTTTAATCACACTACAAGTAGTTTGGTCACTAGAGCATACCTTGTCCTATTGTCAAAAAAATCCACTAGTTAAATTTGTGCTCAGCAGAAGCTTTTCTTCCTCCACTCTCTATAGATTGAACCTAGTTAAGAGTGAAGTGTTGAAGTGATATAGAAATAGAAGTGCAAAAATCATTAAATGAAAATTCTTATCCAATCAACATGCAAATAAACAAGTCCAAGATAGTCTTAACTGCAAAACTCATCAGACCTTGATCTGATGCCTTTTAAGACTGTTACATACTTAGGAACTAAAAACTATTATAGATATGCCACATAGAAACATTTCAATTACCTTAGGATATCATATTTATGCATAACACTTTTATAGAGAATGGACATGTTCTAAAAAGAATAGCCAATAGCAAGTGCAACTATGGGAAACTCTCGTAAAAAATTCATACACAAATTTCAGCCAAAAAAGTAGTACAAGAGAAATTAAACCAAATATTCACATTATTTTAGCCAAGTTTTATAGGGATTTCAATTAAAATATTTATTCATGAAACAAGTGGAGCTTCACCAGCATTGAAGAAATTAAAGTAATATGTACAAAAAATTGCAATCTCATTAGATCTTGTCCATTGCATTGATGGACGTGAAAATAGAATCTAAAAGAGTGGGATTGTTTTGGATAACTACTCCTTTTGTGTAGTAATGCACGATCTATTTAGCATCATTCTTTTGGCAAGACCAAACAAAACAATTGCAACAAAAGATACTTCTGCATAATTTAGCATATGATGTAGCTACATTGGTTCCTTCTTGTCATGAATGTTTCATGTGTTGAAATCAAAGGAAAGCACCGCAATTTTCACTTGAAAGAAACCTTGTAATCTTACCAACAATGTTTCTATTTTCAATTTTTATTTCTTTATTGATATATTGGTTTTTCTCCCGGTGAAAGGCTGGATGCAATCAATAAGAAGAGATGTTGTCTGTTGTAATATACCAACAAATACTCCAGTATGCAGAAAGTAATAGATAAGGAAAATATAGTATAATCGGCTGATCAAATAATCCTGAACAACAATTATGATCTTTAACATCCACATAATTAGGACCATACCCATTTACATTAATAGGAAAATTTATGTTTAATTCTCTATGAGCCAAAGAAAAATCCCCATTAGAAGGTTGCTATTTTTGATATTCCTAGATTCTTGGAAACTTAAGTTGTGTTTTTAGTTGGAAAACTCGGATTGACAAGCTTTATTATACTAACTATATTGTTTATTAAGTTTTATGTAGGTTGTAAAAGAATATTGTGAACAACTAAGAGCGGAGCATGTCTTCAGCTCTTTGGGCAAGTCAAGTGCGCATGAAGGGTTGCATTTCTTCTTGGGAATTTCTTAGGTTTTATCTTTGACTTGAAAAAAGAAAAAGAGAACTACTACTCTATGATTATTTGCTTGGGTTGGATTTGCATCAAATTGAGGTCATGTCCCAAGAAGTGGCCCATTTTAGATAGGATTTCTCTTTTTGGAATTGTATTCTATTTCAATTTCTTGAGATTTACATTTACAAGTTGTACTTTAGCATAAAAAACTAAAGTATTATTTAATCATTTTATCTGTTAATTATTTTTTGCATACTTAAGTTAACTTTTTAAATAAAATTTACCTCAGAACCAATTTAGCTCTTTAAACTAAATTTTAAAGGTTTTTTCTTTGATATTTCTCCAAGAATTAATTAGTAATAAAATCCATTAGATTTCCATGAATACTTATTTAGCAATTATATGAATTGCTTGAAGTGAATATTTTAACTATGTGACCGTATAATATTGTTTGCTATAAGTTTAAAGATGTAAACAAAGACATTTTTTGCGACCAAAGTATCAAGTTGTTAATCACTAGTATGAAGATTTATAGTAACCATTTAATATTTTGTTGTTTTAGTGGCTGCATTAATATTCATACATAGCAGCCAAGAAAATTCTTGCTAAAAATTCCAACTTTGGCCACTATACCATTGGCTAAGGTTAGTCAAATTATAGTGATCATTTACAACTAACCAAATATTGGTTGGTTGAAAAGATATCATTGTAATTGGACTTTAGAAACCTGATTGCTTTTGGCTGCTAAAATTATATATTTAGTTACCGTTTTATCATGGTTGTTGAGAATTTGGCCACTGAAACCATTTTTTCTTGTAGAAGCGCAACAAAATCTAGAATTTTTCATCACATAAAGTTCACTTGATTCACTATCATATAATAATCTATTTTATGCCAAAACAACATAATTAAAGGAAGAACCAAGATATAGTGCAACCAATTGATCCCTTAGTTGTTCACCAACACACTTCTACTCCTTAGCCAATTTTTAGCCACTTTACTCCTGAAATTACAGTAGCAAATCAGCCCTGAAAAAATCTCAAAACAATCCAACAATAGTAGCAAAATATGGAAAAAATTGCCCCCAATTGCTACCATGAATAAAGAATTCTTCTTCAACTTGAACTTCTTCATGTTTATCACAAAGCACCACAATTGTGATGCCCCCATGCTCCTTTAGATCACTCTTTATCTTCCTATTTTTTGCTAGAATGAATGAAAGAGAAAAAGTAAGAGTTGAAGAGAAAGAGGGAGATTGGAAAAGAATTGGTCAAAGAGATTTTATGAGATAGTTTTTTGTCACACCAAAAAGATTTGTGAGGGGGGCATATTTATATTCCTTAGTGGCTGGCCACTTGAAGGTTCTTAGGCTTTATATTGAGTGTTTGGGTGCATCAATGACTCTCTAAATGCATTCCTCACACTATTGGTCCAATTGATGTCACTCAAGTACCAAGTAAGAATTTAATCCTACTAATTAAAATCTCTATTTTAATTACTAATTATAAATCGACTTTGCTATTTAAATAATTTCCTCAAGAATTAGACTCTCTAATATCAATTAAATTAATTTTTTTAATTTAATTCATCCAACTTAACTTCTTAAGTTTGCAAGTCAAATTGAACTTGTCATGTGGTCCAATTAAATTACCACTTTAATTTAATCAATCTAATTTAACTCTTTAAAATTAATTAATCAAATGAGTCCCTTAAATTAATCAAGCCATTGTGATAAATTTGGAATTAGTTAATTGGTCTCTTCCAATCTTGACCAATTTAATTATCAAACTCCTTAGATAAGTTTTCCAAGCCCACTAGAGTACCTAAAGGTTTCTGAGTGTGACCTATTAGGTTTTCCAACCAATTAGCCATGAGGCGACAACTTTTCGTGATTTATTGAATATCAAATATTTTGATAAGCATAAAATATTTTAAACTAATCACTCTTTAATTAATCTTCATTAATTGAAGGGTACCTAATCCCCTAATCGATGTCTAGCACAAGTATATAGAGTTCAACCAAATGGATGAATTAATTCGTTTGAACCTTTGTGCTTATGATTATCATGCAATTATAATCCTTTCATAATTTATCTCCTAAAAGAGGCTTAAGGAAAGATATTTCTTGGTTCACCAGTAGCCTAAAAAACTATGTAACTATTTGTGATGTGTGATTGTAATTTATGAACATAACTTTGGAAAATTATTTTTACAAATTATCATATGAAGAAAGTAATATTGCAAGGATCCAAAATAATTCAAAACTAAAGCAAAATTAAACTTGCAATATCAAAATCAAAGGATCTTATTTATGCCTTAATTAAGGATTAGATCAAGAGAAAGTATCTTGAAAAAAAAATTGATTGAAGAAGTATATCTCCAACTAGAACCTCTTCCATGAAGGATCTACCACTCCTTTCTTTAGGATCTTTTTCTCTACAGCTTAGACTACCAAGGACAACAACATTTGTCCAAGGAAACTCTTCCAAAACATAAGGCAAAATAGCATCAAAGACTTATCAAGATGCACCAAAGCCATTGGTGATTGAGCCTCCAAAAACTCCTCTTCAATCCATGAAAAACTCTTTTTGAAGTGCTAGATCTAGTTCAACTCCAATTGTGGTACCTCTAAAGTTGATCTACTTACCTATTGCACTTTATTTCCTCACTCAATTGCTAGAATATGGATGAGGAAGAAGAAGGAAGAAGGGAGATGGTGCGAGAAAGTTTGAAGAGATATGATAGTTGGAGAGAATCTAGATGAAGAGATTTTTCTCAACACATGAGGTAACTTCTTTCATAAGGGCAATGTTAGCATTAGCTAGCCATGTGCGGGGATCATGGTGTATTTATTGTGTGACTTAGATGCTTCAAGAAACATCCATAACACTATTCTCAGATTGCCAACTAACATGTCCACTTGCATGCTTAGTTGGATTTTAATTTCCCAAATTAAAATAACAACTTATTATTTTAAAGTGGAATTTTCCATTTTAACTTTTCCCCTAAAATTTTACTCTCTCTATGGTCTAATTTAACTCTTTACATTAATTTTATTAATTTAACAATTAAATTAATCAAGCCATTGTAATCAACTCTTAATTAGTTAATTTTGTCTTTTCCAAACTTAACCACTTTAATCATCTAACTCCAATCTAACATTAGAGTGATCTAGGCTTTTGTGTATGAGTCTTTAGGTTTATGAATTAATTAGACCTGGGCTCATAATTCTTTGTGATTCTTTGAACATCAAAATATTCCAATTAATTTGAACTCTTTTAAACTAATCTCTCTATCAATTAATCTCTATTAATTAAAAAGTACACGATCTCTATAGTCAATGTCTAGCATAAGCTTATATAGCCTAACTAATTAGATGAATTAATTTTAGGTGAACTATAACCACTTACGATTGCTATGCAAATACAATATTTGTCGGTTATCTAATAACCTTGATAACTATATATCTATTCTTGATGTTGGATTCCAAATTTTGATCTCAACGCTGAGAAATGTTTTTTACCAAATTGTCATATTGCTTTGTGCAACGATTTCTTGAAATTGATCATCCTAGAATATATAGGAGACAAACCTATTCTTCATAGATAGGAGAAAGAAATCCTATCTTAAAACTCACTAACCTCTATATATAGATGGCTTGTGCCCAACCTAAGCCCCAAGAGAGCCACTATGTGGTCAGAGCAAAACCAAAGCACAAAGACCTATATACAAAGTTATCGTGAAATCTCAAGTCGAAAGACTAATGATATATACTATTTTAAGCTAGAGAATTTACCATTTCTAATATGCCACTTCGACTACCATGTGAATTCTCTAAGCAAGTCTTCAACAAACATATTCTTCAACAAGCACCCACTAATATGTATCCATGTCTAATATAGATTGCTCATAAAATGGGGCAATATCTAACTCTTTGGTATGCATTGTTAGTGCAAGTTTATATGAATCTTAGATGCCATGTCTCTTAAGATTCTATGACTTGGAATACTTATAATCATAGAGACTTATATCATGATCACCATTATATGTGTGATCAAGTCTTGTAGTCTTGTATGATTTAAGGGCTTCAACCAAATGCATGTAAAGAAAATCATAAACGCATAATATGAAGATGATCATTTTACTAAATATCATTCAATCAAGACTATTACATGGAGTAGTTATATGTGCCAATCTAATTATTTTGTGGGCCACTACTACAACAATATATCACCTTGCGCAAGGATTTCTCACAAACTAGTTCATGATAGAATACATAAGAGATCACATTGTTATTCACGATGAACAAAGAGATCCCTTTTAGAACTCACTAATCTCTATGCATAGAAAGCTTATGTCCAATCTAAGCTTTGGACAACCTACTAGGTGGTTAGGATAAAATCAAAGCACAAGGTTAATGTGGAACCTCAAGTTAAAGGATTAATTATATGTATTATCGTAAGCTATAAAATTTGCTATTATTGACAAGCTACCTAGACTAACTTATGAATTCTCTAAGTAAGTCTTTAGCGAACTTATTCTCTAACAATCTCCTACTAATGTATTTCCACGTCTCATACACAAATTGCTTATACAATAGGGCAATATATCCAACTATTTGGAGTATGGATCATTAGTGTAAGTCTATCCAAATTTTAGATGCCATATATATCAGATTTAATGACTTTAAATATTTAAAATCATGACCACAAAGACTCGATTCACGATTATTAGTGTATACATGACCAAATCCCATAGTTTTGTATGTTCTAAGGGCTTTAACCAAATACATGTGAAGAATATTATAAAAAGCATAAGATAAAGATGGCCATTTATATAATATCATTCAATCAAGATTATCTCATAATAGTGATACACGCCAATCTAATTGGCCCTAGAGTACTATTTCAATCATCTCCTACTTATCCTAAAGCCAATTCCTCATTGTCTTTAAGCTCATCGTTTTGAGATATCTTCCAAGGACTTTTTGCATTAAGGGTTTAGATAATAGATCTACTATATCCTCTTCTAAAGCAACTCTCCACTTGATTGTCTCCTTTATTAATAATCTCTTAAATTAAATGATAACACCTAAACACGTACTTGGATCACTAATAAGATCTTGGCTCCTCTTTTCGCAGAATGGCATCATTATTGTCATAAAAGACAACAACTGGCTCTATAATGCTAGGTACTATATCTAACTCTTGGATAAAATTTTTCATCCAATCATTTTTCTTTGCAATATCCAATTATGTAGTGTACTTTACCTTGATAGTTCAATCAACCATGATTTTTTTCTCAGAATTCTTCCAACTAACCATATTATTATTAAGGTAGAATATAAATTCAAACTTAGATTTAAGGTTATCTTCATCAGATTGGAAACTTAATTTTGAAAATCCCTCAAGTTTTAATTTTCCATTATTGTATACTAAAAACAAGACACTTTAGCTTAATTGTTATGAATTTCCATCACTCTCACTAGTATTGAATTGGTAGTAGCTCGTATCACTTGGAGTGTGTGGTACATCTGGTCTCATGCATTGTATAGCATACATTATGCTTCAAACAAAAGATGTATAAGGCATATAGGGCATCTTTTTTCTCTCTTCCTCTATCTGAGGGCCATAGATATAGAAAGAAGAAGGCCATGCCCCATAAAGTGGTAACCTTGCTTGGATTCTTCCAAACTAAACATATTTAATATATTATCTATGTACAAATATTGGTAGGGCCTCAACATCTGAATAAGGGTGTTGCATAAGGATTCATGTAATAAAGTTAAAATAGCTAAATCAAAACTTAAATGTACTCTATCTAAGGATCAAATCATATTGTAAAATGGATTTAGATGAGGATAAATACCTTTGTTGCTCAAAATCCGAGGTAGAAGTGAAGAGAAGCTTGAACACTTCAAATCTATCTCCAACTACCATAGCAAGAACCTGGGAACGTTTGCACAAGCAAACTATTTGCAATTTGGCTGAAATTTGGACAACTCCTCTCCAACTCCTTAAAGAATGTCCTATGAAAATTCTAGGAAAAATTAGATATCAAAAAGTGCCCCAAATATGCCTCCAAACAATGTGTCCTATAGTAGATCTCCAAAAACTAAAGCTATCCAAACGTGTAGCCTCTAATGAAATGTTCCACACACATAAGGAAAGTCCCAATCAACCTCTAGAGAGCTGGAACTTCAGAGGAAGAAGAATGGATGAAGGCTAAATTTAGAAAGAAAGGTGAAGAAGAATGTGTGAAACTTCAACCTTTGAGTGGATCACACATTTGGTAGCTAAAAGAGAATCTAGCATGTTAGTCTTGCTTCGGCCACCCACTCTACTATTTATAGAGCTAGAGGTGCGATGCAAGTTGGTGTCACACCTCCCACAAGGTTAGGTGCCAACTAAGAAAGCAAGTTGCATGTGAAATATGAATTTCACTTGCATTTGAATTTCATTTGGAGCCTTCATTTCATCTCATGAAATGTCATCCAAATAAATTCAAAATGCACATCAAATGTACTCCCTAATTTGAATTTTTCTCCAAAATTAATTATTCACATTAATTAAATTAACTTCTTAATTTAATAAGTTAGCATTGACTTAGCTCCTTAAATTAGAAAGTGTTAATTTAACCCTTTAAGTTAACTCGACTAATTAACTGCCATATGGCACTAATTAAAATAACTCATTAATTTAATTGATCTAATTTAACTCCATAAATTATTTTGATCAATTTAAAAATTAAATTAATCAAGCCAAAATGACCAAAATATTAACCCACCATTTCCTCCACAAAATCGATTACTTGGAATCTCCTTACTCTTAGAAAATTTCCTTAATCAAATAGAACTTTCTTTGGGCTTTTGTGTGTGACCTATTAGGTTCTACCATTTATTGGACATGGGCTTACAACTCTTGTGATATTTTAGAATATCAAATATTCGTATTAGTTTACACTCCTTTAAGCTAATAACTCAATTCAATTAATCTCCATTAATTGAAGAGTACCCAATCTCCATGGTTGATGTTCAACCTCAAACCCATGAAGCCCAACTAATTGGCCAAAATGAATATGCTCTTGGTGAACTATTATATCTCTACACTTCCTATGCAAATATGGTTTTTCTATCTCCTATCTCTTGAAAGGGGCAAGATATTTGCTAGCTCCCTAATAGCGTCGATAACTATATTTTTATTCCTAATGTTTGATTTTGATTTATGACTTTATCTTTGAAAATTTTCTTTTTTAAATTGTCATACTACCTTGCCCAAAGACTCCTTGAAATAAATTATTATAGAATATATAGGAGATGCACTCACCTTTCACAACAATAAGGAGAGGAATCTTATCTTTGATCTCATAGACTTTCATATCTAAGAAGCTCACACCCAATCTTAGCCCATATAACTTGCAAAGTAGTCAAGATAGAGTTAAAGCATGAGAACCTAAACACAAAGTTATCCTGAATCCTTAGATCTAAGGACTAATTATATGCACTAGCGTAAGCTAGATAATTTTCCACTATCAACTTACCACTATAGTTATCTAGTGGATTCTTTTGGGAAGCCTTTAGGAAGCCTTCAGTGAACTTGTTCTCTAACAAACACCTTCTAACATACACCTATGTCTAACATGGATTGCACATGAAATGGAGAAATATCCAACTCCTCATATTTATGTAGTATCAGTGCAAGTCTATCCAAATTTTAGATGCTATGTCTCATAAGACTCTATGACTTGAAATATTTTAAGATCACAACCATCTAAGACTTATTTCATGATCAGCACCTAATGCGTGACCAAGTCTTATGGTCATTTGTGATCTAAGGGCTTTAACCAAATGCTACTGAAGTAAAATAAGCATAGGATAAAAATGGCCATTCAAATTTGAATATCATTCAATCAAGATAATATCATAAGTGAAATTGTTTACATGCCAATCTAATTAGCCACAGGGCACTATTCCAACAATATCCCACTTACCTTAAAGCTAATTTCCTATAGCCTTAAAGCCCATTTTCTGAAGATATCCTTCAAAGACTTTTTGTATTTAGGGGTATAGACAGTAATTCTGCCATATTCTCTTATGTGGAAACTTTAGCCACTTGAATATTATCTCTATCAATTGATCTCATAGATCAAATGGTAACACATTTATCTATGTCTGGATCACCAATGAGAATTTATCTTAATTCCTAAGTTATGTTCAAAAGACAACCATAAGCTCTGCACGCTAGGCATTACATCTAACTCTTGAATGAAGTTTCTACCGAAATACCTTCTAATATAATTTTCAAAACTACAGTGCTTTTCACCTCAGTAGTAATCTCAGTCGTGGTATTTTTTTTGGAACTCTTCCAACTCACTATGCTGTCATTGAGATAAAGTACAAATCTAGAAGTAGATTTTAGGTCATCTATATTGAATTGGAAACTAGAATCCAAAAACCCCTCGATTTTCAATTCTTCATTGTTGTATACCAAAAATAAACCCTTAGTTCTTCTCAAGTACTTAAGGATTACTTTAATGGCTTTGTAGTAGCATTCACCATGGTTGGATTGAAAACAGCTTGTAACATTTAGAGCGTATGCTACATCCAGCTTCATACATTAACTGGCATATAATATGCTCCCTACTATAGATGCATAAGGTATGTGGGACATCTTATGTCTCTTATCGTCAGTCTGAGAAGCCATAGACTTGGAAAGATGAAGACCGTATCTCATAGGGATGAATCCCTTAAAGCCTTAGAATTTTCCTTAATCTATCTCTATAGATACGCATTCCTAATACGTAGGATGCTTTTCCTAAATTCTTCATGGACAATTGTGTAGATAGCTATGCTTTAGTATACTCTAACATTTCTCTCTCATTCCCAATGAGAAGAATGTCATCGACTTAAAGCATAATAGATTGTACATTACTCCCACAAGTATTTTTATACACGTAAGGTTTATACATACTTTTGACAAAGTCAAATGATTTAACTCTCTTATCAAAACATATGTTTCAACTTTGGGATGCCTATTTGAGTCTATACATGGATCTCTCAAGTTTGCAAACATTTTGCTCACTCTATTTAGATGTAAAACCTTGTGGTTGCATCATATAAATTTTTTTTCAATGTTTCCATTGAAGAAAGTGGTTTTCACATCCATTTGCCATGTCTCATAGTCATAGTATACAACTATGGCAAGTAAAATTCTAATGGACTTAAGAATATTGACCAACGAAAAGGTTTCATCAAAATTAATATCAGGTCTTTGAATATAACCCTTTGTCATTAGTCATACCTTAAATGTTATTTACCTCTCCATCAACTCCTAACTTTTTCTTATAGATCCAATTGCAACTAATGGGTACTATACCCTTTGGTAGATCTACCAAAGTCTATACTTTGGAGTAGAAGAAGTCCATTTCATAGTGTTAATCTAATATATTAAGTTTATGTCGAACATAGCTTCCTCATAGGTCTTTAGATCACTAACTAATTGGCCCATCTCATGAAAGAATCCAAACCTTTTGGGTAGCTTTATGATTCATTCCGATCTTCTCAGAGGTTGTGTACACAGCTCTTAATGTTCACTTGTTCTTACAGCTTATGGGATTTGTTGATCAGTTTGAGCTTTATCAAGTTCAACAATAATGCCATTTTTATCTAATAGTTTTTTTTTTAAAAGTGAGCATTCTTTGAAACGAATACCTTTTATTCTAAAGGATCGTAGAAATAATAACCCAAATACTCTTTTGGGTGTCCTACACACTTGCACAAGATAGATCTTATATCCAACTTGACTTCTACCAATCGCCTATCGTAAGTAGAAGACCATTAAACTCTTAGAAAAGATAAATAAGATATTTCACCATACCACATCTCATGTAGCATCTTTAACACTGACTTTGTGGGTACTACATTTAGTAGCCTCACCGCGAATATTAAGGTGTATCCCCAAAAGGATATAGGCATATAAAAAAACTCATCATGAAATGTATCATGTCTAATAAAACATGGTTTCTTTTCTAAGCTACTCCATTATGTTAGGTTGTGCTAGGCATAGTCCATTAAGAGAGAATCCCATTCTCTTTTTAATAATCTAAGAATTTAGGACTTAAGTATTCTTCTCCTCGATCCAACTGAAGTGCTTTAATACTTAGTCTTTACAAATTCATTCTTATACTATTTGAACTTTTCAAAAAGTTTCAAAATTATACTTCATAGGACACATATATCTAAACTGAGTATGATCATCAGTGAAGGTGATGAAGTATGAATAGCTTTCTCTCGCACTAACTCTTAGTGGTCCACAAACATTCGATATGGATCAAATCCAAAAGAGTTATGGTTCGCTTTGTTTGTCCTACAAAAGGAACTTTGGTCATTTGTTTTTAAACAAGACTCAAAGGTAGGAAGACTCATAATGCTACTAACATTTAGTACTTCAAGAGTTTCTAAATTGTTAATCCTATTTTTTTGAAAATATGTCCAAGTCAAGTATACCACAGTATGGCATCTTCTTAGATATATAATTTTTCTTTTACTTTGTTGAATGTGCATTAGTGATGGGTGGGAATCCATAAATGTATAATCCTTTGTTAAGTGTACCATAAGAAAATAAAGAGCTCATTATTTAATGCTTTTAATCTCCTATTTGATATAGAAGGACCAAATCTTTTCTATCAAAATGAGAATTGAAATAATGTTCTCAACAATACATGATACATAATAACAAGGGTTCAATACAAGTATGGAGTTTTGTAAGTCTAACTTATAAGATGTCTTTGGCTTTAACTGCAACTTTTGCTCCTTTGCTAAGGTGGTAGATCATATCCCTATCACTTAGTTTTATTATTTTTCTATTCTTTATAACAAATTACAAAGATAAGAATCATATGTGATATTGTGTATCCACAAGGAAGAATTTATCCTTAAATGCACTTTAAAAAAGTACATACCCTTCAAAATAGTTGCAAGGTATTCCTCATAATACCACTTCCAATTACCTTTCTTGACAAAGTTAAAACAAGTTGAAAGCAAGATAGGCACTAGAATCTACAATCAAAACTTCAAAACATAAAGTAGCTAGTGCCTACAAGCAAAACAGGGATCAAAATCACGCCTTGGATAGATAGAGGGTTACCTTGATAAGCAAATCCGAGAAGAAACAAGTGAACACTTCACTGGTTTCAAAATTTGCCTACTCATGGCATAGCAAAAGGTTTGTGACCATCGCCCTACCAAATTGCTTCCAAAAATTATGGAAACATTAATGGAGATATGAAACACCTTGGAAAATCTCCAGTCAAAAATTTAGATTGAATTCCCATCTAGATCACCCTAGAGAAAGTTGCAAAGTTGGACCTCATGTAGAAAACTCTCTAAAAACAGAGTAAGGCACACGTCTTGCCTTTACTAAAATAGTCCACACACCAATGAAACTTCCTAATTATCTAGTTCATGAGATGGAATAGGACCAGAGAAATGATAGTGGAGGCTGAATTTGAGGTAGGAAGATGAAGAAAGAAATTTAGTCTTTAGCACATGAAATGCTAGCTTGCAAATGTCTTGGAGAGAAATGAAGAATATAATTCTTCACACCATTTGTGATATCCAAAACCTCCTCTCTCTATATCTATACATAGAGGCTAAAAAAGTATGATGCCAAGTTGGCATCACACATTGCATGAGGGGGGTGGCCAAGTGGGGTTGCTTAGGTGGCAAAATTTGAATCTAAATCTCATCTAAATTTTATTTGCATTTTAATTACATTTGGAATCTTATTCAAATTAAATAAGAAGCCATCTCAAATCTCATATGAGTATTCCCTCCAAAATTCATTCTTCCCCAATTAATCAAATTAAACTCTTTAATTTAATTAATTTTCCTTTGACATAACTCTTTAAGTCAAACTAGTTTAACTCCTTAAGCTACATTCACTAACTTAACTTGACCAATTGGTGGTCATGTTGGCACCAAATAATTAACTCCTTAATTATTAGTCTAATTTAATTCTTAAATTAGTTGATTAATTTAATACTTAAATCAATCAAGCTAAAATTAACCTTCAAAGTTGGCCCCAAAAGTCAGTCTACTAGGAGACACCATTTTCTAACACCTTAGAAATTTCTCTTCTTTAATTAGAAAGCTAATTAGATTTTGGGTGTGACCCAATTTGTTCTACCATTCATTGGACATAGGCTCACAACTCCTGGTGACTTTTGAATATCTTATATTCATTCTAGTTTAATACTTCTTTTAAACTAGTCAACTCAATTTAATTAATCTCATTAATTGAAGATTACCCAATCTCTATAGTCGATATCCAACATCAAGCCCATAGAGCCCAACTAATTGATCAAAATAAATATTCTAGAGAACCATCATCGCTCTACGCATGCCATGTAAATAAGTCCTTCCGTCTCCTATCTCTCAAAAGAGGCTTAGGGCAAGATATTTGTTGGCTCCCTAATAGCCTCGATAGTGTATCTCTATTCTTAATATTTGATCCCTATTGTGTGACCTCTCCTTTGGAAAACTAATTTTTCAAATTATCACACCACCTTGCATGTGGATTTCTTGGAATTGATCATCATGGAACACATAGGAGATGCACTCGTCGTTCACAATAGCGAGGAGTTAGATTCTATCTTGGATTTCACAAACCTTCATGCCAAATAGCTCATACCCAATCTCAACCCGAAAGACCCGCTAAGTGGTCAAAGATGAGTTAAAGTATAAGGACTAGGCACATGGTTACCATGGATCCCTAGGTCAGAGGACTAATAATATTCATTAGCGTAAGTAGGAGAACTAGTCACTATCAACTTGCCACTTTGACTATCTAGTGGACTCTCTGATAGGTCTTTATAGCCTTGTTCTCTGACAAGCACCCACTAATATGTATGCATATCTCATACAATTGCTCATGGAATGGAGCAATCTCCAAGTCTTGGGTTTATACATTATTAATGCAAGTCTATCTAGATCTTAGATGCGTCATTTCATAAGATCCTATGACTTGGAAGATTTAAGATCACGATCATATGAGACTTATTCTATGGTCACCAAACCAAGTCCCATAGTCATAGGTGTTCTAAGGGCTTTATGCAAATGTAAGTAAAGTGAAAAAAAGCATAAGATGAAAATGGCCATATAAAGAATATCATTCAATCAAGATTGTACCACAAGTGAAATAGTTTACAAGGTTAATCTCATTGCCTTGTAGGATACTATTCCAACAATCTCCCACTTGCCTTAAATCCAATGCCCTATGGCCTTTAGACCTATCTTCATAAGACATCCTCTAAAGATCTTTAGCTTGTAGAGGTTATTACACTAGTTTTGCTATATTCACTTCTAAGGCAACTTTTATCTACTCAATTGTCACCTCTATTAATTGATATCATATATTAAATGATAACATATTTAATGTGTTTGGATCACCGATGAGATCTTGGCTCAAGTCCTAAATTATTTTCTAAAGACAATCATAGGCTCATGCACACTAGGTACTATATCCAACCCTTGGATAAAGTTTCTATCCAAACATCTTCCTTTGTGATTTCCAAAATGACAAGCTGCTTAACCTTAGTAGTTATCTAGGCCATGGTGTGTAGTTGAAACTCTTCTAACACACTATGCCACAATTAAGGCAAAATATGTATCCAAAAGTGGATATTAGGTCATCTACATTGGATTGGAAACTAATATCCAAAAACTCCATGAATTTCAATTCTCCATTGCAGTATACTAAAAATAAATCTTTAGTTCTTCATAAGTACTTTAGGATTATTTTTACAGCTAACTAGTAACTCTCACTGGGATAGGATTGGAACCTGCTTGTAACGCTTAGCGAGTGTGCCACATCTGGTCTTGTACATTGAACGGCATACAATTATACTCCATATATTTGATGCATAAGTATGTGGGACATTTTGTGTCTCTCGTTGACAGTCTAAGGGGCCATAAACATGGAAAGACTATAATCATATACCAAAAAAGAGAAATCCCCTCTTGGATTAATTCATACTAAACCTCTTTAGTATTTAGTTCAATGTATGGGATTTGGGAAAGCCCCATTATTCTTCTCGATGTATCTCTATAGATACATATTCCCAACACACATGATGCATTTCCCAAGTCCATCATGGAGAATTGTGTAGATAACCATGCTTTAGTACACTTTAACATTCCTACCTCATTCTCAATGAGAAGGATGTCATCGACATAAAGCACAATAAACTGTATACTACTCCCACTAGCCTACTTATACACACAAGGTTCATATATCTTTTTAACAAAGCTAAACAATTTAACTATCTTATAAAAAATGTACATTCCAAGTTTGTGATGCCAATTAGAGTCCATAAATGAATCTCTAGAGTTTGCAAACCTTTTGCTCACTCCGTTTAGATGTAAAACCTTATAGTTGCTCCATATAAATTTTTTCTTCAATATTACCATTGAGGAAAGCAATTTTCACATCCATTTGCCATATCTCATAGTTATAATATGCAGCTATAGCAAGTAGAATCCAAATAAACTTAGGCATAGTAACCAGTGAAAAGGTTTTCTCAAAATGGATATCGGGTCTTTGACTGTAACCCTTTCCCACTTGTCGTGCCTTAAAAGTCACCATTTTTCCATATACCCCAAGCGTTTGCTTATAGATCCACTTGCAACTAATGAGAATTATTCTCTTTGGTGGATCTACTAAAGTTCATACTTTGTTTGGGTAGACAAAGTCCATTTTGGATCTCATGGATTCAAGCTAATGTCCTGAGTCTATGTCCAACATAGCTTCCTCATATGTCTTCAGATCTCTATTCAATTGACCCATCTCATGAAAAAATTTAAACTCTTCAAGTTACTTCTTGATTCGGTCTGACCTTTTTAGAGGTTGTATGTAAGGCATTGTGATATTTATTTATTTTTACTACTTGTGGAATTTATTGATCTTCTTCAAATTCACCAAGTTTAATTATAATGCCTTTTCTATCTTATCGAATTTTTTTTCTCCAAAAAGGCAGCATTCCTCAAAACAAACACATTTTATTCTAAGGTTTCATAAAAGTGATAACCTATAAACTCTTTAGGGTATTTCGCAAACTTGCACAAAATGGATCTACTATCCAACTTGTCTCCTACTGTCCGTCTCATGTAGGCAAAAGATCCCCAAACCCTTAGATAATGGTATAAGAGTGCTTTGCCATGCCATATCTCATATTGTGTTTTTGGCACCGACTTTCAAGGTACTATTCTTAGTAACTTCATTGCCGTCATTAAGGTATATTCTTGAAAATATATAGGCATATCGAAGAAGCTCATTATGGAACGTACCATGTCCAACAAGGTATGGTGTCTTCTCCCGGCTACTCCATTGTGTTAGGGTGTGCTAAGTGGAGTCCATTGAGATAGAATCCCATTCTCCTTTAGATAATTTAAGAATATGGTACTTAGGTAATTTTCCTATCGATCCAATCAAAGGGCTTTAATACTCAGTCCTTTTTTCTTTTTTGCTTCATTTCTATACTCTTTGAACTTTTAAAAGGCCTCAAACTTATACTTCATAAGATACATTTGTCCAAACCAACTATTACCATCGGTGAAAGCGATGGAGTAAGAATAACCTCCTCTCCTACTAACTCTTAGTAGTGCACAAACATCTGTATAGATAAAATCCAAAGAATTTATGGAGAGCTCCATTTTTCCTACAAAAGAAGCTTTGGTCATTTATCCCATCAAACAAGATTCACAAGTAAGAAGGTTCTCAATTCTACTAACATTTAGTGCTTTAAGAGCTTCTAAGTTGTTCATCCTAATTTTTAGAGATATGACCAAGTCTTGTATGCCACATCATGGCATTATCTAGGATATCTAATTTCTTACTTACTTGAGAGTGCATTAGTAATGGTTGAGAATTCAATATGTACAATCCTTTGTTAATTATACCATAAACAACTAAGGAACTTATTCTTTATTGCCTTCAATCTCCTATTTGATGTAGAAAGATCAAATCTTTCACGATCCAAAAATGGGAATTAAAATAATGTTCTCAATAATATATGGTACTATATGACAAAAGTCCAATACAAGTATAGAGTTCTCTAAGTCTAACTTATTGTAAGCCTTTGGCTTTGGACACAACTCTTGCTCCTTAGCTAAGGTGATGGATCATATCTACAGCACATAGTTCTATTCTTCTTTCTACTCGTTTGTAGCAACTTACAAAGAAAAGAACCATATGCGATATCATATATCCATAAAGAAGAATTCATCCTAAATATACCTTAATAAAGTACATGCCTTTCTTAAGGGTTGCAAGGTATTCCTTACAATAGTACTTCTAATGGCCTATTTTGCCTAAGTAGAAATAAATAATATCAACTATTTTCTCTATAATCTTCTTGACTCCTCTAGATGCCTTGATTGTTGTTTTCCCTTTGAGGAAGAACATTTTTTCCTTTTACCTCATTTTCTAGCACCCCTAGGGCCTATAGACTTGGAGGAGAAAACAAGTGTCAAAGGTTTGGCCTTTTCATGGTAGTCTCTATCTAGATCAACACTTTGATCAATAAAACTCGACCAGGATGTGAGAATAAAATCCTCATGGAGATCATTGTCCATCATTATGTCCAAGTTGAAAAGCTTTTCCAAGCCTAATCATCTGTAGGCTGTAATCAATGACATAGGACTTCCTATCCATCCCAGCTTGAAAAGTTTCCTTTGACAACATGAACTTCTCCTACCATGTTTGCTTTACAAGTTTTTATAAACTTTAACAAAGATACAATTCATGTGTCCTTGAGATTTTTAAAATTTATAGATGCCATTATGAGACTAAGGGATAGGACAATCCTGAGCCCAATTTGTGAACTTTTCACATGTCTCTAGATCTACATTAATCCTAAAGGGATTAGGAGTACCATGATATAGGACTTATATCCGCTTGTAGGAATCTAGAACGATTTTTGAGGTTATGTCAATTATGGAAGTTTAGCTTGGTTAGTTTATTGATTTTTAAAATATCATTAATGGAGATCAATTAGATTGAGTCGATTAGTTTAAAAAAATTTAAACTAAGATGAATATAAGCTATTTAAAAGTTAGAAAGAGTTGTGAGCCCATGTCCTATAAATAGTAAAACCTAATGAGTCACATACAAAAGTTAATTGCATATCCTTGGTGATAAAGGGGAATTTTCTGAGGAGTTAGAAAAACTCCAATATGGCAAATTGGAGGTTGATCAATTGACACAAAGGTTGGGGTCGATTGTTGCTTGGCTAATTTAACGAGTTAAAATAAACTAATTAATTAAAGAGTTAATTATTTGGTGCCACTTCAATATCAATTGGTCAAGTTAACTTAAATAATTAAGTTAACAATTGTTGACTTAAAAGGTTAAGCTAATTAGCTTAAAGAGTTAAGCTAATCAACATAAAGAGTTAAGTGAACTTAATTAATTAAATTAAAGGAGTTTAATTTAATTAAAATGGATAATAAATTTTGGAGGAAAAATTCAAACTCAAAATGCCAACTTGCAAGACTAAGTGGGCGGCCATCTTAAGGAAAGTGTGATGCCATCTTGGCATCGCACCATCCTCACTCTATGTATAGATATAGAGTCACACGGCCAGCTGCATTAGATGATCTCTCTATGTGAATTAGATTGTCTTAATTTCCCTCTATTTCCCAAGTGTTGCCTCACGTGTTGAAGCTTCATTTTTCTATCTTCTTCTACCTCCAATTCAGACTTTATCTTTGCATACTCTCCTCTTTATCTCCAGATGATGTTGAGGAGAATTGGGTATAGCATTGGTGTGTGGATCATTACATTAGAGGCGAGACGATTGGATTGCTTTGCCATTGGAGATCTGCCTTCTGGCAACAACTTGGAGGCAATTCTAGGGAACCTTTCCAAGTTTTGATTGAGCTAATTTTTGGACTGTGGATCTAGCAAGGTATTATGCAGCTCCAATAAATTTTTAGCTCCAGGAAAATTCATTTGGTTGGGGAATTTCGGCCACTACTCTACTGCATTGCTGGGAGGCAATCTTCAGGAGTCCAGAGCTTTTTTCTAGCTTCCTTGGTATTTTGCAAACAAAAGAGGTAATCTTCATCCTTAATTTGATTCATTAGCATACTTAGATCCTTATTTGCATGTGTATCCTAGTTAGTTTCCATTTTTAAGGTGTTTATTATTAGATCTTAGTGCTGCATGTGCCATTAGATGACGCATGATTTCTCATCCACCTAACTTAAAAAATTTCCTTTGACAACATGAACCTCTCATACCATGTTCAATTTAAAACTCTTGTAAGCTTTAATCGACGTATTATTCATGTGTACTTGAGACGTTTGAAGTTTGTAGATGCCATTATGACACTATGAGATAGGATGATCCTTATCCTAATTTGTGAACATTTCATGTGTCTCTTAATCTACGTTGATACCAATGGGATTAAGAGCACCATGATATAGGACATGTATCCATTTCTTGGATTCCAAAATGATTTTGAGGTTAAGTCAATCATGAAAGTTAGGCCTAGTTGATTTATTGGTTTCCAAAATAACGCTTTAGTGGATATTAAGCCATTCTTCAAATCTTAGAAATCATCAAAGGTAAAAAAGAGAATATAAGCATGTGATTGAATGTTGATATTAAAAACATGTTTATGGATTTTAAAGCATGTTTTTCTCCTACTATTTTATCAAATTCCTCACCCCTAAAAGAATTTAGGAAATCTGATTTCCTAGTGAGAATCAAGGTTCCGACAACTTGTTAGTGGACCGCCATGTTGAGTGCAATCCACAAATAATCGAAATGTAAGTAATTTTTGCTAATTGCATCTCTATACAACTCTTGATATATTTTGCACCACTTTTCATGTAAATATATGTGTCTTGCACCCTCTATATTACTAGGTGTTAAGTTAAACCTATTAATCAATCTTTTATTTAAGACCATTCCATTTCATCCCACTTGTCGTTTGCTAATGCATGGGAAGAATCAAATTAAAGGTGCATCATATGCTAAGTAAATGATCACAACTTTCTACCTAATTGTGTCCCATGTGTCCTGTGCCATCACATAAAGATAGTAGCATCATCATGTTATATACTATTAGTAGGAGGCATGAATTAATTAAAATCCCTTTTAATTTGTATCCATTTTGACTTAATAATTGAGAGCACTTAGGCTCCTCTAAGTGGAGGGTTTTTTTGCTTACAAAGATTTCATCATTTTTATCTTCTTATTTAGGTTTTCTATATCCTAACCATACATTTCATACACTAATAGGATATATAAAGCATAAATAAGTAAATATTCCTAGCATGCCCCTAGGGTAGGATGACCAAGAGCCTTAACCAAGTAGTGCATTTAGAGCCATAGATGCACTACGTAGTTGATTCTAATTAGGTTGACTAAATCTAACCATTACATAAATGTATCCCCATACATTTATAGATCTTCATGCCTCCTCTGATGGTCTTTTTGTTTACTTGCAACAATTAGATAAGAAAAGAAATCTTCACTCTTAGTAATTATACTCTCAAAACATTTACAAGATAGAAAATAAGAGGCATGCAAACCCCAATTTAATCCAGCCCTTTTCAACTACTTGAAATAAATAAAATCAATATTAAAGCCTCCAGATCATCCCCATAATTTATCATCCAATCAACAATTAAATGAACAATAAGTCAAGAATTAGCATTTAATTCCAGAATTAAATGCTTATCTCATAAACAATTAATTAACTAGCAAAAACAAGCATAACAATTAAATGCTTATACTATTTTTTCACCTCTTGTAAATGTTTTCAAATCTTTAAAAAGAAAATGGCTAAGAACCCATTCCATACTATTTTGGAAATTAATAAGCTTGCTGGGCCTAACTTCCATGATTGGTTAAGGAACTTTAAAATCATTATTGACTCTAAAATGAGGACCTATGCCCTTGATCACAGTCTACTAGATACCTTGGGTGATAACCATTTGATAAGGCTTGATAAGTTACTAAAGAGATTTAATATGGAGAAGTCTAATAGCAAATACCTTCCTAAGGGACATGGGATTCACCTCTTTAAGTTTATGGCCCCTAAAATTGAGGAAAAAAGAAAAAGAATGTCCCACACACCTTATGCATCCACTATTGGAAGCATAATGTATGCTAGACAATGTATGAGATTGGATATAGCTCATGCTTTAAGTGTTACGAGCTACTATCAATCCAATCCTGATAAACGTTATTGAAAAGCCATAAAAATAGTCCTAAAGTACCTAAGAAGAACTAAGGAATTATTTTTGGTATATAGTAATGGAGAGTTGAAATTGAGGGGCTTTCGGATTCTAGTTTCTAATCAAATGAGGATGGCATTAAATCTATCTCTGATTTTATATTTTACCTCTATTGTGAGGTGGTGAGTTGGAAGTGTTCCAAGCAAGAAATCACAACTAACTAAATAAATCAAATATATTGTGGCGTTAGATGCTCTAAAGAAAGACGTTTGGATTAAAAGCATCATCCAAGAGTTGTATGTAATACCTATACTTGTAGGGTCAGTAGTTGTTGTTTGTGACAACAATAAAGCCATTGCATAAGCAATGGAACTAAGATCTCATCAACTATTCAAGCATATATTAGGGTGTTTTGATTTGATTAGTGAGATCATTGATAAAGGTGATATTTAAGTGGAGAGAGCTACCTCAAAAGAGAATATAGTAGATCCACTAACTAAACCCCTATCACAAAAGCTATTTGAAAGACATCTTGAGATGATGGACTTAATAGGTATGGGGTATATTGGCTTTAGGAAAGTAGGAGAAGAAAGTAAATGAGGTATAAGGATCCAAAAAAATTGCAAAAATTAGCTTACACATCCTTAGCCCAAGGGTCTAATTTCATGCCATGACAGTGGATTTGAAAGCTAGAGACGTTACTAAAAATAAGAGGATCGAAGGTAACTTGCAAGATCTTCCTATAGAACTTCTTTCAAGCAAGATCAACATCTGCTTCACCAAGGAGCTCATTTTCCACGTATTTGGTGAGTAACTTTAGCAAATTTTACTGAGAAAATTACCTCAAACATGAAGAGGAATAGGTGGTAAAATAGTGGCAAAGCCTCCAAAACTACCAGTGTTAAAAAACTCCAAAAATTGGCTTCCATCTTGATAGATATCAATCGACAACTCAAAGCACACCACATGTTGTGCCTCTAAAGGCAATCCACACACCTAGATGCACTCTTAATCCTCACTTTATTTGATAGAAAATAGAGAAGGAAGAAGGCAAAAGATGGAAGAAAAGGCCTAAAGAAGTTGAGGAGAGAAAAGATAGTTAGTGAGAATCTAGTGAGGTGGTTTCTCTCAACATATGGGATCACCACAATTGGAGGGAAAAATGTCAGCTGGAATTAGCCTTAAGTGGTCGGCTATGAGGTGTATAAATAGTTTCAAGTGGAAGCTCTTGGAAGCTTTCATCACCTACTCTCACTTTACCAATTTAGATGCTAATTTTCTTGTAAAGTTGGATTTTAATTTTTTAAATTAAAATAATGCTAACTCACTAACTATTAAATGGGCTCTTTCATTTAATTTTCCCTCCAAAATTATATTTTCCTACTAATTAAATTAACTCCTTAATTTAATTAGTTTAACTTAACTTCTTAAGTTAATTAGATTAACTTAATTCCTTAAATTAATTAAATTAGCTCAACTTTTTAAGTTGACTTGACTAATTAAATTGCCACATGGTACCACTTAAATTAACTCAATAATTGAATTGGTCTAATTTAAAATTTAAAATTATTTTGAATAATTTAACACTAAAATTAACCAAGCTATGTGACCATTCTTCAAGTTAGTCAACTTGGTCACTCTCACCTCTATAATTGACCACTTTAATTATCTAACTCCTTAGATAATTTCTCTAATATAATAAGACTGTTATAGACTTTTGTATGTGACCCCTTAGGTTCACCAATTAGTTTGACATAGGCTCACAACTCCTTGTGATTTATGAAATATCAATTATTTCAATTAGTCTAAACTCTTCTAAACTAATCACTCAATCAATTAATCACTAATAATTGAAGAATATGAAATCTCCATAGTCGATGTCTAGAGAAAGCCTATGGAACCTAACAAATTTGATAAATTAATTGAGGGTGATCTATTACTACTTATTGAAGGCACATGTAGCGCTATGATCCAATAATAAAATTGAAAATAAACTAGGTTGCACATGCTAACAAGGATCCAAACATGCTATTGATTCAGATTTGGAAGAAGAATTACCTTGATCCACTCAAAAACAAGGAAGAGATGAAGAATGCTTATTTAATCTAGAAACTGTCACACAGTGACACAGCGGACTTGGAACAACTTTTTCTTGATCCAACGTCTCCAAAAATTCTGAAAAAATTACAGCACCTCCTCAACTCCTTGATAAAGCTACTATAAAGTATTCAGATAAAAAAGCCAAAGGTAATTGCCAGAAGAAAATATCCAATTGGACTGGCCTGATAGTAGATATCAAAAGGCTAGCAATCCAATTGTCTTACCTCTAGCAATATGATCCACACACTATGCTAAATCCTAATCTCCTTAACATCAGTTAGAAAATAAGAAAGAGATTTGTAGAGATAAAGGCTTGATTTGAGGTAGGAAAAGAAAAGAGAAAGTAATGCTTCAGTACACTAGGCAACACTTGAGATTTGGAGAAAAAATGTGAAAAAATCTAATTCTTCACAAAATACATCATTGGCCACACCGCTTTCCCTCTGTATCTATATATATAGAGTGAGGATGGTGTGATGTCAAGGTGATATTACAACTGCCTCAAGAGAGACTACCAACTTGCCTTGCAAGTTGGTAAGTTGTAATTCAAATGTGAATTTAACTTTTGTGTGCATTTCAATTTCATTTGAAATCTCATTTCAAATTAATTAAATGTCACTCCAAGTGAAACTTTCATTTGAATTTTTCCTACAAAATAGATTCCTTTCATTAATCAATTGACCATTGACTCAACTCTTTAGTCGATTAGCTTAACTCGTTAAGCTAGTTATAGTAAACTTAACTCTTTAAACTAACATGACCAATTGATGATCATGTGGCACCAACTAATTAGCTCCTTAACTAATGGTCTAATATAACTCCTTAGATTAGTTAATCATCTTAACAATTAAATTTATCAAGCCAAAAATGACATCAATTTTCTCCAACCTCAATATTTGTCCACAAGGAGTAATTTTCTAACCATTAGAAAATTCCTTCATTATGTAGGAAATGCAATTGAATTCCTTGTGTGACCCATTACATTCTACTATCCATTGTACATGGACTCACAACTATTGTGACTTTTGAATATCAAATATTCATTTTAGCTTAAACCCCTTTAAACTAATTGACTCAATTTAATTAATCTCAATTAATTGACGAGTACCTAATTTCCATGGTCAATGCCCAACCTCAAACCCATTGAGCCCAACTAATTGGCTGAAATGAATGCTTTTGGGAAACCATTATAGCTCTTCACATACTATGCGAATACAATCTTTCCGTCTCATATCTCCTAAAAGAGACCAAAGGCAAGATATTTGCTAGCTTCCTAATAGCCTTGATATTATATCTGTATTCCTAATGTTCGATTCCACTTTGTGAGCTCATTTTTAGAAAACTCTTTTTCCAAATTATCATACTATCGTGTAAGGATTTATTGGAATCAATCATTATAGAATACATAGGTGGTATACTTGCCCTTTACAAAGGTGAGAAGTTGGATTCATATTGGATCTCACAAATCTTCATGTCCAAGTAACTCATGCCTAATCATCATCAGACTGACCCACTATGTGACCAAAGAGGAGTTAAAGAATTAGGACCTAAACACAAGGTTACCAAGGATTCTTAGGTTAAAGGACTAATTATATGTACTAGCATAAGCTAAAGAACTTATTACTATGGCTATCTAGTAGATTCTTTTGGTAGGCCTTCAATGCCCTGGTCTCTAATAAGCACCTACTGACATGCATTCATATCTCATATGGGATTCCTCATGGAATAGAGCAATATCCAACCCTTAGATTTATGTTTCATTAGTGCAAGTTTATCTGGATCTTTGATGCACTATCTCATAAGATCCTATGACTTGGAAGATTTAAGATCACGACTGTGTAAGACTTTTTCCATGATTACCACCCAATGCATGACCAAGTCTCGCAGTCTTATATGATCTAGAGGCTTCATTCAAATGCTAGTAAAATAGTTAAGAGCACGGGATAAAGTTGGCCATATAAAAAATATCATTTAGTCAAGATTATCATACAAGGAAATACTTTACATGGCTAATCCAATTAGCTTGTAGGGAACCATTCCAACATTTACAATTCTTGTGAGTCCTTTCATTTCTTATCTCTTGAATGAAGCCTAGGGCAATGTATTTAATTGTTCCCAAATTGGCTTGATAACTATGTATCTATTCTTGATGTTTGATTCCTTATTATAACCTCAACTTTGGAAAACTCCTTTCCAAATTATCATATCACCTTTTCAAGGATTTCTTGGAATTGATCATTTTAGAATGTATAAGAGATCAACCTGTTCTTTACAGATGGGTGAAATGAATCGCATCTTGGAACTCACCAACCTCCATACTTAGGTAGATTCCCCCAACCTAATCCCCTAGCGACCCACAACATGGTTGGAGCAAAATCATGGCATAAAGATATAAATATAAGGTTATTGTGGAACCTAAAGTTAAAAAACCCATTATATGCACTATCATCAACTAGAGAATTTGCCACTACTAACGTGCCACTACAACTATCTTATGGTTTTTCTAAGCAAATCTTTGGTGACATTTTCTTTAAGAAGCACCCATTAACATATATCCATGTCCATAATAGATTGCCCATGAAATGGGGCAATTTCTAATTACTTAAAGTATGCATTATTAGCGCAAGTCTATCCAAATCTTAAATACTTTGATAGTTAGCTACCTACGACAATTTACATTCTTAGGGCATTTGAGTAGGACTCTGTGGGCTCTTGACCTCTTTCCACCCCAACTCATAGAGTGGGTAGACTCATGTTGCACCTCGTAAGAAGACATTAGTAATGACCTTTTGATTCTACCAATAACCAAAAAAATATCTAGGGTTAAGCATAATTACATGTTGGTATCGACCTCTGACCTAACAGGATGGCTAAGGGGCCTTGACCTAACTAAAGGAGCAAACACCAAGTCTTGGGGATATATAGATAAAGTTAGAGGATGGGGGACCAAACATCAACTTTACTATGGGAGTGACATAAGGTGAGATTTATTGTATTTAATGTTGTCACCCTAAAAGCATTCTTCACATTAAATATAGGAGCACGCACCACTACACCCTGCCACTTTTGAGTACTATTCACTATTGATACATCTTCTAGTTGAGGAAACCAAAAGACCATGATTTCCTTTTTGACAAAGAAAGGGATAACTTTATGAAATGGCGTAGAAAAGTAAAATTGACCCCATGCTTAAAGACTATAAATCATCATATCAAAATCAAAACTTAAGTATGCAATCCACTTACCCTACTTTGCCTTTCTAATATATTTTCTCTCCTTAAATCAGCTTGGTACTAACTTAATCTTTGGGGGGCCTTGGCCAAGGGCATCTTGACATGCCCAACATTTGTTGAGCGTTATAGGCTGACTCTCCCTTGTTCAAAACTTTCAATTTAGATTTCCATAGTTTCTTGATTCACGAAAATCAACTTCATTTGGTAAATGATTGTTGGCACTATACTACATTAACACTCCTCAAATTAAATAAACATGACCTTTTAGTACTTCGAACCTTTTATTTTCCTATAAGTTATTGTAATATTTAAGCTTCTTTTTTGTACCCTAAGTTGTTTGTTTCTAGGTACTTTAGCATTTTTCAATTGTCTATTGAATAGGATTGTTTAGACTTGAGAAAGTGCACTTTGTTTTCTTTCTTTAGTTCAATGAAAGCATTCCAACAGTTTGCTACTAAATATGCTCATTCTTTTATTTCATCTTTTATTTCACATTAGCATATCTTAAGAACATTTCATCTACAATAAGTCCTAAGGGCGCACATATGAAAAATGTGCAATAGTAAGCATGCAACATTAGCTAAGAAGCGGACAACTCCACACAATAATTAATAAGAGAGTTACATTAGCACAACCATATGGCCTTCAATAGGGTAAATATCAATTGACATTAACACTACTATTAGCACATGCCAAAAGGCTTCTATAAGACTCGCTAGGGGCCTATGGGGAAAGACTACTACAAGACCCTTCAAAGGGTATATGGCTAATAAAAACCAAGACCACAACAGAAACCCCTAAAGGGCACATGCGATCAAAGCCCATGATAAAACACCTCCAAAAAGCTCATGGCAAAAATAGTCCATGATAAAACCTTTTAGAGAAAAGTGACAAACATACTAAACTTACTACCAAACCTCCTAGAGGAGTGTGCAACCATTAAAAAGCCTACTAAAGACCTATTGGAATACTTCACTGTTGCCATTGAGATTCAAATGCAAACTATTTCATTTGTAACACAATCTTGATTGAATGATATTCGTTTTATATGTCCATCTTCATCCAATGCTTGTATTTTTCAATGGCATTTGGTTGAAACCTTTAGATCACACATAACTATAGGATTTGGTTAGTACATTCGGTGATAATCATGAAATACATTTTACATGATCATCATCTTAAATATCCCAAGTCATATAATCTTATGAGGTATGTCATCTAAGATTTGGATAGACTTGCACTGACAATGCATAAATCCAAAGATTGGATAATGCTCTATTTCATGAGCAAGCCATACGAGATATAGGTACATGTTAGTGAGTACTTGTTAGAGAACAAGTTCACTAGAATCCTACTTGGAGAATCCACTAGATAGCCATAGTGACAAGCTGGTATTGGTAAATTTTTCTATTTACACTAGTGCATATAATTAGTTCTTATACATGAGGATCTATGGTAACCTTGTGTTTAGGTCCTCATACTTAGACTCTTTATGTACGAGTCTACTTACACATAAAGGTTTGTGAGATCCGAGATGGATCTAATTCTTCATCATTGTGGAGGCTGAGTATATCTTGTATATATTCTAAAATAGTCGATTCTAAGGAATCCTTACGTGAGGTAGTATGACTATTTGGTAAAAAGAGTTTCCAAAGATGAGATCATAAATAGGAATCAAACTTTGGGAATAGAAACATAGTATTAAGGTTATTAAGGAGCCGACAAATATCTTTCCTTAAGCCTATTTTAGGAGATAGGAGATGAAAGACTATATTTGCATGCCAAGCACAGAACTAGAATAGTTCTCCAAAAGAATTCATTCTAGCTAATTAGTTGGGCTCCATGGGCTTAAGGTTGGATATTAACCATGGATATTGGGTTCTACTCTTTAATAAATGAGATTAATTAAACTGAGTCATTAGTTTAATGAAGTTTAAACTAATCTGAATATTTAATTTTCTATAAATCACAAGAGTTGTGAGCCCATATCCAATAAATGGTAGAACCTAATGGGTCACACACAAAATCCAATTGCAAATCCTACTTGATAACGGGGAATTTTCTAAAAGTTAGAAACATTTCACCTAGACTAATTTTTGGAGATATTCAGTTGACATAATTTTTAGTCATCTTAGCAAGATCAATTTAATTATTAAATTGATCTAATTATTATAAGGAGTTAAATTACACTAATTAAATCAAAGAGTTAATTTAATTGATGCCACATGGCTATCAATTGATCAAATTAACTTAAAGAGTTAAGTTAACAATAACTAGCTTATTGAGTTAAGCTAACTGATTTAAGAGTTAATTTAAAGGTTAATAAAATTAAAGTGTTTAATTTAATTAAAAATGAAGAATTAATTTTGGAGGGAAAATTCAAATGAAAAGTTCCTTTAGAGTGCACAAGAATTTAATTTGGATGACATTCCATTAAATGAATAAAAATTCCAAATGAAATTCAAATGCAACTTGCTTGCAAGTTAGCAAGTAGGTTGGCGCCATCCTTGAGCAAAATGTGATGCCACCTTGGCATCACACCTTTCTCCATCAATATATAGCTATGGAGGTTGTGATTGACCACTTACCAGTGAAAGCAAGCAAAGTTCGATATAATTGTTAAATTCTCTTATGTTGCCTCATATGTTGAAGCTTCACATTTTCTTTATCTCCTATCTCCATTTTCAGCCTTTATTCTTGCTATTACCTTATTTGTCTTTTTGCTAACATAGGAGAGAATTGGATTGTGTATTGGTGTGTGGATCTTATCATTAGAGGCAAAATAACTGAATTGCTAGACTTTTGGAGATCCTCTACTCAAGCAATCACTTAGAGTCATTTCTAGAGAGGCTTTTAGTTTTTTGATTTGGCTGATTTTCTACTGTAGATTCATCAACGTGTTGGTGTTCTCCATTCCAAATATTAGTTGATTTCAAGTTTGGTTGGGCAAAAATTACTGTGACCTTAATGCGCTACTAAGAGATAAATGCAAGATGTTGAGATCGTCTTCTTTGTTTCCATGGAATTTGAGCAATTCAAGGTATTCCTTATACCAAATCCAAATTTCAAGCATGTTCGGATTTTTGGTCTCATGTGCAGCTTAGTTATTTTAGCACAGTTATGCTTTGATAATTGGATCCTAGTGCTACACTTGACTTCAAGTCCCCACCTAGAAAGTGAAAAGGCTACTTGAAGATCCCTAAGAAAGCAAAAAGTAAAACAACTCTAACAACACTCCCAAGTGGAAACGCACAACAATGATGATTTCAACAACATCTCTAAGCAAAAAAAACTTCATCAACATCCCTAGTGGGAGCACATGAAAACAACTCTGATTATTAGTAAAATCCTAGATACATACCTTAGTAATACCTTTGGGTGTTGTACTTTATCTTGCAGCAAGACCATCAGTGCCATCTCAATAAGATCCTAAGTTGCAAAATGAACAACTAAGTGGTAAAACCCCAGGTAGATATCAAAGTAATATCCCAAGCATATGGAGCAAAAAAATTAGTAGTGAGATCCAAAGCAAGCATCAAAATAAGGTTCCATGCACTTAGAACTTCGACTTGCATTTAGATCATGAGCATTTATTGTGGTGAGATCTTAAGTGCTTAATGACCAGACTAAACTAATACACCCAATGGCCAGGCAATGACAACACTTGCAACTTCAACAACACTCCTAAAGGGGATACTATTAACAATAGATAATTAAGGTAAGACCTCTCAAAGGGAAATTATAGAAACTTAGTATGTAGTAAAACCCTCAAGGGGTCTTATAATGATATTCACTCCTTGTGGCCCTTCATTGCAAAGAAGTCCTAAGAAAAGAATGAAAAAGCAAAAAGGTGTATACATGTAGCACCATGTAAATGACATATAAAATTGAGAAAAAGCACTAATGATAAATCATCCAAATGACTTAGCATAAAAAAAGCACAAATTGCTCAAATCTTCATAATAAGGACATGAAGTCTATTAATATTAAAGTGTGCAAACATTACTTAACATCTAGCCTACAGTTAGCTAATCATAGTAAATGATAATTGATATGTTGTTACTAAAGATGAGTGAAATTGAAATTGTTCTCAATAAGAAGAAATGAAAAAAAACTAATTCCATGATTAACTCCTACTTAACTCTTTGTGGAATTATAACAATTAAATCCTCCACAATGCCCTCAAGTATTACCTTTAACAAGTATACAAAAATGAAGCCTACTATAAGACCCTGAAGAGAGGCTTGAAGAAAAGATCAAGCCTGCTAAGGGATCCCTTAAGAGAGCTCATGAAAACTATATTTGCTATAAGTGAAGGCACACATAGTACGAGGATCCAATAATAACACTAAAAATAAAATAGGCTACACATGAAAACAATGATCTAGACATTCTATTAATTCTGATTTGGATAGAGAGTTACCTTGATTTGCTCAAAAACAAGGAAGAGATGAAGAACACTTCTTCAATCTAGAAACTATCACACAGTAGCACAGTAGATTTGGAGCAACTTTTACCCAATCCATACTTCTCCAAAAATTCTGAAAAGATTATAGAACCTTCTAAACTCTTTGATGAAGATAATTTAAAAAATTCAGCTCAAAACGCCACCGGACGGGGCCAAAAAAAAATCACCAAGCAGACAACCTCGATAGTAGATCTCTAAATTTTAGCAATCCAATTGTCTAACCTCTAACAATATGATCCCCACACCAATGAGAGATCCTAATCTCCTCAATATTAGCTGGACAATAGAGAGGATATTTGCAGAGATGAAGGTTTGATTTGAGGTAAGAGAAGAAGAGAGGGAGTGAAGCTTCAACACATGAGGCAACACTTGAGATTTAGGGGAAAATTGTGAGACAATCTAATTCTTCACAAAATGCACAAGTGGCCGCTCCTTTCTTCCTTTATATCTATATATAGAGTGAGGATGGTGTGATTCCAATGTCCATCACGCCTTCCTTATGGGAGACCACCAACTTGCCTTGCGAGTTGGCAAGTTGTAATTCAAATGTGAATTTGAATTTTGTTTGTATTTCAATTTTATTTGGAATCTCATTTCAAATTAATTAAAATGCCACACCAAATAAACCTTTCATTTGAATTTTTCCTCCAAAATAGATTCCTCTCATTAATATAATTAAATACTTTAATTTAATTAATTGGCCATTAAATTAACTTTTAAGTTAATTAACTTAACTTTTTTAGCTAGTCTTAGTTAACTTAACACTTTAAGTTAATTTGATAAATTGATGGTCATATGGCACCAAATAATTAACACCTCAATTATTAGCCTAATTTAACTCCTTAAATTACTTGATCAACTTAACAATTAAATTGATCAAGCCAAAATGATCTCAATTTTCCCCAACCTCATAATCAGTCGACAAGGAACAATTTTCTAACCATTAGAAAATTCCTTCATCATGTAGGAAATGCAATTGGCTTTTGTGTGTGACTCATTATGTTCTACTGTTCATTGGACATAGGCTCACAACCTTTGTGACTTTTAAATACCAAATATTTATTTTAGTTTAAATTCTTTTAAACTAATTGACTCAATTCAATTAATCTCCATTAATGGAAGAGTATAAAGTTTCCATGGTCAATGTCCAACATCAAGCCTATCAAGCCCAAGGAATTAGCAAAAATGAATGCTTTTGGAGAACCATTATAGCTCTGTGCATACCATATCAATATGATCCTTCCGCCTCCGAACTCCCAAAAGAGATCTAATGCATGATATTTGCTAACTCCTTAATAGCCTCGATATTGTGTCTCTACTCCTAATGTTTGATTTTACTTTATGACCTTAACTTTGGAAAATTTCTTTTCTAAATTGCCATACTACCTTGCATAAGAATTTTTTGGAATTGATCATTATAGAATACATAGGAGATGCATTCGCTATTCACAAAGATAAAGAGTTGAATCCCATCTTGGATTTTACAGAACTCTATATTTAAGTAGCTCATGATCAATCACTACCAAAACAACCCATTAGGTGACTAAGTAGGAATCAAGGCATGAGAACCTAAACACAAGGTTACTATAGATCTTCAGGTTGAAGGACTAATTATATACACTAGTATAAGTTGAAAAACTTGTCACTTTAGCTATCTAGTAGATTCTCCAAGCAAGCATTCAGTGCCGTGTTCTCTAGCAAGCACCTACTATCAAGCGTCCATATCTCATATAGGATTGCTCATGGGATAGAGCAATATCTAACCCTTAGATTTATTCCTTATTAGTGTAAGTCTATCTGGATCTTTTAGATGTCCTGTTTTGTGAGATCCTATGACTTGAAAGATTTAAGATCATGATTATATAAGACTTATTCCATGATGCACCACCTAGTGTATGACCAAGTCCTATAGCTTTATGTGATCTAAGTGCTTCATCTAAATGCTAGTGAAGAAATTAAGAGTATAAGATGAAGATGACCATATAAAGAATACTATTCAGTTAAGATCATATCATAATTAAAATAGTTTACATGAAAATCTAATTGGCTTATGAGGTACTATTCCAACAATAAGACCCTTTAAATAAGCTTGCCAAAAGATGGCCTCACTATATAAGATCCTACGCTCACTCTATAGTAAAGACACTTAATGTACAAAATGACATCTCCATAATAAGACCTTCTAAGAATGTGTGAAATGAAGTGATTTGGTAGTATACTTTAAGAGATCCTTAAAGAAATGCCCTCGCAAGAGACCCCTAAAGGGCTCCTTAAACAACTTAACTCTACAAGAAGGCCTGAGGGATCTTTTGAACAAATATTTCTTCGAAGAAATTCTAAGTTACTCTCAAAGCAAGAAACACTATCAAAAACCCTTAATAATACCAAAGTATAAATCTTCACATAAAAGGTTAATCATGGTGTGTGATGTTCCCTAAACTTTCAAGTAATTCAAAGAGTCAAAAACTCGACTGAAAGACCTTAATAATTGTTGGATTGTAACTTGGTGAAAAGTGCTAAATCATTCATACAACATAAAACCCTAATTGGGACAAACACCAAGAATATCGCTCAAACAATCATACCTAAACAATCAGCTGTCAAGGAGTGAATGCCATGTCCCAACAAGACCACCCATTGGACAACTTTATCGAAGGTGCCCAACGAGTGCCACTAATGTGAATAAAGCTGCTTTATGGGTGTCTTTATCATGAACAAAATTACCCAATGGGTACCTCTGAATGTGATTGTTTACTAGGTGCACCGCTTTATCCCAATTGACCTCCTAACCACATAGCACCCGATGACCATCTTCTACCAACTCTTGCTACCCAACTTTTAACTCTAATATGTTGTTTACTCTTGTCAAAGGGACCTTAAAATAAGTTAGCACCAGCTGCTTAATGAGTGCAAAAAGAGTTAAAAAAAATAAAGTGGGTAAACAATAACTAAAAAAATACTAAGTAATTCATTGAACATAAGACTCAATCAGTAGTCCTAAAGGATCTCTAGGCCATAAAGCACCACTATAATCTAACGTTATCTCCAAAGCATGAAAGCTCTATACGAATTCTAAGTTATTAGTGGAGCATATAGCTATTTTAAAACTCCATCAATGAATCTAAGTTATTTATAAAGCATAATGCTCCACAAAAACTTAGGCACACCCTATGACAGGCCCTAAGTGTTGAAACAATATTTTAGTAATAAGATTCACCTAAAAAAGGGTTCACAAACTTAGGTAATCTAACAACACTACGAACTTGAGCCTCCAAAATTGTCTATGTCCTTTAGAGAGTGTAAAACTCTAAGCCATCTACTAAGCGTGAAACTCTGCTAGTGATCCAAAAAGATCTCTATACTATATTACTTCATGAAAAATTATAAGTCCTCTATGGAGCACAAAGCTCTATCAACAATTTGAAGAAAGCTACAAAACCCAAAGCTCGACAAAACAAATTAACACATTCGTGGGGCATGCAATTTTATGAGAGCCCCTAAAGTACTTGCAAGAGATCAAAACTCCACCAAGTGATCCCAAAATATCCTCAAAGTGTGATGCACTATAAAAAAAAAATTCTAAGCTATTTGTGGGGCACGAGTTGAAGATCCTAAGTAATTCTCAAAAATGAAACTTTATCTGAAAAACTATCTTAGTTACAAGAAAAACAACAATATTTTTTCCATTACCAATTGTTACCCAAGCAACCTCATTTGCTAAGAGAGAAAACCTGTGAGTGCCTAACAAAGCATCATCAAGCCCTCACCTTATAAAACTTAAGTGCTCCCTAGGTACCTTAAAATGCCTAAGTGTTTTATGGGGGCCTAACAATGCCTACGCACCCTATGAGCACCTACATATAAACACCTAGTAAAACCCACCAAAAAAATATGATGAAAGAATAAATTACCTAATAAAATTAATTAGTTAAAGTTAGGTAACCATAAAATTAAAATTGAACTTATAATACTTTCAATATGAAAATCAAGTTTCCAAATTGAACTTAAGAAAGCTTTGTGACAAGGAGAAATAAGACCCAAAGGGTAAAAAAAGAAAAATTAAATAAAAAAATCTAATTAAATAAATAATAAATAAGTAAAAGGCCTGTCAACCCAATTAATCAAGCTCTTTTAGATAGACACCACAACCTAAGTGTGACAATGCCAACCAAGCACTTGATTACCTTAAATATCAACTCTCAAAGTCAAAAAGAAGAGAAAAATTTATTCATAAAATTTTAAGCTCCGACTCTATGAAAATGCATTTTGGAGCAAAAGCCTTCTTAAATTCATTTATTTTTGAAAATGTCCCTAACTCTATTTTTTAGTAACATCAATATCTATCGCTATTGAACATATTATCAAAGGAATTCTTCTCAACATGCACCATGTCAAATTTATGCTTAGTTTTTCAATATGAAAGATTGTGAAATATATAATATTTCATCTAATTATGTTTCACACCACATTATGGGATTTTAAAAGCACTACCATATGTTGTAACCTTGGATATGTGATAAATCAACACCCACACTTACTCTCTAGTCAGCAAGGGAGGGAAAGGATCATACATTAATTAATATTTTTAAGAAATTGGCAACATTTCTCTCGAATTCATGGTTATATAGTAAGGATTATCAATTACAGTCAAACCCAGTACTCTTTGGACTACTTTTAGAGTGAATGCTTTATTGTAACTCATATAATAAGGTATGTTTGAGTACTATCCTGAGGATCTATGGTAACTTTATGTTTATATAGGTCCTTATGTCTTGACTCTTCTCCGACCACACAATGGGTCATCCAGGGTTATGATTAGGCATAAGCTATTTAAACTTGGAGGTTTGTAAGATTTAAGATGTAATCTATCTTTTCATTATTGTAAAAGATGAATGCATCTCCTATGTATTTTGTAATGATCAATTTCAAGAAATCTTTTTGCAAGATAGTATGACAGTAACTTTGGAAAAGGATGTACAAACATAGTTATTAAGGCTATTAAGAAGCCAACAAATATCTTTCCTTAGGCCTCTTTCGAGAGATAAGAGATAGAAGGACCATATTTGTATGATAAGCATAGGCTATAATGTTAAGACATAATTAATTCATCTAATTAATTGGGCTCTATGCGTATGTTGTTAGTCATCGACCATGGAGATTAGATACTCTTCAATTAATAGAGATTAGTTAAAAAAGTTATTAGTTTAAAGAAATTTAAGCTAATGCCACTATTTTGATATTCAAAATATCACAATGAGTTATATGCTTTTGTCTAATGAATCGATGAGCTTAATTAGTTACATACAAAAGCTATAAAAGTTCTTATGTTATAGGAAGGATTTTCTGAGTTAAACTACTTTAATTAGTCATCTTGGCTTGATTAATTTAAGTGTTAAATTAATAAATCAACTTAATTGGTGCCATATGATAATTAATTAATAACGTTAACTTAAGGAGTTAAGTTAATATTAATTAACTTAAAAAGTTAATTTAATTGACTTAAGGAGTTAAGTCAAATTAATTAATTTAAAGAGTTAATTTAATTAAAATGAGAGTTTAAACTTTCGATAGAAATCAAATGGAAGAGTCTATTTGAATTTGAATTAGCGTTAATCAGCATTATATTTCATGAGATGAAATGTAAATGTTAGTTAAATGCAAATGCACATGCAAGTTGGCAAGTTGACCAAATAGCATGGGAGGTATGATGCTCACTAGTATCCTCATACCTTCATAAATAGGCCACTTGACTGGCCACTTATTTGGTTGTTGCATACTCATCATTTTCCTACAAAAGTGCGATATTCATGTGCTAATGATTCACACTAAATTCTCTCATATCCATTTGTCCTCCATAGCCACTTCCTATCACCTTATTTATCTCTTGTTCTAGTACAAGTTAAGTTGATTTAGTGCTTGCCTAAGGTGTGCAGACTTTATCATTAGAGGTCCTATACTTGGAGGATTTAGAATTCCCAGGTAGATCATAGTTTGCACTGAATTTTGAAAGTAGATTTAGGTGATGAAGGAGTTTTTAGTAGTAGAAACATTTTGGTAGGAAATGTATTAGCGGTGGTGTAGTGTGTCAAAGTTTTTAATGTTTGGATCTTGGGAAGGGGACTAACCATTAGCATCTTCTGTTGCGTGTAGATCATCTATTTAAGTGTTTATTTGAGTGATATTTTCTTCTTCTTTATGTTGATCTACAAAGGTAATTTTTCTATATCTAAATTCTTATTTGGAGCATGAATATAATCCTTGTGATGGAGTAGGTTGGTTATATTGTGCCTATTTTGGTTTTATATTTTTAATCCTAGTCCTGCTCCTTCTTTCCAATGGTATCAGAGCCATTTTTTTGCCTAAATTTGGATTTTAGTGAATTGATTCATGTAATAAATTTATTTTAGACCTCCAAATGTTTGATTTAATTGATGAATTTAAGTATTTGAATGATTTTTTATATGACTCTACTTGTGTTGAATTGGAATATGTTAATATATGTTTAACTGTTATTTCTTATGTTGGCATGATTTTGATTCAAGTATGATAATGTTAAAAGTTGATTTAGTATTGGACAATGTTATAGGTTGATATAGCATATTGGTTATAGCCTTAATGTGCTTTGGCTATTTTTTGATCCAATTAGACTGGAGTTAATTGGAGATTTTTAGAGAATGTTGATTCTTACTTAGATTTGATTTTCAAAGCATTAGCATGTTTTCAAGTAGTGGTTGAAATAATGGCATTCTCAATATCAATATTTGTGGAAGTGCTCCTAATAGCTATTGTTCTTGTCTTGCTTCTATTTTTCTAGGAAATTTTTTTTTGAGCTCTTCTCCGATGAGCTCTTCCCAGCTCAGTTTCCTAATCAGTTAAAGATATCGCCCCTTTAGTATTTTGAGTTATAAAGACACAAGGCTAAAATAGGGCGGGATTAGGCTGCAATGCCTCATGATCCACTCTTGGTAAAATACATAACTGGAAAGGTGAAGCCTCCTCAAAATCAAAATAGAGAAGGTTTAACTCTTATTCCTACTAATCTGGCCATTTCTTTATATAAGTTTTTAGTAAATTGTAAGGTAGGCTAGGCCTTCCCCATAAAATATCTCTCATTGTGCCATTTTCTTCTTTTCTCGGGATTTAATGATGTAGCTCTTTGGGTCTCTATTAATGTTGAGGTAAGAAAGCAAGGGGAACAAGGAACAGTTGCAGCAACCATACCAAGGTCTTTCATAGGATAAGGGTAGGCATCTGTGGTAGTTGTTTTAGGAAATAGATGTTCAAAATTCTAATTTGATGAAATCATTCGAAGATAGAACAACAACAACAAACTCTGTAGGGAACATTTTTCCATAGAATGTCCAAATGGATCACAATTTGAGGAAGAGAAAGTAGTTATATATTGCACTAATTTCCATAGAATTTAAAATCAAACTCCCAGCTAGAAAGACTAGAAATGCATGCCGTGCTATAAGGTAAGCCTGAACACCTATATCATCTAACTTAGCTCTCCACCTACAGGCCTAGTCCTTTATATACTAAGAAGAGACCCTTTCCATTATCTATGTGACCATTAACGATTTGTCAAAAGTAGCTAGCAAGTAGATGCATTAGCTAATAACATATCCATCTCTCTTTCTTGATCCATCTGAACCCTCTTAGTGCCTAGTTATGCTATCATTTTGTAGGCTTTAAGTTTTAGTTTTTAAAGGTTTTTATAATCTAGAAATTTGTCGAAACTTGTATAAAATGATGTTATAGAGGTGTCCATATAGTTTGGAGTGACAAAAACACAAAATGGTGCTTAAATTCTTGATTGGTATAACTTGTGCTAGGGGTGCATGCATACCTTGTGCCTAACTACTACATTTCCAGCTAGTCGATTGGGTTACAACCCATCCAAGGTCACCCTAGAACCCCATGTTGTGCTATTTTAGTATTTTTGGCCTATCAAATTTGATTATGTCATCCTTATTTTGATGAACAAATGTTGTGTAAGTGCTCAAAGCGATGTTGGACGTTTTTTCTTTCTTTTAAAGTTAATTACAAGTTAATCTTCAATTAGATACAAAAATAAGATGCATAAAGAACTATGCTTGTTTTTGCCTATTAATTAATTATTTATGAGATAAGCATTTAATTGGATGAATTGAATGTTAATTCTTATTTATTGTTCATTTGATTGCTAAATGGATGATTAATGTATAGGGATGAACATAAGCCTTTAAATTAGCTTTATTTGTTTGAAGTTGTTAAAAAGGGTTGTGTTTAATAGGGGATTGCATGTTGATTGATTTTCTACCTTATAAATGTTATAAAAGTAGAACTCTAAGAGTAAGGATTTTTTGTCTCTTATAAATATTCTCTTATAAATATTGCAAGGAGACAAAGAAGGCCGAGGATCAAGGAGACTTGAATATCCTTGAATGTATGGGATACATTTATGTAATAAATATAATTTAATCAACTCACTTAAAATCAGTTAAGTAGTGCACCTATGACTCTAAGTGTACTACTTGATTAAGGCTTATAGCCATTCCACCATAGGAGCATAATAGGTGCATTTACTTATTTATACTTTCTTTATCCTATGGATGTATGAGATATATGGAAAAGATATAGAAAACCTAAATAGAAGAAGATAAAGTTGATGAGATCTTTCAAAGTAAGAAAAACCATCAACTTAGAAGAGTTTAAGATTTTCAAAATATTAAGTTAATTTGGATACAAATTAGAAGAAGTTTTAACTAATCCAAACCTTTTACTAATAGTTTATGACATGGGATGCTACCACATTTGCGTGTTGGCTCACCAGTTATGGGACATGTTTTTGGAGAAAAGTTATGTTCACTTACTTAGCATATGATGTACTTTAATTTAAAACTCATTATGACATTGTCACACAAGTTATGGAATGGCATAGTGGAGTTTATAATTAAAGATAGAGTAGTAGGTACAACTTAGCACCTAGTAGTGTAGGTGTCACACAAGTCATAGGTCTATATGAAAAAGTGAGGCAAAACACATCAAGAGTTGCATAGAGATGCAATTAGCAAAAGTTCTTTACCTTAAGATTATTTGTGGATGTCTCACGAGTCGTGGGTCTATGAATGATTTCTTTGGACCTTGATTCTTATTAGGAAATGAATTTCCCAAATTCCTTTAGAAAGTGAGGAATTTGATAATATAGTAGGAGAAAAACATACTTGAAAGTCTATAAACAAGCTTTCTAATATCAAAATTCTATCACTAACTCATATTCCCTTTTTCTCCTTTGTAGATTTGAGAAATCTTAATCAATGACTAAGAATCCACTAAATGTTACTTTGAAAACCAATAAACTCATGGGGCTCAACTTTCACGATTACCTTAGAAGCCTTAAGATTATTCTTTACTCCAAAAAGGGAACTTACTCAAAATCTACCTAACACCATTGGTAATGATACTAATGATGAGGTGCACAACATGTTTGCTAAATAGGTAGAAGATGGTCTTCAAACCTATTGCCTTAATATGGCTTCTATGTCCAACAAGCTCCAAAAGTCTCATAAAAACATAAGAATTGCTTCTGAGATTCATATGCACTCACAAACGTTACATAGCATGCCAAGTAAACATGAGTGCTACTCGTCGTCTAAGGAGCTCTTTAGGACTAGAATGGTTGAAGGTATAAGTGTCCATGACCATGGCCTTAAGAAGAATGGCCTCATTGAGAAGCTTTTTCAATTGGACATGGACAATGACCTTTGTGTGGATTTGTTCCTCTAATCATTACCAAGTTCATATGACCAATTTGTTATCAACTTCAACATGACAAAGTAAGAGTTAATGATTAATGAATTGATTAATATGTTGGTGACCTCTAAGTCGACAATGAAGAAAGGTAAACTATTAATGCTTGCATCTCTTCCAAGTCTAAATGCCTTAAGTGTGCTAGAAAGGGAGATAAGAGGAGGAATAGTTCTTCTTCAAAAGGGAAGCAACAATTAAAACCCTATAGAAGAGTTAAGAAAAATAAAAAGAATAAAGTCAATGCTATTTGTTTTTACTATGGTAAGAAAGGCTATTGGAAGTGCAATTGCATGAAATATCTTGCAACCCCTAGAAAGGGTATGTACTTTATTGAAGTGCACTTAATGAAAAATTCTTCCTTATAGGTATTTGATACTACATGTGGTTCTCACTTTTATAATTTGTTACAAGGAATGGAAAGACGAATGTGTCTAAGTATTAGGATTTGATCCTACGCCTTGTCAATAGAGCAAACATTGTAGCAAAGTTAAAGGTGTGATAAAGTTATACTTAGAGAACTCCTTACTTGTATTTGATAATTGTTACTATATACCAAATCTTGTTAAGAACATTATTTCAATTCCCATTTTAGATAGTGAGGGATATGATTTTTCAATATCAAATCAGAAATTGAAGGCAATAAAAAATAGTTCTTTAGTTGCAATGGGTACTTTTAATAATTGTATTATATATTTTGGATCCTCAACCATCAGTAATGCTCATCCAATAAAGTGAAAGAATATTAGATAACTAAGAAGAAGCCATCTTGTGGCATGCAAGATTGAGACATATTTTCAAAAATAGAATAAACAAGATAGAAGCCCTCAAAGTACTAAATGTTAGTGGCATAAAGGATCTTCTTACTTGTGTTCTTGTTTAAAATGAAAAATGACCAAAGCTCTTTTTGTAAGACAAATAGAGCGAACCACAAGTCCTTTGGATTTGATCCATATGGACGTTTGTAGACCACTAAAAGTTAGTGAAAAAGGAGGTTATTCTTACTTTATTACCTTCACTGATAATCATACTCAATTCGGACATGTGTATCTTATGAAGTATAAGTTCAAAGATTTTAAAAGGTTCAATAAGTATAGGAATGAGGTAGAAAAGTAACAAGGACTTAGAATTAAAGCTCTTCAATTAGATTGAGGAGAAGAATACTTAAGTACTGAATTCTTGGATTATCTAAAAGAGAATGGGATTCTTTCACAATGGATTCCACCCGACATAACCCAACATAATGAAGTAGCGAGAGAAGAAATAGTACCTTATTAGATATGGTACGCTCTATGACGACCTTCACTGATGTGCTTATATACTTTTGGGGATATGCATTAGAAATGACAGTGAGACAACTAAATGTAGTACCTTCAAAGTTGGTGCTAATGACACCACATATAATATGGTATGGCAAAGAAACTTCTTACTTTTGTTTAAGAGTTTGAAGGCCTCCCACATATGTCAAGATGATAGTGGGAAACAAGTTGGATATGAAATCTACTTATGCAAATTTATGGGATATCCAAAAGAGCCTTTAGGTTATTATATTTATGATCCCTTAGAACAAAATGTACTTGTTTTAAGGAATGCTACCTTTTTAGAAAAAAAGTTTCTATTGGATAAAAATGATGCTGTCGTTGAACTTGATGAAGTCCAAAATGATCATATTATCTCACAAACTATCAAAATAATAAATCATACCAAGCATAGCACACAACCTCTACGAAGGTCAGACTGAATCAAGAATCAATGTGAAAAGTTTGGATTCCATCATGAAATGGGCCAAGCAGATAGTGATTCAATAACCTATAAGAAAGCTATGTTGGACATAGATTTAGGATATTAGCTTGAGGTCATGAAATCTAAAATGAACTCCACGTACTCCAACAAAGTATGGACTTTAATACATCTACTAGAGGATATAGTAACTGTTGGCTACAAATGGATCTACAAGCCAAAGTTACGAGTCATGGAGAAGAGACAAATGTTAAGGCTAGACTAGTAGCAAAAGGTTACACTCAAAGGCCGCCTGGTATTGATTTTGAGCAAACCTTTTCACCAATCGCTATGCCTAAGTCCATTAGGATTATGCTTGATATAGCCATATATTATGATTATGAGATATGACAAATGGATGTAAAGACCACTTTCCTCCATGGAAACATTGAAGAAAATATCTAATGAAGAACCACAAGGTTTTACATCCAAAGGGAGTGAGTAAAAGTTTATAGACTCCAAAAGTCTATTTATAGACTAAAACAAGCATCCCGAAATTAGTACATGCATTTTGATAAGACAGCCAAATCATTTCGCCTTGTTAAAAATGTCTATGAAACTTTTGTGTACAAAAAGGCTAGTAGGAGTTCAATACAATTTTTTATTCTTTATGTTGATGACATTATTCTCATTAGGAATAAGAAAAAAGAGTTAGAATGTACTAAGGCATCATTATCTTTGCAATTCTCTATGAAAGATTTGGGAGATGTATCTTGTGTACTAGGAATACAAATCTACAGAGATGGATAAAAAAGGATGTTTGGGCTTTCCCAATCCCTGTACATTGCCAAGATACTAAAGAGGTTTAGTAGAAAAAAATCCAAGAAGAGATTCCTTCTCATAGGACATGGTCTTCATGACTCCAAGTCTATGGCCCCTATGACTAACGACGAGAGAGAAAAGTTGTCCCACATATCTTATACTTTCGTGATATAGAACAAAATGTATGTCATTCAATGTATTTGACCAGTATAGCATACACTCTAAGCGTTGCAACCCGATAAAAGTCATTAGAAAGTTGAAAAAGTAATCCTTAACTACTTGAGAAGAGCTAAGAACTTATTTTTGGTATAGGGCAATGAAGGATCGAAACTTGAAGGGTTTTCGAATTCTAGTTTTCAATATAATGAAAATGATGTTAAATCCACCTATTGAGTTATATTTTGCTTCAATAGTGTCACAGTAAGTTGGAAGAATTCCAAACAAGACACCACATGTGATTCTACCAACGATGTGGAATACATTGCGGCTTTGGAAATAGCAAAAAAGTGTATTTGGATTAAAAACGTCATCCAAAAATTGAATGTAGTACCTACCATTGAAGAGTCAATTATTGTCTTTTGTGACAACAATGAAGTGGTTGCACAAGCAAAAAAACAAGATCTCATCAACAATTCATGCATATTTTGAGGTGTTATCATTTAATACATGAATCATTAATATAGACAACATCCAAGTGGAAATGGTAGCTCAAAAAAGAATATAGTAGATCCACAAACTAAACCTCTATTGCGAAAGTTCTTTGAAGGGCATCTTGAGAAGAGAGGCCTTAAGAATATAGGGAATTGGCCATATAGCAAGTGGGAGGGAGATTTTTGGAATAGAGCCCCGTAGCCAATTAGATTAACATGTAATGCTATTTCACTAGTGATACAACCTTGGTTGAATGATATTTTTTTAAATGGCCATTTTCATCTTAAGCTTAGTATACTTCACTTGTATTTGACTGAAGCCCCCAAATCACATAAAACTATGGGACTTGGTCATCCATATGATGGTGATCATAAAATAAGTCTCCATGGTTATGATTTTAGATATTCCAAGTCATAGAATGTTAAGAGATAGTGTATCTATGATTTGGATAGACTTGCAGCAATAATGTATATTCCAAAGGGTAGGATATTGCTCTGTTTCATAAGTAATCTATTTGAGACATAGATGCATGTTAGTAGGTGCTTGTTAGAGAACAAGTTTATTGAAGACTCACCCAGGGAATCCACTAGATAGTCATAGTGGTAAGTCAGTAGTGGCAAGTTCTCCAGCTTAAAAATAGTGCATACAATTAACCTTTAGATTAAAAGATCCATGGTAATCTTGTATTTAGATTCTTATTCTTTAACTCCTTACCAACCATGTAGTATGTCATTCGAGGTTGAGATTGAGCATAAGCTACTTAAGTATGTGGTTTGTGAGATCTAAGATAAGGTCCATTTCCTCATTGTTGCAAAGGACAAGTGCATCTCTTATTTATCCTATAATGATCGATTCCAAAAAATGCTTACGCAAGGTAGTATGACAGTTTGAAAAAGGAGTTTTTTAAAGTTAAGGTCATAAAGGGGAATCAAACATTAGATGTCGAGACATAGTTATTGAGGTGACTAGGGAGCTGACAAATAACTTGTCCTAAACCTCATTTAGGAGATAAGAGATAGAAGGATCGTATTTGCGTGATAAGCTTAAACTATATTGGCTCATTAAGACATAATTCATTCATTTAATTAGTTGGGCTCCATGAGCTTGTTGCTAGACATTAACTATGGAGATTGGGCACTCTTCAATTAACAAAGATGAAGTGAAAAGGGTTATTTGTTTAAAGGAGTTTAAACTAATATAAACATTTTGATATTAAACATATCTCAATGTGAACTCATGTTCAATGAAAGGATGAACTTAATGGGCCATACACAAAAGCTTACAGGAAGCTCTTTTTGATAGGAGAGATTTTCTAAGCAGTTAGAAAATCCAAACCTAGATGTCTTCAGAGAGGGACAAATGGCTACATTAGCTAGTCATCTTGGCTTAATTAATTTAAGTGTTAAATTAATCAAAATAACTTAAGGAGTTAAATTAGACCAATTAAAGTGAGGAGTTAATTTAATTAGTGTTATTTCATAATTAATTAGTCGAGTTAAATTAAGGAGTTAAGTTGACACTAATTAACTTAAAGAGTTAAGTTAATTGACTTAAAGAGTGAAGTCAATTAAATTAAATTATAGAGCTACTTTAATGAGAATTTGAATTTTTGTGGGAAATGAAATGGAAGAGTCCATTTGAATTTGAATTAGAGTTAATTAGCATTTCATTTCATGAGATGAAATGCAAATGTTAACTAAATGCAAATGCACTTGCAAGTTAACAAAGTGATGCTAGCTAGCATCGTCTCACCTTTATAAATAGGCCACTTGGCCGGCCACTCATGTAGTTTTTGCATACTCATCATTTCTATGTAAAACTATGATATTCATGTGTTGAAGATTCGCACTAATTTCTCTTCTCTGCCTTTGTCCTCCATAGTTGCCTCCTATTACCTTCTTTGTTTCTTGTTCTAGCACAATTTAAGTTGATTTGGCACTTGCATAAAGTGTGTGTACTTTGTTATTAAAAGTCCTGCACTTGGAGATTTAGAATTCCTTGATGGATCATTGTTTACACTGAATTTTGGAAGCAGATATGGGTGACCAAAGAGTTTCTGATTGGAGCAAAATTTTGGCAGCAACTCACTATTTTGGTGATGGTGTAGCTTGCCCAATTTTTTGATTTTTGGAACTTGGGAAGAGGACCAATCATTGGCATCTTCTGCTGCGAGTAGATCATCCATTCAAGTGGTCATTAGAGTGATCTTCTCCTCCTTTATGTTGATCTACAAAGGTAATTTTTTTGTATCCAAATCCTTATTTGAAGCATGAATATGATCCTTGGGATGGATTAGTTTGGTTGTATTTGGCCTATTTTTTGCTTTTAATTTTTGATCTGAATTCTATTCCTTCCTTCAAGGCAAGCCAATTTACCTATACTCATCCACCAAAACATCCTACTAATTGTAAGTAGTACTTTTGACTCAAAGTATAAGTCTAAGGAGAAGAACTCTTTTGATGAGAAGCTTAAGAATGCTCCTGCAGTTGATAAGAATCATACTAGTGTTAATGGTTTCTTATGTTTGCTTACTCTAGCAAAGCTAGAGCTATTATGTTTGAGTTTGTTTTTCCTTCTCTAGAGGATTGCATTATGTCACCTTCTTTGGGATACATATCGTCCTCAGAGGGCACTTTTGAGTTAGTTTGTTTTGAATTTATTTATATATTATGTGGGATTTCAACACTGCTTCTGGGAGTTAAGTTTCCTCATTTCATTAGAACACTTAAAGTGCTTCCCAATGTGAGAAACATTCCTAATGAGATCTTTTTTGCACTTTTTTCCTAGATTGGGTTGTAGCTTTTTGAGTAAGCTCTATCTTTTAGTGGACTTTGGAAGTAGTTGTCTATATGAAAGATGACAGTTGGGGGTCCCTCATATTTGAAGTAGTTTATCTTCATTGACACATTTATGGAAAGTTTATCATGACCTTCATCAACACTTCGGGAGGTTGGGTTGTTTGACTACCTTTTGATGCTATGTGTACGGTCCCCTCCGATACTTAGTTTATATTTTAGCAGCTTTTTTATAATTTGTGTATTCATACTTTTGCATTCATACGTTCTTCTCAACATTTGCGTTATTTCTCCATTTCTCTATGCCTTATTGAATTAAAATAATTTTCTTACTTTAAATAGAGAAGAAGATTAACTTAGGAAGGGCTTACACTAGAAGGATGAATGGTGGTCTTACAATAGTTTTTCTTGAAAAATGGAGAAGGATTGGGCCCCAAATATTAAAAACAAATATAGGCGAAAATAAAACTAATCCTCTCCATCCCAAGTATCATAATCATGCGCTAAATGAGGATATAAAGGCATAAAATTTACTTTTGTGAACAAAAACAAGGAATTCCACTAGAGCACTACAAGATTACATCGATTACAACGAATGATCCACAAGCTACAATGATTACATCTAATTGCTCCCCTTCCAATCCTCCAAAAATCAAAAGCATTGATACACCAAATCATCTCTAGAACAATAGCATTTTGATAAAAAATTACTAAAAATTTCAGCTTCTAGAATACCCAAAGGATCCACCAAAATTAGCCACAAAACAGTTCACCAATGAACTACTAAATTGCCCAATTATGGAACCTCTAATGTAAAGTTCACACACCTAGGATAAGATCTCAATTAACCTCACGTTTTTGGGATAAAGCAAGAAAGATGGTGATCCTACAAGAATGGCGTTTCGGAGGAGAAAATGAAGAGGGAAATTTTGGTGTGATTATTCAACACATGAATTATATTACACTTTTGGAGGTAAAATGTGAGGAATGCCAACTAGCCTCAAGTGGCTGGCCACATGTCCTATTTATAGATGGGATGGAAGCTCTTAGACACTTCCATCACACCCTCCAAGCATGTCAGTCAACTTGCTAACTTGTGTGTGCATTTACATTTAATTAACATTTGTATTTCATCTCGTAAAATGAATTGCTCATTAACTTAATTCAAATGGATTCATCTATTTGATTTCCCTCTAAAACTCAAATTCTCAATTTAATTAAAATAATCTTAACTTAACACCTTAAGTTAATTAACTCAATTCTTTAAAGTTAATTAGAGTTAACTCTTTAGGTTAACTTTACTAATTAATTATTAGATGGCACCAACTAAATTTACAGTTCAATTTAATTGCCCTAATTTAACACTTAAATTAATCAAGCCAGATTGATCAATTAAATAATCAACTATTTTTTCTCCAAATGCCTAGTATGAATTTTCTAACTCCTTGGAAAATTTCTCTCATCAAAGAAGAGTTTCTTTAGGCTTTTGTGTGTGACCCTTTAGGTTTTTTCATTCATTGAACATGTGCTCACAACTTATTGTGATATTTTGAATATTGAAATATTCACAATAGTTTAAACTCCTTTCAACTAACAACTTTTTCAGTTATTCTCTATTAGTTGAAAACTATCCAATCTCCATAGTCAATATCTAGAAACAAGCCCATGAAGACCAACTAATTGGAAGAATGAATCATATCATAATGAGCAAGCCACAATATATTCCACCTCGACTGTAGAGTCGACCGTGGTGTCATGTAAAAGTAAAAGTAGCACTATAATCCAATAATAAAAACTTTATAAGCTTAAATTAACTTGGCTATTCCTTCTATCAAGAATCTAATAATGCTATAGATTTGGATTAGGATGAATAATTACCTATTTTAGCTCAAAATCAAGGAGAAAATCAAAGATTTCTTTCGGATCTAGAAACTATTTGGAATTGGCACAGCAGAAAAGAAGAAACAATTGCCCTAGTTAAAAGCTCCAAAAATTTCCAAATTAAATATAAAATACCCAAACACACTGATGAAGCAACCATGAAAAATTTGGAACAAAAATACTTCTGGATTGCTCCATAAACATTCACTAATCGAAAGCTACTGCAGGTGGATCTCCAAAATCTTGCAAGTCAAGTGCCTTGCCTCGATTGTTATGATCCACACACCAATCAATATTTTGATTTCCCCTCACTAGAAGTTGGAGTTAGAGAGGAGAAAATGAGATAGAGGTGGCCAATTTTTAGGGTGGGAAGAAGAAGAAATGCAAAGCTTCAACACATGATGCAATGCATGGAGAGAGAGTTTTTGAAGGGAATGCAAAGAATTTAATTCTTCACACCTTTTGTGAGCCGGTTGATGCTTGCACCCCCTCTATATCTATATATAGGTTGGAAGGTATGATGCAAGTTGGAATCACAACTTTCTCAAGGTAATTGCCCAAGTGGCAAATTTAAATTGAAGTCTTACTTGAATTTTATGTGCATTTCAATTACATTTGAAATCTAATTCCAAATTAGTTAATACGCTAATTTAAAGGAACACTTCACTTAAAGTTTCCCTCCAAAAAGTATTCTTACCATTATTTAAATTAAACACTTCAATTTAATTAATTAACCTTTGATTTAACTCTTAAATCAAACAAGCTTAACTTTTAAGCTTAATTTAGTTAGCTTAACTCTTTAAGCCAACTTGACCAATTCATAGTCATGTTGGCACCAAATAATTAACTCGTTAATTATTGATCTAATTTAACTACTTAAATTAGTCAATTAATTTAACACTTAAATTAGTCAAGGCAAAATTGACTATCAAATTGTATCCTGCTTGAAAATTGATCACCAACGAAACATCTCAACACTTAGAAAATTGTTCCATCATGCATGGAAGCTAATTAGCTTTTGTGTGTGATCCAATATGTTCTACCATTCATCGAACACGGGCTCACAAATCCTTGTGACTTTTAATTATCATATATTCATTTTACTTTAAAACTCTTTTTAAACTAATCAATTTAATTTAATTAATCTCATTAATTGAAAAGTACCCAATCTCCATGGTCGATGCTAACCTAAAGCCCATGCAGTCCAAATAATTGATCAAAATGAATATTCTAGAGAACCATCATAACTCTACAGATATCATGCAAATATGGTCCTTCCATCTCTTATTTGCCAAAAGATGCCTAGGGCAAGATACTTGTCGACTCTTTAGTAGCCTTGATACTATATCTCTATTTTCAATGTTCGATCAAGTTGTGTGACCTCACCTTTGCAAAACGTTTTTTCCAAATTTTCACACCATATTATGCAAGGGTTTCTAGGAATCAATTATTATAGAATATATAGGAAATGCACTTGCTCTTTACTATAGCAAGAAGCTAGATTCTACATTAGATCTCACAAACCTCCATGTTAAATAGCTCATACCTAATCTCAACCTGAAAGACCTACTAGGTGGTCAAGAAAGAGTCAAAGCATGAGGATTATACACAAGGTTAGCATAGGTCTTCATGTCTAGGGACTAAAATATGACTAACATAAGTGGGAGAATTAGCTACTACCAACTTGCCACCATAGCTATCTGGTAGATTCTCCGGTGAATCTTTAGTGCCTTGTTCTCTAACAAACACCCATTAACATGCACCCGTATCCCATATGGTGGCTCATGAAATAGAGTAATATCTAACTCTTTAATTTATGCATCGTTAGTGCAAGTGCATCCAGATTTAGATACCTCGTCTCTTAAGATCTTATGACTTAGAAGATTTGAGATCACGACTGTGTGAGAGTTATTCCATGGTCACCAAACCATGTCTTGTAGTCATAGGTGATCTAAGGGTTTTATCCAAATGTGAGTGAAGTGAAATAAAACATGAGATGAAGATGATCATATAAAGAATATCATTCAATCAAAATTGTATCATGAGTGAAATAGTTTACAAGGCCAATCTAATTGGCTTGCGGAATACTATTCCAACAATCTCCTACTTACCCTAAAGCTAATTCCCCATGGCCTTGAGTCCTATCTTCTCAAGATGTCCTTCAAAGAGCATTTGCTTTTAAGGGTTTAGTCAGTAGTTCTGCTAAATTCTCTTATGACGCAACTTTATCTACTTAATTATCACTTCTATTAATTGATGTCATATATCAAATGATAACATATTTATTGTGTATATATCATTGATGAGATCTTGGCTCAAGTCCTAAATTGTCTTCCAAAGACAATCGTAGGCTCATGCACACTAGGTACTACATCCAACTCTTAAATGAAGTTTTTATCTAAACATTTTCTTTTGTGGTTTCCCTAACCGCAGTGTATTTCACCTTAGTAATTATCTAGGCCATGGTATCTTGTTGGAACTCTTCTAACACACCATGCTACCATTAACGCAAAATATATATCCAAATGTGGATATTAGGTCATCTACATTAGATTAGAAACTAAAATCCAAAAACTTTGGAAATTTTAGTTCTCCATTACAGCATACCAAAAACAAGTCTTTAGTCCTTGTCAAGTACTTAAGGATTGTTTTAACGGCCTTCCAGTGACATTCACATAGATTGAATTAGAACCTACTCATAATGCTTAGCAAGTGTGCCACATTTGGTCTTGTACATTGAACGGCACATAATTATGCTTCATGTAGTAGATGCATAAGGTATATAGGACATTCTATGTCTCTCGTTGTTAGTCTATGGGGCTATAAACTTTGAGAGATGAAGTTCATGTCCCAAATGGAGGAATCCTCTCTTGGATTATTCCATACTAGCCTCTTTAGTATCTTGTCAATATACATTATTTGGGAAAGCTCCAATATCCTCCCCAATCTATCTCCATATATATATTCCCAATACACATGATGTTTTTCCCAAATCCTTTATAGAGAATTGTGAAGATAATTGTGCTTTAGTACACTCTAACAATTTTTTTCATTCTTATTGAGAAAAATATCATCGTCATAAAGCACAATAAACTGTGTACTGCTCCTACTAGCCTTACTGTACACACAAGGTTTATGCACCTTTTTGATAAAGCCAAACCATTTGACTATTTTATTGAAAATGTATGTTCTAAGTTTGGGATGTCAATTCAAGTCCATAAATAGATTTTTGGAGTTTGCAAACTTTTTGCTCACACTCTTTGGATGTAAAACCTTATGGTTGCTCTATATGAATTTCTTCTTCGATATTTCCATTGAGGAAAGCAATTTTTACACCCATTTGCCATATCTCGTAGTCATAATATCTGAATATGGAAAGTAAAATTCAAATAGACTTATGCATTGTGACCGGTGCAAAAGTTTTCTCAAAATTAATACCAAGCCTTTGAGTATAACCTTTTGTCACTAATCACACTTTAAAGGTCATCACCTTTCCATTTACTCCTAGTTTTTACTTATAGATCTACTTACAACCAATGGAAACTATTCCCTCCAACAGATCTACCAAAGTTTATACTTTGTTGGGGTATGTGAAGTCCATTTCCAATTTTTTGGCATCTAGCCAATGTCCCTATTCTGTGTCCAACATAGCTTCCCATAGGTCTTTAGATCATTATCTAATTGGCCCATTTCAAAAAGAAATCCAAACTTTTCAGGTTACTTATCGATTTGGTCTGACCTTCTTCAAGGTTGTGTGTGAGGTTCTTTGATATTTATTTGTTTCTACTGCTTGTGAGATTTAATGATCATCTCAAACTTTATCAAGTTCAACAACAACACCTTTTCTATCTTATAGAAATTTCTTATCCAAAAAGATGACGTTCCTCAAAACAAACACTTTTTGTTCTAAGGGATCATAAAAGTAATAGCCTGTAGACTCTCTTGGGTATCCCACAAACTTCCACAAGGTAGATCTACTTTCTAACTTCTCTCCCACTGTCCATCTCATACAGGCGGGAGATCCCCAAATCTTTAGATAATAGTAATAGGGTGCTTCGTCATGCCACATCTCATGCAGCATCTTTGGCACTGACTTTGAAAGTTCTATACTTAGTAACTTCACCACCATCTATAAGACATATCCCTACGAAGATATAAGCACATCGACGAAGCTTATCATGGAATGTACCATGTCTAACAACATATGGTTTCTCCTCTTGGCTACTTCAATATATGGGGGTGTGCCGGGTGGAATCCATTGAAAGAGAATCCTATTCTCCTTTAGATAATTCAAAAATCTGTTATTTAGGTATTCTCCTATTCGATCTAATTGAAGGGGTTTAATGCTAAGTGCCTTTCACAGTAACTTTTAGTAAGCCACAAACTTCTATATTGATCAAATTCAAAATTTTTGTGGTGCACTCTGTTTGTCCTACAAAGGGAGATTTGTTCATTTTTCCATTTAAACAAGATTCACAAGTAGGAAGGTCTTCAATACCACTAACCTTTAGTGCTTTTAGAACTTCTAACTTGCTTATCTTATTTTTAGATATATGCCCAAGTCTTGCATACCACAAGATGGCATCTTCCTAGATATCTAGTTTCTTACTTCATTGAAGGGGCATTAGTAATAGTTAAAAATCCAATATGCACAATCCTTTGTTAAGTGTAGCACAAGCAACTAATGAACTCATTCTTTAATGTCTTCAATCTCTCATTTGATATAGAAGGATCAAATAAATATTATGAGAATTGAAATATTGTTCTCAATAATATATGGTATATTTTAACAAAGATCTAATACAAATATGGTATTCTCTAAGTCAAACTTATTATACACATTTGGCTTATGTTGCAACTTTTGCTCTGTGGCCAAGGTGATGGATCATATCCCCATCACTCAGTATTATTCTTTTTTCTTATTCTTTGTAACAGCTTATAAAGAGAAGAACTACATGCGATATCATATATCTATGAGGAAAAATTTATACTAAATGCACTTCAGTAAAGTATATACCTTTCTTAAGGTTTTCAAGCTAATCTTTGCAAATAGCTTCCAACGGCCTATCTTGCTAAAGTAGAAACAAATAATATCAACTATTTCCTTTATAATCTTTTTCACTCCTCAGGATGCCTTTAATGGTTTCTTTCCTTTGGAGGAAAAACGTTTTTTCCTTTTACCTCCTTTTCTAGCACCCTTAGGGCCCATAGACTTGGAAGAGGAAACAAGTTCCAAAGGTTTTCCTTTACCATAGTAGTCTCCTTCTGAATCAACATTTTGATCAATAAAACTCAATAAGGATGTGAGGATCAAATCCTCATAAAGATCATTGTCCATCAATACGTCTAAGTTGTAAAAACTTCTCCAAGCCTAATCATCTTTGGATTGTAGTTTATGACACATGACTTCATATCTATCCTAGCTTGAAAAGTCTCCTTTGAACACATGAACTTCTCATACCTCATTTTCTTTACAAATCTTGTAAACTTTAACCAAGGTGCCATTTATATGTCCTTGAGAATTTTGAAGTTTGTAGATACCATCATGAGACTAAAGGATAGGATGATCCTAAACCAAGTTCGTGAACGTTTCACATGTCTCTAGATCTATATTAATCCCAAAAGGATTAGGAGTACCTTGATTTAGGACATATATCTGCTTTTAGTATTCTAGAATGATTTTGGGGTTAAGTCAATCATGGAAGTTTGGTCCAGTTGGTTTATTGGTTTCCAAAAATAACATTGAGTGGAATTTTAAGTCATTCCTAAGATTTTGCAAATCCTCAAAAGTGAAAAGAGAATTTAAGTATGTGATTGAAATTAATATTAAAACATGTTTATGGTCATTTAAGAATGTTTTTCTCCTACTATTTAATCAAAATCCTTCACCCTCAAAAAGAATTTGAGAAATCATATTTCCTAGTGAGAATCAAGACCCCAAGGACTTGCAGGTAGACCACAACTTGTGACACATCCACAAATAATCCAAAGATAAGCAACTATTGCTAATTACATCTCAAGCAATTCTTGATATATTTTACCTTACTATACATGTAGACCCACGACTTGTGACACATCTACATTAATAGGTGTTAAGTCAAACCTACCAATCAAGACTTTAATTTGAGATGGCCCCACAACATCCTACAACTCATGTGCTAATATATAGGGGTTCTCAAATCGAAAGTGCATCTCATGCTAAATATATGGTCACAGCTTTCCATTATAAGTGTGACCTACAACTCGTGAGACATCAAACAAATAATGGTGGCATCAGCATGCCATATACTATTAGTAGAAGGCTTTGATTAATTAAAACATTTTTAATTCATATCCATTTTGGCTAAATATTTGAAAAGCACTTTGACATTCTAAGTGGAGGGTTTTTTCTTGCAAAGTTCACATCATTTTATCTTCTTATTTAGGTTTTCTATAGCCTAAAACATGCATCGAATATATCAATAGGATATAAAAAGTATAAATAAGTAAATGTGCATAGCATACTCTTAGGGTGGGATGACCATGAACTTAACCAAGTGATGCACTTAGAGCTATAGGTGCATCCTTGGTTGATTTTAAGTGGGTTGATGCATTTAGAGCCATCGATGCATCACTTGGTTGATTTTAAGTGGGTTGATTAAATTAAACTATTACATGAGTATATCCCATACATTCATGGGTTTTCAAAAGTCTCCATGCCTCCAATGGACTCCTTGCCTCCATGTAACATTTACATGAATAAAAAACTCTCACTCCTAGTGTTTCTACTTCCATAACTTTTACAAGATAGAAATTAAAAGGTATGCAAGCCCCAATTTAATACAACCCATTTCAAAAACTTGAAACAAATAAAATCAATGTAAAAGGCTCATGATCATTCCCATTCGTTCATCATCCATTCAACAATTAAATAAATAATAAACAAATCTAGACTTAACAATTAATTCCAAAAATTAAATATTTATCTTATAAAAAAATAATTGGTAATCATAAAATTTATGCAATAAATTGAAGATTAACTTTAACTAGATCTTAAAAGCAATCAAAAAATGTCAAGCTTAATTTTGAGGACTTGTATAACACTTGTGTATCAATAACACATGATTTAATGCCATTTTTAACCACTCAAGGAATAAAAAATAAGCTCAAAATATCCCCAACCACAAACTGGGCATTGCTTGCTAAGCTTAGTGCACGGTTGGATAGTAGCTCTTGACCACTACCTAGCCAGCTTGTACATTTACTGCTGGCAGCCCTATTTTGGGGTCAAAGGCAAGTCAAGCCTATTTTTAGCTCAACTTGTGTGCACTAAAAATTGTAGAACACCTTTTAAATTTTAAATCACATATTGTGGACCAATTTTCAGATCTAAAACTCTTTTTAAAGCTGAAAATTAAAGTGCTCAACCATGCTTCAAAAATTCAAGTTTGAGTGAGAATCAAATTCTCCAAAAATCTCCAACAAAACTACAATCCAATTAGATCCAAAAATGATCAAAACTCTTTCAACCATAAATCAACATGCTATATCAACATATAACATCAATTAATACCAAATCAACATTCAACATTAATAGTTATGAATCAAATCATACTCAAACATGAATTAACACTTAAATCACATAAAAGCATGCAAACAATTCATCAACTAATTAAGCCACATGCATCATCAACCAAAAACTCCAATCCATTATTTGGATCAAGTATTTGGTGATATTGATCAATTCAACGCATGAATCAACCAAATAATATTCCAAAACTTAGCATGAAAAAGGCTCTAATATTACTTAAAAGCAAGAGTAGCACTAGGATACAATAATAAAAATTTTGTAAGCTTAAATTAACTAGGATATACCTACTAGCAGGGATCTAACCATGCTATAGATCTGGATTAGGATGAAGAATTACCTTTTGTAGCTCAAAATCAAGGAGAAAATCAAAGATCTCTCTTGGATCCACGAACTATCTAAAATTGCCACAGCAGAAAGAAAGCAACAATTGCTCTAGTTAAATTGATCCAAAAATCACCAAATTAAATACAAAACACCTTTACACACCAAGGACAAAATTTGAAAAATTAGCAATAAAAAGCCTTTTGGATAGCTCCATAAAAAATCACCAATCTGGAGCTACTGTAGGTGGATCTCCAAAATCTTACAAGTCAAGTGCCTTGCCTCTATTGTTACGATCCACACACCAATTAATCTTTCAATTTACCCTCACTAGAAGTTGGAGTTAGAGAGGAGAAAATGAGATAGAGGAGGCTGATTTTCAGGGAGGGAAGAAGAAGAAATGCAAAGCTTCAACATATAATGTAATGCATGGGGGGAGAGAGAGAGAGAGAGAGAGAGAGAGAGAGAGAGAGTTTCTGGAAGGAATGAATCTAATTCTTCACACCTTTTATGAGCTGGCTGATCCTTGCACCCCACCTCTATATCTATATATAGAGGTTGAAAGGTGTAATGTAAGTTGGCATCACACCTTCCTCAAGGTAAACGCCCAAGTGGCAAATTCAAATTTAAGTCTTACTTGAATTTCATGTGCATTTCAATTATATTTTCAATTAAAGAGTTGGTTAATTTGGCTTCACCCAATTACTTCTTTTTCATAGTTGGACTTGACAACTTTTAAGTGAATTGAGCATCACATCAATTTATGCTTCATCAACTTCCCCCTTTTTTCTTTTTAATCAAGCTTGGTAATTTTTCGGTGAGTTAGCAAATTGGGCATTCTTAATGACTTAGTCTTAACATAATTTACAAATTCAATTAATTGGGCTTCACCAACTCTTTTTTTTTTTTTATAATTATCATTACCAATTTTTTAGAACATTAGTAAATTGGACTTTCTTCATGAATTAGTCTTCTCATTAATTTAAAATTTTACTTAGTTGGGCCTTCACCAACTTCTTTTTTACTAAATTGGCTCGAACAATTTTTTAGATAATTGGTAAATTGGACTTGCTTTACAGGTTTGAACTAATCTTTTTTTAAGAATTGGGCTTTAGCAATGGTAACAATTTCTTTGCTTATCAATTTAATGTAATATAGATTTTTATTCCCATCAAAATTTTCTTGATTCAAAAGTTGGCTGAATACAAATTGCAAGAAATTGTTTTTTGCTATTGAATTTGGATGGCAATGCAACTTTGTTTCCCTCCAACTTTGTATTCCCTCCAAAATTTGGCCCTTAAAAAATATTAACAATTATTTTTATTACTAGTTCAACATAAAAATTTAACTTGATTTTTTCCAAAAATTTGATTCCCTCTGATAATGAATTCTCTTCATTTTTTCGACTCCTCTAAATTTTTGCTCCTCCCTCCATTTATTTTGTATAAATAATTTATAGCAAACTTAATTTCTTTTATCTTAGATTATATGATGAATTAACATATAATTTTTTAAATTATTAAATGACTTTCTATTATAGTTGACATAGTATTAAACTTTGGACTTATAAATTTTGGTGCTTAAGAATTTAATTTTTTATTATAATTTATTACAATATTCTTTTAGAAAAAATTTTAAAAACTCCATAAAATAAATAGTTAAAGGTTACATACCTGAATATCAAAAGAGAAGAAAGAAATTTGGTTAGTATTTAATGAAAGAAAATGGTCCCTAAAGTTAGACATGTTAATGTTACATTTTGTTTTCTAATTGTTGTATTAGCTAATTAAAGATCTTTATAATTTATAGATATCTGTATGTTAATTGTGCGCATGTTTTACTACATAAATTGTTAAAATGAAGATAACTTTCATGGTCTAATATAGTGTAAAGAAAGTATCAACTTAGAGTATATTATTAAATATAATGATTATTAACCTTCATAGACTTGCACAAGTTGTTCTAACGAATTAGTTGGTCTACATATTATATTTCCTTCAAAAAATAAGTTTCCCTCCAAAAATGAATTCCCTATTAATTTTTTTATTCCCTCCAAATTTTAGCTCCTCCCTCCATTTTATGTATAAATATTATATACAAAAATTATTTGTTTTATCTTATATTATAAGATGAATTATGACATATTATTCTGAGGGTTAAAATTTAATTCTATTCTTTGTTATTATTTATTAGGACATTGCTGTTGAACAAAAAGATTTTAGAAAAACTATTTATAAATTTGAAAAACTTTAGTCTTTATGTGTAATTAATTTCATTTTAAAAATAAAAATATTGTGTTATAATAATATATTGACGTGGACAATTAGAACATGCTTTTATTGAAAATTTTCTACTCTTAATTAGCGAAAATTGTTGTGAAATTGATCAACTTGTATAATGTTAATATAGTTGGAAAGTTTGAAATACTCATGACATTGTAATATAAAGTTAGTAATATAGTTATAAGTTTAATAACAATATTTTTTATCCCCATATATTTAATTAAATTATTAAATATTTTTCGTTTCATCTCCAGTTAAGTATTATAATATAATAATTAAAATGCATTTACATCAAATTTTTATATTCAAATTTATCTCCATATAATATAATTAAATGTAATCTATAATTCACACTACAAGAAAATAATTTAATTGCGGCAGAAATTTTACGGCGATTCAAATAAACTGTTGCAAAATACTTCATTTAGAGGCTGTTAGAATAACAACTGCTACATATATTACTTATTATGATGATTTATTCTAACCATCGCAATATATATTATATTGTGCGGAAAAAATTTTGTGGCGGTTTATTCTAACAGCTGAGAGAAAAAATAAATTTCATTGTAGCTTAACATAGCTACCGTGATATACATACATTTGGCAGCAGTTACTTTAACCGCCATAGTTTTTAGTGGTGGTCTGGATTAAACGGCCCCTAATCGTAACAATTATCAATTTGTAATATCAATTTATTAAAGTATCTCAAAAAAAATATCCATTTATCAAAGAATTTTGATTTACATTTCACATCTATTCATATATATATATATACATATATGTAGTACCCAAAAACATATATAATATCAATTTATTTTGATAATTTTTTTTGTAAGCACCAAAGATAATGTCCTTTATATTATAAGCTTTTTTAAAATATATAAAGAGGTGTTCTAACTTATTTTTAAAATTTGAACATATACATGTAATATTAGTTTAGACCATATGAATTTCAAAATTTTACTTATCCAAACACGTTATAGCCTATTTTAAAAATAAAATATAATATTTTTCTAAGGTTCAAAAATTCTTACAATAAGATCATGTAGGAGATAATAACATTTTTTTAGTAAGAACTTAGACAAATTCCCACTTAGTCATCTATGTTCTTATTACTTGATTCATCTTTTTTATTGTTTGTCACTTTCATGATTTATTTTCAATACTAAGAATTTTTACCTTTAATTATATATTATATTCTTCAAGGTATCTTTTCTTTCCTAATATAAGCTTGAAAACTGCATTACATTTTTTGCTTGATGTAGCTCATCCAAAACTTATTATTTTTCTCAAAGTTTATTTTCCCCTAGCAAACTGTGATAATTTCCGTCATCTAATTTCTCTCTTCTTCATGGCCACTGGTGTTGGCAGGGTCCTAGTCACTACTAAAAAAATAATCTCACTCACATTATGTGACAGTTTTGAGAAAATATTGCAATATAATCTTTTTATTAAGACACAAATTAAAAGTGTCTCAATAATTTAATTTCTACGTTTTTATTATGACACTTTTTAAAAAGTGTCTTAATATGGAGTTATTTTTAATAAAAATATCACATATTGTGACTATAATTCAACAATGTCTTCGTTCTTTATATTATTTATAGAGACATTTTTAAAAAATATGTCATCGTATATGCTTTATATTTATATTTTTATGAAAATTAAGATATATTAACTCAAAAAAATAAAAAAATAAAAAGATGATGCTTGCTGCCTAATTCCCAAAATAGGTTATTGCAATTTCCGCTCTTCTATCGTTGCTCTCTTTCTAGCAAACAGCGAAAATCCTCAATCCTCTGCTAATCTCAGAAGAATCCCTTCTTAATTTTCTCCATATTCTCAAAATAAATCCCCAACCAATCGGTGATTCTCTCTCTCTCATGTCTTTGCGCACTAAATCGGTGAGACTCAAAAATTAATGATCAGTCTGGTTGGTGACACCTATCTTCTTCACTATCGATACTTAGTATTGAAGCTAGCCCATAAAAATAGAGCAAGTTAAACCACAAAATGCATATGTTAGCATCTGCTACTAATCTAATGATCCTTTGAGGAGTTTCATTTGTTTTTAGTTTAAGGTGGTTGGAGGATTGGCCCAGAGGTTGATCAGGTGGGACGCATTTCTTGGAATTTGATTTCTAAATAGTTAAGCTTGTGTTATATTATATTATTGCTCAGTTCTTTAGTTTGCATAGCCGTGCTTTTTTTTTTTCTTTCTCTTTCGAACTAAATGGTGGCAAAGCAAGTGAGACCTTATTGCCCTGTCATAAGGGAAACATAGTTTTGAGTCGAATAATTTTCCCTTCTAGCATAGATCATATATTTTACCTAACTGATATACTAGCTAGACAACATAATTTTGGGTGGATTTTGAGCAAAGTATTCTCAAGCTCGTCAAACTCAAGAGCGAATGAATATATGAGAATTTCAAGCATATTTTCCCTCTCTATTACTTGAAATTCATGTCTATTTTCTATCAGTTTAGTTTGATTTGGAAGTTTATGTGCTTATGCTAGGCTAATTTGGGTTTTCTAGGTTTGGACCTAGCCTATAATTGATGAGATTGTAGTATAATTTGTGAATACTATATGCTTAATTGTGATTAGTTTTGTGAATGATTTATTTTCAATGCTATCTTGAGATTAGTCAACTTGAGATTGGATATCGAATTTCAGTGCCTTTTTTCTTGAAGTCTTCCATTGAGAACATCGTTTGAGGTTCTAACCCTCTGTCTATGTTCATGTGAACATTTCAGTCACACAATTTGTAGTAAATTAGTGCTATTCTTGATATCTGAAAATGGGTTTTTTCATGTCAATATGTATACTGTGGAAGCCACATCCCTAAAGTGAATAGCTCACATGTGTTGGTGACTAATTGCAGTAAGGAAACAAACATGGCAAAAAAACATTAATTAATGCATCAAAGCGTACAACCTTGTTAGAGATTCTCTGCAGAATATGTTTCCATTTCTTTAAAATTTGTAAGGGGAGATGCCCAAAGAAGTGAAAAAAATGGATTAATACAGAATTGGGAAAAGTTTATATCTTTTTGTCTTCACATTTTACTTACACCTTTTCTAGGCCTCTTTTTCTTGCCTCCATGCAAAAATATACCAGTACCGTTGCTACTATACTACCTACAAAGTTCTCTCTTTTTTCCCTCTCATGCCACTCCCTTTTCTTGCCGAATCTTTTCTTGAGGTGGGGTCTTTTTGATTTATTGACTTTAGTTCACTTTGTATTTTGCTTGTTGTAAAGCTTATTCATTTCACAATTTGGTACCTTTCTTATTTTCTGGGCTTTTGCTTATATAGTTTAAACTTTCTTGTAATAATTACACTTCCTTAGCACACATACTCATCCTAGCTCTGCTACAGTCCATTTTCTTGGCTTCCCTTTTCCCCTATTTTTCTATTCTTTACTTCTTTTTGCTATTAGTAGAAAAGGGTGGGTAGGGGTGTGCTGCTGCTCCAAAAAGGCGTGTTATTTTCCCATAGACTCTTGTACATTGTTGAAGTGAAACATTGGAATTAAATATTAGTTTGTATTATCTGTACTGTGTTCCTGGGTTTGCAACTAATATAATTAACAAGCAAAACAAAACATTTTGTTTTGAGGAGAAAAAGGAAATGCAAATATGTTAGATTTACTTTTCAGATAAATTTTAGATCTTTAATGGGCATATACTATATCCTCCGCCCCTTGTTCATCTAATTACCATGGTGCTGCTTCATGTTTTCCTTTGCTTCCCAAAACAAAACATTTATATTTTGAGACATAGATTATTATTTGAGAAAACAAAATGCCAGCAAATTAATGCTACTAAATATCAATTTTCTTGTATTGTATATTCATAGATTAATAGCAAAACTGAAAATTAAATGCATTTAGTGATAGTTTGAATACTATAAAATCATATAGATGACTTCATAAATTTAATATGCAAAGGATAATTTCTTTTCTTTTGTAATTACATTTTTTATATATCACTCTCTCATCTATATGTTTTAGAACTCAATTATTGTAAAAGGTTATTATAAATATTTGTTTAGAAAAATATGCATTCATACCTAGTTTTATCTTAATTTTTACTTTTGTCAGTATGAGTGTTAATGGATTTACTCTATTTTGTTATTAAAATCCACTTGTCTCAAAATAAATGATTAATGGATGAGAAAGAAAAACCAAAAAAATTAATTAATTGTTTGCTTGAATATGGGAATGATAATGACAAGTCAAAATAAATTAAACAAATCAGTTTAGCCATATTTCTATGAAGTGGGAACGTAACATATATTTGGTGAAAAATGGCTATGGATGAAGAAAGTACATGAAAGAGTTAAAGGTGTGAAGCTACTGTGTACTAGAAAGTCCAATTGGATGCCATTTTCGATTATGTTTTTATTGTAAAGAAAGATTGGTAAGATGTATGCTAGTTTTGTGAAAAGAATGAAAATGGATGACGAGCAAGCATGTCCTATCATTTTCTTGTCTTTCCAGTGGGGTCTTCTTACCTTTCTCATTCCTCTATCAACACCATAAAAAACTCAATCTCATGTTACTTAATTCTCATTAGAACTCATTTGTGATTAAACTGCTTATTTCATGTGAAATATTTTACTTTAACAATATGTGCTACAGAAAATACATTCAAATTAGTGATCAATATATACACATAAATCAAGATTCATGTTTTCTAGTAACCTAATGCAGGGAAAATTAAATTTAATATTAAAATAATATCTTGCACAAACCCTAAATTTCAATCACCCTCTTCATTCTCATAGGAGGTAAGTGTCTTATCTTCCTTCTTCCCCCTTTCTTCTCATTCTTCTCTCTTTTTCTATATTTTTTTCATCTAAAAACTTAATCTGTTGGCAGAGGAGCTGCTCTACTACCGATGGAGGCAAGCCCGCCACACAAGGCCTAACACAGAGGCCAACAACCAACCTCGCTGGCCTTATGCGACGAACAAATCATCTGACTACCTTATAGGCTTTGAATATTCTAAATTTATTTTTTCAGAAAAAAAATTATAAAATTGTACAAAAATAAACAAGTGCTTGCACTATAAATGCAAAAATTGTTTGGGACTTGAAGCTAAAGATAGCTTTTAATTTTTGTCTCTCTTTTTTCTACATATTCGAGAGCCCTCGATGTATTTTTGTTTGAGTTGGATTCACATATTTTTGAATAGGCTACATTTCCTACAAAGGATTTGATGAGACACATTGGCTTGGCCTCAGAAGTGAAATAAAATAGGTTCTGTATCTTTGTTCTCCATTTCTCATGTCATCTAGATCACCTTTTTATTTTGTTTCTAAGATTCACTTAGTACACCATGCTAAGATTTTTGCCATTTATGCCATTAATATAGATAGATAGATAAATGCTTAAATATATTCAAGAGAGGTGCAATAAAGAAGGGGTAGGTTTGAATGACTTATAATGCTTTGATTATACACTTTTTCCATTTTTCAGCCCTTTCTCTCATCTCTTCTCTTGATTTCAACTATGCGTGTGTGTGTGTGAAGTTAAAACTATTATTGATTTCAACTCTCTATGTGATAAAAGTTAAAAAACTTGAACAGTCATTGTTGGATATAAATCTCTAATGTAGATATATACATATATATGTGTTTGCACACGCAGCAGTAGCAATTGTAGGCAATCATGATTTTGATGTTGAATACGTTTTGGGACTGTGCTCAGCTCCTAGCTTAATTGCTGTGCACCTATCTTCCTTTAATTCCCAGCTCCTTTTTCCCTCCTTTTCACTTAATCAAATTTTACTTTGTGTGTGTGTGTGTGAAAGAGAGAAAGATAGCGAGAGATACGTGTCTTAACTACATATATTATATATGTCAAGAATTGAATAGAAGTCATTTTCCAAATCTGATTGTTGTTGGCCTGTTTTGGGGTTATTAAGAGATGTATATGGTTAGTGTGTGACCCTTTTGTTTTTACCCACTAATGGTGTTATTGTGTGTGTATGTGTGTGTGGGGCACTGAATGAAATGGGAACTGTTGCTGCAAGAAAGAAAGGGTTTTCATTGTCACGACTTCTTCTAATTCCTCTTCTTCTTCCACTCATTTTCGCTTGTTTAAATGAAAAAACAAATGTCTAGAAACCACAGAAGTCGTAGTTTCTTGGTTGGATATTATTTCTTTTTTAAGTGCTCCGGAAATCAAACCAAATCGATTGGTCATACCACATGTAAGATAATGTTTGACTAAATTTATTTAAAAAATATTATAAACTTTTACATTTTATAAGATATTTTTTATTAAATATTTTTGAAACTTACAAGATTTTAGATTTTATTTTTAAAATAATTTATTAAAATATTTTGATAAATAAATTTTTTAGATATCAATAATGACAATTTTATAATTAAAATCATTAAAACTAGTAGAGTTTATTAAAATTTTAAAAATAAATTAGGATCTTCTTAATTTTTAAAAAGAGCTTATATGATCCTAATATGTTATTTTAGAATCCTATATAAACTTACTAAATATTTTCTATAATATAACATGTATTCGAAAATAAATCCCAAAACAAAAAATGTTGTTAAAATAACTAAATATTGTAATTATTGACAGACATAACTGCAATATGCTCTAAGAGAACCCAAATAAAGCATACGTGCAAGAACATTTGACTTATTGAGAAGCTATAGCTATAGTCTACGTTAGTGATGTTTGAATTTAACTACGAAGAATGGACTTTAATATCAATGAGCTCCATTGAATCAAATTTTCCATAATAATATTCATTTACTTAATTCTTTTCTCTAGATTGCAAGATGAAGTTCACAAATGTTAGCTGTTGAAATTAAAAGAAACTCAAACTTATGGTCCTTGATGAGAAATTGATATATGATTGCTTAATAATTTAGGTGGCTGAATTGAAAAATATTTCAATCTTTCTACTTCCAAGTAATTTCATGTTTCCTTTTTTAGCTTTACAAGAGCTAGTGGCTGGAAGTAATTACAAGTTCTAGAGGGGTCTCTTCTAAGTTGATAGTCAGCAATTAATGCATGGATTCACATAGTTCAGAGAAATTGTCTTTGAATAAACTTATAATAAAAAGGTCTATTAATTTAAAATAAACTTACAACACTATGGTTTTAAGTTTCAGTAGACTAATCTTTTTTAGGCTACAATTTTTGTCACTGCCTTAACCAAAATAACATTTTATGCCAATGTCTAAGTTTGTGGAGATATTCAGATTTCCATGTCAAGGAGGAAATTCTAAGATATACAATTATCTTTTTAGGTGTTTTCCGATAAGCCAAAAAACATAAGGCATCAAATCTTTTTAAAGCAGCTCTTGACTTAGTAATTAATTAACTCTTTTTGAAATCCTGCTTTCATAAATGGTCTATTTTTGGTTTGTGTTTGTACTTAGTATCAAGAAATGCCCTTGCTTGCGTTAGCTATAAGCATTAATTTGATGAATTTGTGAAGTGTAGACAAAGTATGCTGATTAAATATGGAGTATATATCATGACAACTTGCATGAAATTTCATTTATAATGTAAATTCTGCTTTACAAGTAATAACATAGAACTATCCTATATTGTCATTAAATAAGCTCATTTCATCTTTTATTCATCTACATTTAAATACCGTAGACTACATTTTCATGTTCTTTCTTTTATAAGCAATATTGGATAAATATCTAGAGGGATTTACATAGAATTCTCATATTTTCCTATATCTTGGATTCAAAATGAACCACTAATACAAGCGGAAACATCACTATAGGTGATGTCAAGTTTTAGTGTGTTCAGTCTATACAAAACTCTTAAAAACTTTTAATAGTGATTTTTTTTATTAATCCAAAAATCTTGTAGTTAACCGAACACGTGCTTTTTCAACTTTTAAGTTCTAATTTGAATAACGTTTTAGAAATCAATGCATCATTCAATGACAAAGCTAATTGAAGATTTAGGTTTCAACTTGCTTAAACAATGGTGTGCTTTGTCATCTCTTAATAAGAAGGCACATTCTACAATGGCTAGCAGTCTATCTTGTAAATGTCCATGGGAGGCTAGAGAAGAGTGATGAAAATGAGGAAGGAAAAATACATGAATACATTATGCGTGAGACTGTACTTTAAACTTGTTTTTGAAGTATGATTTCAGAATAAAACTTTGAAAACATCATAGTGATTGCTAATTAGCATTGCCCACAATAGGCAAACTCATAGATATTTAATCCATCCTGCTAGATTCAGGCCTTTACTTTTTAAAAATGGCCTTCCAATAAAACTAGTATATTTCAGTCTCTTGCCTCTTTTCATTTTATTAAATCATTAATTAATCTATATCTTTACTGTTTAGATAAATGGTATAACTGTTAGATTCTTGGATGATGCTCCTAGTGGCCCAGTCACAACATTCTTCAAATCTATAAGAGACACACTAGATTTCAACTTTGTGGATGAAAATAAAGGTTGATTTTGTTTGAATACTTTTGTTGTAATGTTTTATCTCATTCTAGTTATTTTCTTTGATGTTGTTATTAAAATGATTAATATATTTTGGTTCTTTTGTTTTTGGTAGTGAAAATGCTACCTAAGGGAGTTGTGTTGCGTTGTGGTTTTGGTTGGTAGTTTGAAATTGAGATTAATGTTTTGAAATTATACTTATGTTTAAGGATAGATGATTGTGGTTAGTGTTGTGTCTATGGATGGATAGATGCACTTATTCTTTTGTTTATAGAAGGAATGACTAAATTATTTTTATATAGGATGTTTGTATGCTTCAAATTTTAATTTTTTCTATAATTTCACATCCAAATTTAGCTACTAAATAGGAGAAAAAAACACTTTTTGTAATGAAAGTATGTTGTTACAAAAACAATTTATTAGTAATGAAATTTATTTGTCACTTTTGTGAATAATAACAAACTTATTTGATGTATCCGTAACAAATTATTTTATTTATCTATAATGAATATTTACTAATTCCTAACAAAAAATTAGTCATTCTTAATCAAGAAATTAATTATTTGTAACCAATTCATTGCTTATTTGTAACAAAATATTATACTCTTATAAGTCATAAGTAATGAAACATTTAGTTGCATATACTAATTGTAACAAAACTCTTAATATCTTTTGTAATGAAATTATTAGTTATGTATTCTATTAGTAACGAGAAGCCCATGTTCAAATTAAAGTAATATTTAACTAGTCATAACCAAATATTTTGTTATAAAAACAATTTGTAATGAAACTAAATTAAATAAATAATATTATTATGATATGCATTGGTAACGAAAAATAAAAGGGTACAAAATTGTCAATGTTTTGATAACAAAATATTTTGTTATGCTATAGAAAACTATTGTAACTAATATTGTTTTATCACTAATATGAAACTTTTGGTGATAATAAATTTCCTCGCCATAATTTCATCATTCGTAACGAACCATAATTTTTGTTACAAATACTTTTTACTACGGGCTTTAACATACAAAACTTCAATAACAAAAAATTCATTACCAATAGTATAAGGCAACAAATTTCAATGTTATGGTAATGAAATGAATTATTACTAAAAGTGTAATTTCTTGTAATATCAATATTCTCCAAAAATCGACAATTAACACCAATCCAATTGGATCCAAAAATAGCCAAAACACTTTAAAGCATAATTAACATGCTATATCAACATATAACACCATCCAATGCTAAATCAACATTTAACATCTTAAGATTTAAATCAATATCATGACGACATATGAAATAACACTTAAGTACATATTAACATGTTTCAATTCAACACTATATAGAGCCATATATAAAAACATCCAAACACTTAAACTCATTAATAAAGGATTGAGTGGCACTAAGATTCAAATATTTTCAAAACAAAAATAGAATAAACTAGCCCACACAACAGCACAAGGATCTAAACATGCATAGAATTTATATTTAGAATAGAAGAATATTTAGGTGAAAGCAGAAAATTCAAAGAGCAAGGAAACTCTCTTCAACCATTAGACAGGCTCTTCACCAGCGCAGCAGAATCACCACTAATTTTTCCATAGATGTGCTCCTACACTTTAGCTGAAATTTTTACTAGAACTCTTCAACCTTTTGAAGATTCTTTAGTCCAAATTTCAGGCCGATTAGAATACCAGAGGTATTCCTAGAAGAAACAAAAAACTAGCTGCCAAAAGCTGCTCTAGTTAAGAACAAAAACAACTAAAATAGATTGCCTCAAATATAAACATCCACACACCAAATCTATGGAATATTCTCTATAGAAAGGCTGAAAAATCTGCAGAGAAAGAGGGGGTGAAGGCTGGAAATATTGAGGTGGAAAGAGGAGGGAAAAAGAGAGAATGATAAGAGACTAATAACTTAGAATCCCACTACACAATATTTTTGAAAGAAAATCACACAAAATGTGCACACCTCACATACATTTGGCTAGCCACTATACCATATCCATATATAGGAGTGGTCACACACCTCCCACAAGGAGGTGATGCCAAGTGTCCCTTGATTAGGTGGCTACTAACTTTGTGACTAGTAAATTTAATTAAGCATAAATTTCATCTAATGAAATGTCTTGCAATTAAATTCTATTTCTTATTAAACAAACTCTTCACGTAATAATTCTCCAAAAAATTATCTCTCCAACTTAATTACATTAAATACTTTAATTTAATTAATAATCATTTGACTAAACTATTAAGTCAAAGTGATTAATTAACCTTTAATTAATTAATCTCAATTTAACTCTTTAATTAATTTCACCAATTTAACAATTAAATTGATCAAGCCAAAATGACTACAATTTTGCCTCCTCCACAAACTAGCCATGAATTTTCTAACTCTTAGAAAATTGTCCTTCCTTTAATAGACCATGTCATTGGCTTTTGTATGTGAACCATTAGGTTATACCATTCGTTGAACATGGGCTCACAACTCCTTATGACTTTTAGAATATCAAATATTCACTTTAGTTTAAATTCTTTTAAACCAAGTGAGCATTTAATTAATCTCATTAATTGAAGAGTACCAAATCTCTATGGTCGATGTCTAACCTCAAGCCCATGAAGCCCAAATAATTGGCCAAAATGAATGCTCATGAAGAACCATTCTAGCATTGTGCATACTATGCAAATACGATCCTTCCATTTCCTATCTCTCGAAAGTAGCCTAGGATAAGATATTTATCATCTCCTTAATAACCTCAATACTATGTTTCTATTCTTAATGTTCAATTTCTTTTGTGAGCTTATCTTTGGAAACACCTTCCCTAATTATCATGTCACCTTGTACAAAGATTTCTTGAAATCGATCATTACAGAACACATAGGAGATGCACTCGCCCTTCACTAAGACGATAAGTCAGATTCCATCTTGAATTTCACAAACCTCCATGCCAAGTAGCTCATACCCAATCTCAACCAAAAAGACTTACTAGGTGGTCAAGAAAGAGTCAAAGTATGAGGACTGGACATAAGGTTACCATGGATCCTTAGGTCAAAGGACTAATAATATGCACTAGTATAAGCAAGAGAACTAGTTACTACCGACTTGCCACTACGGCTATCTAGTGGATTCTTCAGTGGGTTTTCAGTATCTTGTTTTCTAATAAACACATGTATCTCATACAGTTGCTCATGGAATAGAGCAACCACTGGCCCTTGAATTTATGCATCGTTAGTATAAGTTTATTCGAATCTCAGATGCCCTGTCTCATAAGATCTTATGACTTAAAAGTTTTAAGATCACGATTGTGTGAGACTTATTCCATGGTCACCAAACTAAGTCCTACAGTCATAGGTGATTTGAGGGCTTTATCCAAATGCTAGTGATGTGAAACAAAACATAAGATGACGATGGCCATTTAAAAAATATCATTCAATCAAGATTATACCATGAGTGAAATAGTTTACAAAGCCAATCTCATTGGCTTCCAAAACACCATTCCAATAATTAATTGAATCAAATGTTTGAGATCTAGAATTAATTTATCACATGAATTAATGCACTAAATTCCAAATGTAGGCATGGAAATGGCTCCAATACCACTTGAAAAATAGAGAAGGGTTGGGATCCAAATATTAAAATCAAAAGTAGACAAAAAATAAAACCAATCCTCTCTTTCCCAAGGATCATAATCATGCACTAAATGAGGACATGAATGAAAAAAAATTTCCTTTGTGACCAAAAGCAAAGGATTCCACTTGATCCCTCCAAGAACTCTTCTAAGGGCTGATCTACAAACACTAGCTGATGGATTTGATTGCTACCCTTCTAATGCTCCAAAAATCAGCAAATTTGGTACACCAAATCACCTTTGGAATCACAACCTTATGACCAAAATCTACTAAAAGTCTCAGCTTCTAGATCGCCCTAAAGATCCACCGAAGTTAGCCATAAAATAGTTCACCAATGAATCACAAAGTTCCCTAAGTGTGAAACCTCTAATGTAAAGTCCACACACCTAGGATAAGCTCTTAGTCAACCACACTTTTGCTAGACAAAGAGAGGAAGATGGTGATGGTAGAAAAATGGTATTTTAGGAGAAGATGAAGGAGAGAATTTTTTGTGTTATTATTTAACACATGGATTGTATTACACTTTTGATGGAAAATAGGAGGAATGCCAACTAGCTTCAAGTGGCCAGCCAAATGTCTTATTTATAGATAAGATGGAAGCTCTTAGATGCTTCCATCACACCCTCTATGCCGATTGGCCAATTTGTCAATTTGTGTGTGCATTTGCATTTCTTGTGCATTTACAATTCATATCATCAAATGAAATGCTAATTAACTTAATTCAAATGGACTCTTCCGTGTGATTTCCCTCCAAAACTCAAATTCTCAATTTAATTAAATTAACTCTTTAAATTAATTAATTTTAGACTAACTTCTTAAGTTAATTAACTCAACTCTTTAAGTTAATTAGAGTTAACTTGACTCCTTAAGTTAATTTCATTAATTAATTATCATATGGCACCAATTAAATTAATAGCTTAATTTAATTGGCCTAGTTTAACTCCTTATATTATTGTAATTACTTTAACACTTAAATTAATCAATCCAAAATGATCAATTAAATAATCAATCATTTTATCTCCAAATACGCTTAGTATGATTTTCTAACCTTTAGAAAGTCCTCCCATCAAATAAAAGTTTCGTTAGGCTTTTTTGTGTGTCCCATTAATTCCTCCCATCAAATAAAAGTTTCCTTAGGCACTTTTGTGTGACCGATTAAGTTCATATGTTCATTAGACATGGGCTCACAACTTATTGTGATATTTTGATTATTGAAATATTCACATTAGTTTAAACTCCTTCAAACTAATAACTCTTTCAATTAATTTGTATTAATTGAAGAGTACCCAATCTCCATGGTTGATGTCTAGCAACAAGCCCAAGGAGCCTAACTAAATGGATGAATGAATCATATTATGATGAACAAGCCACAATATATTTTGCCTTAGTGGTAGAGTCAGCCTTGGTGTCATATTTGGAACTCTTTCAACTCATCGTGTTGCTATTGAGGCAAAATATAAATCCTAAGTTGGAATTAAGGTTATCTTAATCGGATTGAAAACTATAATCCAAATACCCTTCAAGTTTCGATTCTCCACTGTCATATAGTAAAAATAAATCCTTAGTTCTTCTTAAGTACTTGAGGATTGCTTTTATGACCATCCAGTAACTTTCACCAGGGTTAGATTGAATATAGCTTGTTACACTTAGAACGTGTGCTACATCCGATCTAATATATTGAAGGACATACATTATGCTCCCTATCACGAATGCATATGGTATTTGGGACATTTTTTCTCTCTTATCTTCAGTGTTAGGGGCTATAGACTTGGAGAATCCAAATTTTTATTTAAATTTCATTTACATCTTAACTACATTTGGAATTTCATTTCAAATTAATTAAAATGCCATCTCAAATCTCATTCAAGTCTTTCTTCCAAAAATGCATCCCTCCTAATTAATCAAATTAAACTCTTTAATTTAATCTTGTGACTTTTGAATATCTTATATTCATTCTAATTTAAAACTCCTTTTAAACTAGTTGACTCAATTAAATTGATCTCATTAATCGAAGAGTACCCAATCTCCATGATCGATGTCCAACCTCAAGTCCATGGAGCCCAACTAATTGACCAAAATGAATATTCTAGAGAACCATCATTGTTCCACGCATGCCATGTAAATACAGTCCTTTTGTCTTATATCTCCTAAAAGAGGCCCAAGGTAAGATATTTGTCGACTTCCCAATAGCCTCAATACTATGTCAATATTTTTAATGTTCAATGCTTGTTGTGTGACCTCATCTTTGGAAAACCCTTTTTCCAAGTTGTCACACCAACTTGTGCAAAGATTTCTTGGAATCGATCATTATAAAACACATAGGAAATGTACTCGCCCTTCACAATAGTGAAGAGTTAGATTCTATCTTGGATCTCATAAACTCCATGCCAAGTAGCTTATACCTAATCTCAACCTAAAAGATTTGCTAAGTGGTGAAGAATGAGTTAAAGCATGAGGACCAGTCGTAAGGTTACCATGGATCCTCAAGTCAGAAGACTAATAATGTACACTAGTGTAAGCAGGAGAACTAGTTACTACCGACTTGCTACTTTGGCTATATAGTGGATTCTTCGATAGGTCTTTAGTGCTTTATTCTCTAACAAACAGCCACTAACATGTACTTGTATCTTATATAGTTGCTTATGAAATGGAGCAATCTCCAACCCTTAGATTTATGCATCGTTAGTGCAAGTTTATCCAAATCTTAGATGCCCCCATCTTATAAAATCTTGGAACTTGGAAGTTTTAAGATTACGTTTGTGTGAGACTTATTCTATGATCACCAAACTAAGTCCCATAGTCTAAGGTGAATTAGGGGCTTCATTCAAATGCAAGCAAAAGAATAATATAGTATAAGTTGAAGGTGGCCATGTAGAGAATATCATTGAATCAAGATTGCTTTACAAGGTAATAGTTTCTACAAAGCTAATCTCATTGACTTGTAGGGTACTATTCTAACAATTTCCCACTTGCCCTAAAGCTAATGCCTCATGGCCTTAAGACCCCATTTTCTCAAGATGCCCTTCAAAGACCTTTTGCAATAGGGGTTTTATCAATGGATTTGCTATGTTCTCTTGTGAGATAGGTCTTTTCACTCGGACGTCGCCTCTATCAATGATCTTTCGGATCAAATGATATCATCCAATATATGCTTAGATCGTTGATGAGATTCTGCTCTTTAGCTTACGCTACCACCCTATTATTCTCATAGAAGACAACAACTAGCTTAGTAATGCTAGACACTGAATTCAGCTCTTGAATGAAGTTTTTCATCCAAATACTTTCCCTTGCGGCTTTTGAAGCCATAATAGATTTTTCCTTTGTGGTCAAGTCGACCATGGTAGGGCTACAACATAATTATCTATACAATTCTCTATAAAGGATTTGGGAAAAGTATCTTATGTATTGGGAATACGTATCTATAGAGATAGATCAAAGAAGATGATGGTGTTTTCCCAGACCTCATACATTAACAAGATACCAAAGAGATTTAGTATGGAAGAATCCAAGGGAGGGTTCCTTTCTATGAGACATACCATTCGTCTCTCCAAGTTTATAGCCCCTAAGATAGAAGAGGAGAAACAAAGAATGTCCCAAATACCCTATGCCTTGACAATAGAAAGTATAATATATATAGTTCAATGTACTAAATCGGATGTGGCACACTCACTAGGTGTTACGAGTAGATTCCAATCCAACGTTAGTGAGAGTCACTAGATGGCCATAAAAATGATCCTTAAGTACTTAAGAAGAGCTAAAGACCTATTTTTATTGTACGGCAATAGAGAATTGAAACTTGAAGAGTTTTTGGATTCTAGTTTCCAATCCGATGTAGATGACCTCAAATCCATATCTAGATTCATATTTACCTCAGTAGTGGCACGGTAAGTTGGAAAAGTTTAAAATAAGACACCATGGCCGACTCGACCATAGAGACAGAATATATTGCAGCTTTGAAAGTTGTAAAAAAAGGTATTTTTGGATGAAAAACTTTATTTAAGAGTTGAATGTAGTGCCTAGCATTGCTAAGCCAATTGTTGTTTTCTGTGACAACAATGGGGTGGTAGCGCAAGCTAAAGAGCCAAGATCTTATCCATGATCAAAGCATATATTGAGGCAACATCATTTGATCCGACAAATTATTGATAGAGATAATGTTCGAGTGGAGAGAGTTACCTCAAAAGAGAACATAGCAAATCCATTAATAAAATACTCATCATAAAAGCTTTTTAAAGGATATCTTAAGAAGATAGGTCTTAAAGCCATAGGGTATTGGCTTTAGGGCAAGCAAGAGATTGTTGGAATAGTACACTACAAGCCAATGAGATTAGCTTTATAGAAACTATTACCTTGTAAAACAATCTTGATTAAGTAATATTCTCTACATGGCCACCTTCATCTTATGCTTTATTATACTTCACTTGCATTTGGAAGAAGTCCTCAGATCACCTAAGATTGTGGGACTTGGTTTGGTAACCATGGAATAAGTCTCACACAATCATGATCTCAAAACTTTCAAGTCATAGAATCTTATGAGATGGGTTATCTAAGATCCGGGTAGACTTGCACTAACAATGCATAAATCTACAGGTTGGAGATTGCTCTGTTCCATGAGCAACTGTATGACATACAGGTGTATGTTAGTGGATGCTGGTTAGATAACAAAGCACTGAAGATCCATTGGAAAATTTACTAAATAGTTGAAGTGGTAAGTCGATAATGGCTAGTTCTTCTGTTTAGCTAGTGCGTATTATTAGTCCTCTAACCTGAGAATCCATGGTAACCTTATGTTCGATCCTCATTCTTTAACTCATTCTTGACCATTTAGTAGGTCTTTCAAGTGGAGATTTGGTATGGGCTATTTGGCATAGAGATTTGTGATAACCAAGATGGAATCCGACTCCTCACTATTGTGAAAGATGAGTGCATCTCTTATGCATTTTATAATGATCAATTCTAAGAAATCCTTATCCAACGTGGTGTGACAATTTGGAAAAGCAGTTTTCTAAAGCTGAGATCACACAAATGGATTCGAACATTGAAAATAAAGATATAGTATCGAGGCTAATGAGGAGCTAACAAATAACTTGCCCTAAACTTCTTCTAGGAGATAAGAGACAGAAAGACCATATTTGCACAGCATGAGTAGAGTGATGATGGCTTTCCAAAATATTCATTTTGGCTAATTAGTTGGGCTCCATGGGCTTGAGGTTGGACATCGATTAATAAGATTAATTAAATTGAGTTGACTAGTTTAAAAGAAGTTTTAAACTAGAATGAATATAAGATATTCAAAAGTCACAAGGTGTTGTGAGACCATGTCTAATAATGGTAGAACGTATTGGGTGACACACAAAATTTAATTAGTTTCCTAATTAATGGAGAGAATTTTCTAAGGAGTTAGAAAAAGGATCTCTCTATCCTAATGGATCGAATTTTGGTGCCAAGTTTGAAGGTCAATTTTAGTTTGATTGATTTAAGTGTTAAATTGATCAACTAATTTAAAGAGTTAAATTAGACCAATAATTAAGGAGTTAATTATTTGGTTTCAACATGACCATCAATTGGTCAAGTTAACTTAAAGAGTTAAGTTAAAGCATAATTAATTAAATTAAAGAAGTTAATTTGATTGATTAGGAGGAATGAATTTTTGGAGGAAACACTCAATTGAGATTTGAGATGGCATCTTAATTAATTTGAAATGAGATTTCAAATGTAATTAAAATGCAAATAAAATTCAAATGAAAATTTAGATTCTCCCTTGCCACTTAAGCTTTATTGGCCGCCACTCCTCCCCTCTCATGGAATATGTGATGCCATCTTGGCATCACACAAATCCAAATCTATATATAAATATAGTGTAGAAGTCTCTAGAGAGAGAAAGTAGTATGCAAAAAATGTGAAGAATTAGATTTTTCATTTTTCCTTCCAAAAAATCAACCCCTTATGTAAGCTAGCATTTCGTCAGTTGAAGCTTAGCTTTTCCTTCCTCTTTGTACCAATTTTTGGCGTTCTCCATTCCCAATTCTTTGGTTTAATTTCATCTTATGAATTAGAGAATTAAGAAAGTCTCATTAGTGTGTGGACTATTTCAATACAGGCAAGACGCATGCCTTGCTCTATTTTTGGAGAGCTCTCTACAGGAGGTCCAACTTTACAAATTTCTCCAGGACAATTTAGATGACCAATCAATATAAATGTTTGAATATAGATTCTACAAGGTTTTTTCTATCTTTAGTAATTTGTTCAAAATATTTGGAGGTAATTTGGTAGGGAGATCATCACAATAGTTTTGCTATGCCGCAACCAGATCGAATTTGGAACTGGTGAAGAGTTCACTTGTTTCATTCTGAATTTGCTTATCAAGGTAATCCTCTATCTAAATATGAATCCAAGGCATGATTAGATCCTTAGAATGCTTTTAAGCACTAGTTATTTTATGTTTTCAAGTTTTGATTATAGATCCTAATACCTATCTTACTTTCACCTGGAGAGATAAAGACTGTGTTCAAAAGGGATGAACCCTTTCTTGGATTCTTTCATACTAAAATTTTTTAGTATCTTAGCAATGCACATAGTTTGCGAGAGCCCCAATATCTACTTTGATGTATTTCTATAGATTCGTATTTCTATTATGTAGGATGCTTATCCCAAATCTTTAATAGAGAATTGTGAAGTTAACTATTCTTTTAGTACACTCTAACCCTTATCTCTCATTCCCAATGAAAAATATGTTATCAACATAAAGCCTAATAAGTCCCACTCACTTTTTTATACACATAAGGTTCATTCGCATTTTGACAAAGCTAAACAATTTGACTGTCTTATCAAAAATGTATATTCAAACTCGAGATGTAAATCCATGTGGTTGCTCAATCTAGATTTATTCTTCAATGTTTATATTGTGAAAAATGGTCTTTACATCTATTTTTCATATCTTGTAGTCATAGTTAGTAGCTATGGCAAGCATAATCCTTATAGACTCAGGCATAGTGATTAGTAAAAAAGTTTCCTCAAAGTTAATACCAGGTCTTTAAGTATAACCTTTTGTCATTAATCTAGACTTCTGGTAAATCTACCAAAGTTTATACTTAGTTGTAGTACATGGAGTCCATTTTGGATTTCATTGCCTCAAGCTAATGTCACTAATCTATGTCCAACATAACTTCCTCATAGATGTTTGTACCATTATCTATTTACCCTATCTCATAAAGAAATTTGAACCTTTTGGGCTGCTTCTTGATTTTGTCCAACCTTCTAAGAGGTTCTTTATTAGCTCAAGATGCTCTATTATATCTAGTACTTGTGGGGTAATATGATTATCTTGAACTTTATAAGTTCAATAATAATGCCTTTTCTATCAAAACACAAACTCCTTTTCCAAAAAGGTGGCGTTTCTCAAAATAAATATTTTTTATTCCAAAGGATCATAGAAATAAGACCCAAACACACTTTTTGGGTATCCCACAAACTTGTACAAAGTAGACCTCATATCTAACTTATCTCGCACTAATCTCTTAACATCTGTGGAAAACCCCCAAACTCTTAAATAAGAGTAAGAGGGTGCTTTCCCATGACACATCTCATGCAATTTCTTTAGCACCAACTTTGAAGGTATTATATTTAGTATCTTCGCTGCCATTGCTAAGGTAAGTTAGCAAAAAGAGATAGGTACATCAGGGAAGCTCATTATGGAATATACTATGTCTAATAAGGTACAGTTTCTCTTTTCGGCTACTCTATTATCTTAGGGTGTGCTAGGTGGAGTTTATTATGAGAGAATCCAATTCTTCCTTAGATAATCCAAGAAATGGGTACTTAAGTATTCCCTTTCTCGATCCAATCAAAGAGCTTTAATGTTTAGTCAATTTTGCTTTTGTACTTCATTCTTATACTCTTTAAACTTTTCAAAAGCTTCAAACTTGTACTTCATAGGATACACATATTTGTATCGAATGTGAACATCAGTGAAAGTAATAAATTAAGATTAGCCACCTCTTGCACTTATTCTTAGTAGCCTATACATGTTTGTGTGGATCAAATATAAAGGACTTGTGGTTCACTCTGTTTATCCTGTAAAAGCAGCCTTGGTCTTTTTTTCTTTTAAACAAGATTCACAAGTAGAAAGGTCCTCTATGTTACTAACATTTCTTACTTTGAGGGCTTCTATCTTATTCATTCTATTCGTGAAAATATGTCCAAATCTTGGATGCCAAAGTGTGGCACTTTCTTGGTTATATATTATTTTGCTTTGAATGTGCATAAGTGATGATTGAGAATCTAATATGTATAATTCATTGTTTAAACTACCATATGCAATTAAAGAACCATTCTTTATTGCTTTCAATTTCCTATCTCCAATAGAAAAATCATATCCTTCATTGTCTAAGACAGGAATTGAAAATAATGTTTTTAACAAGATTGAGTACATAAAAGTAAAGACCTAATACAATGAAAGAGTTCTCCAAATCTAACTTGACTACACCTTCAATCTAGGTCGCAACCTTTATGCCATTTTCAAGGTAGAAGATTATATCCCTATTACTAATCATCTTTCTTCTTTCTATCCCTTATAATAAATTACGAAGATAAGAACTATATGAGGTAAATACCCATAAGGAAAAACTTTTGGTTAAGTGTACTTCAATAAACAACATACCCGTCACAAGTGTTGCAAGGTATTCCTTACAATTGTGCTTCCAATGCCCAGTTTCATCATAGTAGAGATATGCCCTTTTTATCCTCTTTTTTCTCCTTCTTAACTCCTCCTAAGGGCTTCAATGGTTGCTTCCCTTTTGAAGAAGAACGTTTCTTTTTCTTATCTTTTTTTTCTCCTAGGGCCTTTAGACTTGGAGAAGGATGCAAGTATAAAAGCTCATCCTTTGTCATAATCAAGTCGATAGTTACCAATGTATTAACCAATTCATTAATCATTACCTCTTATTTAGACATGTTGAAGTTCAAAATGAATTGCTCAATGAGCTTGGTAATGATTGGAGGATCAAATCTACATTAAGGTTATTGTCCATGACCACATCCAATTTAGAAAGTTTCTTAATGAGAATGATCATCTTAAGGCCATGATAATAGACACTTTCCCTATCAACCATTCCAGTCCTAAAGAGCTCTCTAGATAATGAATAATGCTCATGTCTAGATTGTAACCCTTATCTCTTTTGTAAGTGCAAGTGAATCTCAAAAGTGGTCTTTATGTTTTCATGAGATTTTTAGACCTCATCGAACATAGACACATCATGAGGCAATGGGTTTAAAGATCATCTTCTACCCATTTAGCAAATTTTTCATGTGCCTTTGTTGAAATAGTACCCTACAAGCCAATGAGAATGGCTTTGTATAAACTATTGCCTTATAAAATAATCTTGATTGAATAATATTCACAATATGGACATGAACATCTTATGCTCTATTATCTTTTACTTACATTTGGGTGAAGCCCTTAGATTACCTAAGATTGTAGGACTTGGTTTGGTGACCGTGGAACAAGTCTCATATAGTCATCATCTTGAATCTTCCAAGGCATCGAATCTTATGAGACGAGATATCTAAGATTCAGATAGGATTACACTAATGATGCATAAATCCAAAGGTTAGAGATTGCTCATTCCATTAGAAACTATATGAGATACAGGGGCATATTTGTGGGTGCTTTTTAGAGAACAAGGCACTAAAGACTTACTAAAGAATTCACTAGATAGCTAAAGTGACAAGTTACTAGTAGCTAATTCTCTTACTTACGCTAGTGCATATTATTAGCCCTCTGACTTAATGATCCATGGTAACCTTGTGTCCAGTTCGTGTGCTTTGACTCATCTTTGACCACTTAGCAGGTCTTTTAGGTTGAGATTAGGTATGAGCTACTTGGCATGGAGGTTTGTGAGATCTAAGATGGAATTTGACTCCTTGCAATTCTCAAGAGAGGGTATATCTCCTATGTGTTTTATAATGATTGATTCCTAGAAATCTTTACACAAAGTGGTATGACAATTTGGGAAAGGAGTTTTCCAAAGGTGAGATCACATAAATGGAATCGAACATTGAGAATAGAGATATAGTATTGAGGCTATTAAGAAGCTAACAAATATCTTGCCCTAGGTCTCTTTCAGGAGATAGAAGACAGAAGAACCTTATTTGTATGGCATGCATAGAGTGATAATGGTTCTCTAAAATATTCAGTTCGGCTAATTAGTTGGGCTCCATGTGCTTGAGGTTGGACATTGACCATGGAGATTAGATACTCTTCAATTAATGAGATTAATTGAATTGAGCTAACTTGTTTAAAAGAAGTTTTAAACTAAAATGAATATTAGGTATTTAAAAGTCACAAAGAGTTGTGAGCCCATGTCTAATAAATGGTACAATCTATTAGGTCTCACACAAAATCTAATTCGCTTCCTAATTGATGGAGAGAATTTTCTAAGGAGATAGAAAAGGATCTCTCCTAATGGACTGAATTTTAGTGCCAATTTTAAAGGTCAATTTTAGTTGGATTGATATAAATGTTAAATTAATTAGCTAATTTAAGATTTAAATTAGATCAATAATCAAGGAGTTAATTATTTGGTGCCAACATGACCATCAATTGGTCAAGTTGACTTAAAGAGTTAAGTTAACAATTGAGCTTAAAGTGTTAAGCTAGTTTGACTTAAAGAGTTAAGTCAAAATAACAATTAATTAATTTAAAGAGTTTAATTTGATTAATTAGGAAGAATGAATTTTGGAGGGAAAACTTAAATGAGATTTGAGATGGCATCTTAATTAATTTGAAATGAGATTCTAAATGTAATTAAGATGCAAGTTAAATTCAAATGAAATTTGGATTCCATTTTTACTACTTAAGCACCCCACTTGGCTGCCCTCTTCCCTTTATAGATTGTGTGATGCCACCTTGGCATTCCACATATAGATATAGGTATAGATGAGAGCTCGGCCAAAGAGAGAAAGATACATGTGCTCTGGGTGTGAATGATTAGATTCTTCATTTTTCTCCAAAAAAAAAAAAAACACCATTTGCAAGCTAGCATTTCATGAGTTGAGAGCTTAGCTTCTTTCTTTTTCCTCATACCAATTTTTGATCTCATCCATTATCAATTCTCTAGTCCTATTCTAGCTTATATACTAGAGAACAAGGAAGTCTCGTTGGTGTGTGGACTTTTTCAGTAGAGGCAAGACATATGGCTTCCTCAGGTTTTGGAGATCTGCCTATGTGAGGTCCGACTTTATGATTTTCTCCAGGATGTTGTAGATGGCCAATCAATTTGATTTTTTTTACTAGAGGTTATTAAAGGTTTGGGCTATCTCTAGTAATTTTCTAAAATTTTTTGAGGCAATTTTGTAGGGTGATCATTGCAATCCTTTCACTATGCCATGGGTTGGCAGATTCTGAAATCAATAAAGTGTTCACTTGTTTTTTCTCAGATTTTCTTATCAAGGTAATCTTCTATCTAGATCTAAATTCAAGGCATGATTTTATCCTTGTTTGGCATGTAGGCACTAGTTACTTTATGTTTTGAAGTTTTGATTATAGATCCTAGTGCCTACTTGCCTTCAAGTGGTATCAGAGCCTAATTTGTTTGGTTGATTGATTCATGTGATGGATCGATCTTCATCACTATATTCTTGATTCAATTGATAGATTGGAAAATTTGGTTGATTTGTATGTGGCTCCTTGATTGATGAATTGAAAGCATACTATTATGTGGTTTAAGTGTTAATTCATGTAGTTAATATGTTTTAATTCATAGTGATTAACTTTGAATGGTGATTTGGCATTAATTGATGTTATATGTTGATATAGCATGTTAATTTATGATTGAAAGATTTTTGGTCAATTTTGGATCTAATGTGATTGGAATTTCATTCGAGATTTCAAAGAATTTGATTATTGCTTTTCCTAATTTTTGAAAGCATGTTTTAAGCACATGAATTTTTAATTTTAAAAGGTGTTTTGAATCTAAAAATTAATTTGAAATATGTGTTATATTGTTGCAAACATGGGCTAAAATTGTTGGTGCATGAAATTTGAGTGGAGAACAAACTTGGCAAACCATGAACCCCAAAAATAGGGGCTGTCGGCAACCTCCTAGGCATTAGTCGGGTAGCATGTGCACACTGTGTGCATAGGTTGCCTAGCCGTGCACAAAGGGCTGCCAGGCAGTCCAACTTTAGGGGTATTTAGTGAGCTTTGAGTTGTTTTCTCAACTCCTTTAATGCTCAACAAGTTTTTGCACTACACACATTAGTTGCACAAATGTAGTGCTATGTGTCAAAATTATGTTTAACATATTTGAATGCTTTTAAAAATTGGCTAAAGTTGATCTCCAATTAATGGCATAAGATTTCAATTATTTGTTTATCAGATAAGCAGTTAATTGTTAGAATTAATTGTTAATTTTAGATTTATTTGTTGTTCATTTAATTGTTGAATAAATAGTGAATGAATGGGGGTGATCATGAGCATTTTAAATTGATTTTATTTGTTTTAAAGTTGTTGAATGGATTGTATTAAATGGGGCGTGCATGCCTTTAGTTCTATTTTGTAAAATTTATAAGAGTAGAACTATTGGGAGTGAGAATTTCCATTTCATGTAAATGTTGCATGGAGCAATGAGCATAATGGAGGCCATTTGAAGACCGATGAATGTATGGGATACACGCATGTAATAGTTTAGTTTAATTCAACCCACTTAAAATCAATCGAAGTGATACGCCTATGGCTCTAAGTGCATTACTTGGTTAGGTGCATGGTCATCCCACTCTAGGAGTTTGCTAGGCTATTTACTTATTTACGCTTTCTATATCCTATTGATGCATGAGATGCATGATTAGAATATAGAGAACCTAAATAAGAAGGTAAAATGATGAGATCTTTGCAAGCAAAATCCTCAACTTAGAATGTCTAAATATTTTCAAATATTCAGTCAAAATGGATACAAATTAAAAGAGTTTTAATTAATCCAAGCCCTTCATCAATAGTGTATGCAATGATGATACTACCAATTTTGTGTGATGGCACTTGATCACGGGGGTCACACTTAGGAGGAAAGCTATGAGCATACACTTAGCATAAGATACATCCTTAATTTGGGAACCCACATGCATTAGCACTCAATCATGGGAGATGTTGTGAGGCCATCTTGAGATAAAGTTTTGATTAGTGTGTTCAACTTAACATAAAGTAGTATAGATGGCACATGACCATGTAGGTCTATATGAAAAATGAGACAAGATATATCAAGAGTTGTATAAGATCCAATTAGGAAAAGTTGCGTACTCTTTCATTGCTTGTGGATGGAACTTGGTCATGGGGGTCTATTGGTAAGTCATTGAGGTCTTGATTCTCACTAGGAAATATGATTTCCTGAATTTTTCTTGGGAGAGAAGGATTTGATAAAATAGTGGGAGAAAAATATGCTTGAAAGACTATGAACATGTTTTTTAATATCAAACTCAATCATATGCTTATTCTCTTCTTTTTTTGCCTCATGTAGATTTTTTAAATCTTCAACTAACAAATGGCTAAAAATCCACTCACAAGCATTTTTGAAACTAATAAACTCATCAAGCCTAACTTTCAAGATTGGTTAAGATACCTTAAGATAATTCTTGACTCCAATAAGAGGACATATATTCTTGATCAAAGTCCACCAGACACTTTGAGTGATGATGCAACTAATGAGGTTCATGAAGTGTTCACAAAATTTGTAGATGAAGATCTACAAGTTAGATGCCTCATGTTGGCATCCATGACTATTGAGCTCCAAAAGAATTATGAGCACATGAAACATGCGTTTGAGATATATTTGCACCTATAAAAGTTATATGGTGTACAAATAAGACATGAAAGATTCGCTTTGTCTAAGAAGCTCTTTAGGACAAGGATGAGTGAAGGGGCGAGTGTCCATGATCATGGGCTAAAGATGATTGAACTCATCGAAAAGCTTGGACACTTGACGTGATCATGGATAATGATCTTTACATAGATTTGATCCTCTAATTGTTGCCACCCTCACTTGACCAATTCATTGTGAACTTTAATATATCCAAGTAAATTATTGCGATCAATGAATTAGTGAACATGTTAGTAACCACAGAAGTGACAAAGAGAAAAGAAAAATCTCTTATGATAGCATCTTCCTCCAAGTTGAAAGGTCTTGAAGGCCCTAAAAAGGGAGATAAGAGAAAAAAGAGTTCTTCCTCGAAAGGAAAGCAGTCCGAGAAGAGTTTCAAAAATGTCAAGAAGAAAGCTAAAATTGATGTAAATTGTTTCCATTTCAGTGAAAAAGGTTATTGGAAAAGAAACTGCAAAGCTTACCTAGCTACTCTTGAGACAGGTATATATTTCTTTGAGGTACATTTGATGACTAATTCTTCCTCATACGTATTTGATACGGCATGTGGTTCTCATCTCTATAATTCCTTATAGGGGATGGAAAGAAGAAAGAGTCTACGTGAAGGGGATATGGTCCTCCGCCTTGGAAATAGAGCAAAATTTATGGCCTACATCTAATGCGTAATAACACTAAACTTAGGAAATTCTTGTATTGTTCTTGATCTAATTTACCATGTACCTAATCTTGTTATGAACATTATTTCAATTCCTATTTTGGATAATGAAGGATTTTTATTTTTCAATATCAAATGGGAAATTGAAAGCATTGAGGAATAGTTCCTTAATTACACAAGACACATCAGTTCATAGATTATACATGCTTGATTTTCCCACTTCTCTTATGCACACTCAAATAAATAAGAGAAACAAGATATCCAAGAAAATACCATTTTGTGGCATGCAAGACTTAGCCATATCTCTAAAAATAGGATGAGCAAGTTGAAAGCTCTAAAATCACTAAATGTTAGTGGCATTGAGGACCTTCCTACTTGTGAATCTTATTGAAAAGGAAAAATGACTAAGAATCCATTTGTAGGATAAATGGAGCAATCTAAAAATCTTTTAGATTTGATCCATACAGATGTTTATAGACTACTAAGGATTTGTGGGAGAGGTGGCTATTCTTACTTTATCACTTTTACTGATGACCATAAGCAGTACAGACATGTGTATCTTATGAAGTACATATTCGAGGCCTCTAAAAAGATTAAAGAGTACAAGAATGAAGTAGAGAAATAGAAAAGACTTAGTATTAAAGCCATTCGATCGGATTGAGGGAGAGAGTACTTAAGTGTCGAACTCTTAGATTATCTTAAAGAGTATGAGATTATATCTTAATGAACTCCACCCAACATACCCCAACTTAATGGAGTAGCCAAGAGTAGAAACCATACCTTGTTGGACATGGTAAGTTCCATGACGGGTTTTTCTAATGTACCCATATCATTTTAGGGATATGCCTTAGAACTGGTTGTAAGGCTACTAAATGTAGTACCTCTAAAGTCAGTCCCAAAACATTATTTGAGATATGGCATGGCAAAGCACCCTCTTACCATTATATAAAGGTTTGGGGATCCCCCACCTACGTTAGACAAATAGTAAGGGATAAATTGGATAGCAAATCCATTTTGTAGAAGTTTGTAGGATACCCAAGAGAGTCTATGGGCTATTACTTCTATGATCCCTCGGAACAAAAGGTGTTAGTTTTGAGGAATGCCTACCTTTTGGAAAAAAATTTCTATTGGATAGAAAAGGCATTGTCATTGAACTCGATGAACTTCAAGATGACCATGAAATCCCACAGGCAATGGAAACAACAGAATTGTAAAAACCTAGTACATAACCTTTGAAAAAGTTGGACCAAATCAAAAAGCAACCTGAAAGGTTTGGATTTCTTCATGAGATCGATCAATCGGATGATGATTCAAAGACCTATGAGGAAGCTATGTCGAACATAGATTTAGGATGATGGCTTGATGTCATGAGATCCAAAATAGACTCTATGTACTCAAACAAAGTATGGACTTTGATAGATCCACCAAAAAGAATAATTCTTATTGGTTGCAAGTGGATCTATAAGTGAAGGCTTGGGGTAGATAGAGAAGTAGCGACTTTGAAGGTGCAACTAGTGGCAAAAGGTTATACTTAAAGATCTGATATCGATTTCAAGAAAACTTTTTCACTAATCGTTGTGCCTAAGTCTATTCGGATCTTACTAGCCATAGTTGTATATTATGACTATAAGATATGGCAAATAGATGTGAAAATTGCTTTCCTCAATGGTGATATTGAAAAAGAAATTTATATGGAGCAACCACAAGGTTTTACATCTAAAGGAAGTGAGCAAAAGGTTTGCAAGCTCTGAAGGTCCATTTATGAACTCAAACAAGAATCCTAAAGTTGGAACACACATTTTGACAAAATAGTCAAATCATTTAGTTTCGTAAAAATTATGTATGAACTATGTGTGTACAAGAAAATAAATGGGAGTTCATTACAGTTTATTGTGCTTTATGTTGATGACATCTTTCTCATTAGGAATGAGGTAGGAATGTTAGAGTGCACTAAAGCATGGTTATCCACATAATTCTCAATAAAGGATTCAGGAGAAGCATCCTACGTATTGGGAATACATATCCATAGAGATAGATCGAGGAGGATACTGGGGCTTTCCCAAATCCCATACCTTGAAAAGATACTAAAGAGATTTAATATTGAAAAATCTAAGAGAGAATTTCTTCCCACAAAACATGGCATTCCTCTCTCCAAGTCTATGGCCCCCAAGACTGAGGAGGAAAAATGAAGAATGTCTCAAATACCCAATGGCTGAGCAATAGAGAGCATAATGTATGCTGTTCAATGTACAAAATTGAAATTGGCACACTCACTAAGTGTTATGAGTTGTTCTAATCCAAACCTCGGTGAAAGTTACTGGATGGCTATAAAAATAATCTTTAAGTACTTGAGAAAAACTAAGGACTTATTTTTAGTGTACAATAATGAAGAATTAAACTTGAAAGGTTTTTGGATTCCAATTTTCAATCTAATGTAGATGACATTAAAATCACTTATGGATTCATATTTTACCTCAATGACAGCATGGTAAGCTAGAAAAGTTCCAAGCAAGACACCATGGCCAACTCGACCATAGAGGTAAATTATATTGCAACTTTGGAAGCTACCAAGAAAGGTGTTTGAATGAAAAACTTCATTCAAGAGTTGAATGTAGTACCTAGCATTACTAAGCAAGTTGTTGTTTTATATGAAAACAATAGAGTAGTAGCGCAAGCTAAAGAGCCAAAATCTCATCAACGATCTGAGCACATATTGAGGTGATATCATTTGATCTAAGAGACCATTAATAGAGGCAACATCCGAGTGGAAATAGTTGCCTCAAAAAAGAACATAGTAGATTCATTAATAAAATCCCTATTGCGAAAGGTCTTTAAGGACATTTTGAGAAGATGGGTCTTAAGGCCAAGGGACATTGGCTTTAGGGCTAGTGGGAGATTGTTAGAATAATACCTGGCAAGCTAATGAGATTGGCCTTGTAGAAACTATTACCTTGTAAAATAATTTTAATTGAATGATATTTGCTATATGTCCATCTTCATCTTATGCTCTATTATACTTTGCTTGCATTTGGATGGAGCGCTTCGATCACCTAAGACTATGGGACTTGATTTGGTGATCATGGAATAGGTTTCACATGGTCGTGATCTTAAATTTTCCAAAGTTATAGGATCTTATGAGATGGGGTATCTAAGATCTAGATAGGCTTGCACTAATGGTGCATAAATACAAGGATTAGAGATTGCTATATTTCATGAGCAACTATATGAGATATGGGTGTATGTTAGTAGGTGCTTGTTACAGAAAAAGATATTGAAGATCAACTGGAGAATCCACTAGATAGCCAAAGTGGCAAGTCTATAGTGACTAGTTCTCCTTCTTATGCTAGTGTATATTATAAGTCATTTAACTTGAGGATCCATGGTAATCTTATGTTCTGTCCTCAGGCTTTGACTCATCCTTGACCACTTAGTAGGTCTTTCAGGTTGAGATTGGTATGAATTACTTGGCATAAAGGTTTGTGAGATCCAAGATAGAATCCGACTGCTCATTATTGTAAAGGGCGAATACATCTCTTATGTGTTCTATAATAATTGATTCCTTTAAATCCTGGCGCAAGGTAGTGTAACAATTTGGAAAATGAGTTCTTCAAAGTTGAGGTCATACAAATGGAATCGAATAATGAAAATAGAGATATAGTATTGAGGTTATTGAGGAGTCGACAAATATTTTACCCTAGGCTTCTTTTGGGATATAGGAGACTGAATGATCATATTTGCATAGCACATGTAGAGCGATGATGGTTCTCCAGAATATTCATTTCGGTCAATAATTTTGCTCCAAAATTAAGTCAACCAATTTAAAAAATTTTTTAAACTAAAATGAATTTAAGATATTCAAAACTCATAATGAATTATAAGCCCACGTCCAATGAATGGTAGAACCTATTAGGTCACACATAAAATTCAATTAGCTTCCTAATTGATGGAGAGAATTTTCTAAGGAGTTAGAAAAGGATCTCTCCTAGTGGACCGAATTTTGGTGCCAACTTTGAAGGTCAATTTTGGCTTGATTGATTTAAGTGTTAAATTAATCAACTAATTTAAGAGTTAAATTAGACCAATAATTAAGGATTTAATTATTTGGTGCCAACATGACCATCGATTGGTCAAGTAGACTTAAAGAGTTAAGTTAACAATTGAGCTTAAAGAGTTAAGCTAGTTTGATTTAAAGAGTTAAGTCAAAAGAATAATTAATTAAATTAAAGACTTTAATTTCATTAATTAGGAGTAATTAATTTTGGAGAGAAACTCAAATGAGATTTGAGTTGGCATCTTAGTTAATTTAAAATGAGATTCTAAATGTAATTAAGATGCAAGTTGAATTCAAATAAAATTTGGATTACATTTTTGCTATCTAAGCACCCCACTTGGCTGCCCCCCCTCCTCATGGAATGTGTGGTGCCACCTTGGCATTACACAATTCCACATCTATATATAGTTATAGATAAGGTCTCTACCAAAAAGACAAAGATACATGTGCTTTAAGTGTGAAGGATTAGATTCTTCATATTTCTCCTAAAAAAAAAACCCATTTGCAAGCTATCATTTCATGAGTTGAATGCTTAGCTTCTTGCTTCTTCCTTTTACCAATTTTCAATCTCCTTCATTATCAATTCTCTGATCCTATTCTAGCTTATAGACTAGAGAACTAGGAAGTTTCATTCGTGTGTTTACTTTTTCAATAGAGGCAAGACGTGTGACTTGCTCAATTTTTGGAGATCTATCTGCATGAGGTCCAACTTTGCAATTTTCTCCAAGACATTCCAGATGGCCAATCAATCTGAATTTTTTAATGGAGGTTCATAAATGTGTTAGCTATCTCCAATAATTTTTCCCGAATGTTTGGAGGTGATTTGGTTGGGCGTTCGTTGCAATCCTTTTGTTGTGCCACGAGTAAGCAAATTCTGGAATCAGTGAATGTTCACTTGTTTGTTCTCAAATTTTCTTATCAAGGTAATCCTCTATCTAAATCTAAATCCAAGGCTTGCTTTGTTCTTTTTTTAGCATTTAGTTACTAGTTACTTTATGTTTTAAAGTTTTGATTATATATTCTAGTGCCTATCTTGCCTTCACCCTCATCATCGCAATCATCACCAGCAGTGTCCAACGAACTTTGAATAAGGATATATGTTCTATTTTTGGAGTCAAAAATAATTTTGAGGCTTCTTAGCCAATCATAGAAGTTGGGATCGGTGAGTTTATAGGTTTCTAAAATAACACTTTGTGGATTCTTTGTTTATTGAGATTTTAAATATCTACAAAAGTGAGAAAACGAATATAAGCATGTAATTGAATTTGAAATTAGGAAACATGTTATTGACTTTCAAGGATGTTTTTCTTCCACTATTTTAACAAATTCCTCACCCTCTAAGGAATTCCTAAAGTCACATTTCATGCTTAGAATCAAGGCTCGAAAAACATCATTTGTGGATACACAACATGTGAGACATCCACAAACAATCCTAAGGTAAGCAATACTTGCTAATTACATCTCTATGAAACCCTTGATTTGTTTTGCCTCATTTTTCATGTAGACCCATGACTCGTATGACATCTACACTACTAGGTGTCAAGTCATACCTAACAATCAACCTTTAATTATAAACTCCACTATGACATTCCAAGACTTATGAGGCAATGCCATCATGAGTTTTTAATTAAAGTGCATCATATGCTAAAAAAGTGAACATAGCTTTCCTCCTATAAAGTTTCCCATAGCTCGTGTTCCAATGCTAAATTTAAAGTAGTATCTCATGTCACCTCCCATTGGTAGAAGGCTTAGATTAGTCAAGACTCTTTTTAATTAATATCCAACTTAACTTAATATTTTTGTAAAACTTAAACTTCTCTAAGTTGAGGATTTTTCTTGCTTTAAAAGATCTCATCAATTTTATCTTCTCTTGTTTAGGTTTTCTATATCCTAACCATGTACCTCATATATCAATAGAATAAAGAAAAGTATAAATAAGTAAATGCGCTTAGTATGCTCCTAGGGTGAGATGACCATGAACCTTAATCAAGTAGCATACCTAGAGCCATAGGTGCACTACTTAGTTGATTTTAAGTAGGTTGACTAAATCATATCTATCACATAAATTTATCCCATACATTCATGGGTCTTCAAGCCTCTTTGATCCTCTTAGCCTCCTTTTACTCCTTGCAATAGTTACAAGTGAAAGGAAATCTTTATCCCTAGAGATCTACTCTCATAACGTTTACAAGGTGAAAAATCAAGATGCATGCAAGCCCTCATTAAATACAACCCTTTCCAAATAACTTTGAAACAATTAAAACCAATTCAAAGGCTCATGTTTCTCCTTATTTATCATCTATAAGTCATTCAATAATTAAATGAACAATGAATAAAAGTTGACATTCAATCTATCTTATTAAATGCTTATCTCATAAATAATTAACTAATAAGCAAAAATAAGCATAACTCTTTATGCCTCTCAATTTTGCACATAATTGAAGATTAACATAACTTGATTTTAACAGCTAGCAAAAATGTCCAACATTATTTGGAAACACTTACACAACTTTTGTTCATCTAAATATGTATGAAAAATAAGCGAGAAGCACAAAGTATCACAAACTGATACTAAAACGACCATGAGGTAGCCTTGGGACAGCTGTTTCCCACAATCACCTGCCCAGAAAGCTCGCTACCTCCCGGGCTATGCAGCTGGGTGGCAACTTGTGCCTTTCCACCTAGTGGCCATGTTTTGGTTCCTATTTTGTAGTTTTTGTACACCAAACTCTTAAGAACACTTTCTTAACTCATTTTCACAAAATTTAGACAAATATCTAGATTCAAAACACCTTTTAAAAATAAAAATTCAAGTACTCAAACATACTTCAAAAATTAAATCTAAGTGAGATTCAATATTCTCCAAAAATCTCCAATTAACTTCAATCCAATTCGATCCAAAAATAGCCAAAATACAGCAAAGCTATAATTAACTTGCTATATCAACATATAACATCATCCATAGCTAAATCAACATTTAACATCATAAAATTTGAATCAAAATCATGCCAACATATGAAATAACACTTAATCATGTGTTAACATATTTCAATTCAACACATAAAGAGCCACATACAAAATTTTCCAAACACTTAATTCATCAATTAAATCAAATATTTAGAGATTTAGTATGAATCAATCACATGAATTAATTCACCTAAATCCTAATTTAGAATGATGATAGCTCCAATAACACTTCAAAAATGTAGATGGATTAGGATCCAACAATTAAACCAAAACTAGGCAAAAATACAACCAATCTACTCCTTCCAAAAGATCAACTACATGCCAAAATTAGGATTAGAATGCTAAAACTTACCTTTGATGAAAGCAACCAAATGAATCAACTAGATCACTCTAAAACGTCCCCCAATGATTGATCTATAAGCTTCAACACCTAGATCCAATTGCTCCCCTTCCAAAGCTCCAAAAATCAGCAAAATTGACACACCTATACACCACCACCAAAGCAATGAGAATTTGGTCAAAAATCACTCAAATATGAAGCCTCATAATTGCACAATTAATGCTTCAAACTTGGCCTGAAAATGTTTCACTAATGAACTTCTAAGTTCCCTAAGTGTTGAACCTTTATTGTTAAGTCCACACACTTAGGCTTAGCTCTCAATCAACCTTAATGTGCTAGAGAAGAAAGGATGATGGTGATGATAGCAGTGGAGGTTTTGGAGGGGGAGAGATGGATGAGAGAACTTTGGGTGTGGTTATTCAACACATGAATTACACCACACTTTTGCAAGGAAAAAGTGAGAGATGCCAACTAGCAAAAGTAGTTGGCCGCATGTTTATTTATAGGAGGGGATGCTCTCCATGCATGTGAACCAACTTGCCGACTTGCTAACTTGACTTTACGTTTGATATGCATCTGTGTTTATATTTTATCTCATGAAATGCAATACCAACTTGCATAATTCAAATGGGTTGTTCCATTTGATTTCTCTCCAAAACTTAAATTACCAATTTAATTAATTTAAATTACTCCTTAAGTTAATTAACCTAACTCTTTAAGTTAACTTGGGTTAACTTGACTAATTAATTATCATATGACCCAAATTAAATTAACTCTTTAATTTAATTAGCTTAGTTTGACTTCTTAAGTTATTTTGATTAATTCAAATTTAAATTAATCAAGCTAAAATGGCCAATTTAATTAGTCAAACATTTTCTCTCCTTTAGGATTAAAAATTGCCTAGTTGATTTTCTAACTCTTTAGAAAATCCCTCTTATCAAATAAGACTTTCTTTAGGCTTTTGTGTGTAACCCATTATGTTCATCCATTCATTGGACATAGGTTCACAACTCATTGTGATATTTTAAATATTGAAATATTCACATTAGTTTTCATTTAAACTAATAACCTTTTCAATTAATCTCTATTATTTGAAGAACACTCAATCTCTATGGTTGATGTCTAGTAGCGAGCCCATAGAGCCTAACTAATTGAATGAATGAATTATATCTTGATGAACTATTATAGCTTATGTTTTCCATGCAAATACAACCATTTCATTTTCTATCTCCCAAAAGAGGCCTAGGGCAAAATATTTGTCAGCTCCTAATAGCCTCAAACACTATATCTCTATATCTAATGTTTGATTCCCAATTATGACCACAACTTTGGAAAACAACCTTTCTAAATTTTCATACTACTTGTGCAAGGATTTTGTAGAATCAATCATTATAGAATACATAAGAAATGCATTCATTTTTCTCGACAACAAAGAAAAATATCTCATCTTAGATCTCACAAACCTCTAAGCTTAAGTGGCTTTTTGCCAATCTCAATCCCGAATGTCCCGATATGTGGTTGGGAAAAAGTCAAAGCATAAGGACCTGAACATAAAGTTACTATGGATTCTCAAGTCCAAGAACTAATTATTTACACTATCATAGGCTTGAGAACTTGCCACTACCGACATGCCACTATTGCTATCTAGTATATTCTTCGAGCGAGCTTTCAAGGAACTTATTCTCTAACAAGCACCCACTAACATGCATTGAATCTCGCATAAATTTTCCATGAAATAGGATAATATCTAATCCCTTGGAGTATACATTATTAGTATAAGTCTATCCGAATCTTAAATGCCCCATTCTCATAAGATTCTATGACTTTAAATATTTAAAATCATGACCTTAGACTCTTGTTTCATGATCACCATCATATGTATGATCAAAGTTCCATAATCTTTTATGATTTAAGGGCTTTAACCAAATGCCAGTGAAGTATAAAAAGCATAAGATAAAGATGGCTATTTAATAAAAATATCATTCAATCAAGATTATCTCACAATTGGAGCAGTATTACATGCTAATTTTAATTGGTTGTGAAGCACAATTCCAACATAGAGTTTACTACTCGAGTGTCACCTTGGGTGTTGAATGCACATTAGGTACTTACTCCTTCGCCGGATGGCACTACATAACTAGTTAATCGTTCTGGTTATTTTTGCCTTGGGGTGTCAATGGCTATTGGAGTCTCAAGTTTAGATCTCATTTACATGCTTAGCATCTTGCATGTCATACAAGAGCTTCCCACAGACAATGCCAAAATGATGTTGAATAAAAATGAAATTGGAATTCTTTTTCAAAATTAATCAGGCGTTAAGCTTTTACTTCTGAAATCCGCTTATATAGAGTCTAAGCTTTAGTTTTTTAAATGATTGTTTAGATTCTTTTTTGCTTTGAAAGTTGGTGTTAGTTAAGTTCTCCGTAGCTCTAGATCCACTTAGTTGATGAGTCTATCTTAAGTGGGTTTAATTAGTATGCTCATTACATAGTTTACATTTAATTGATTTGGCTCCCTACCTAGTTTTTTATTTTTTTCTCTTAAGATCTTATGTCAATGCAAAAGAACCCAGAATTAATTAATTACATAATATATATTGTAATATGACTAACTATTTTGGAAATACTACTACCAGAGTTTGTATATACCTTAATAAACCCACCAAGTAATACAACTAATACTAATACGTCATTAATGTTGGTCCATCTTCTCTAAGCCTCTGTATTTCTTAATTACATAATTATGTACTTAACTAATAGCCAGCTGACACAATGTAACCATGCTTCTTGTACATCTAGTAACCCAACATATATTCCTTAAACTCTGGGTCCAACTCCAAACCCATCATAGTTTCTAACACAAAGATCACTTCTAAATCAATGCTACCACCTCCTTCTCTACTAAAAAATATATATTTCATCCCATTAAATTTATTAGCCCACCCATTTTGAACCAAAATAGGTCTACTATTAGAATAATACCCTGCAAGCCAATGAGATTGGCTTTATAAACTATTCCACTCATGGCATAATCTTGATTGAATGATATTCTTTATATGGCTATCTTCATATTATGCTTTATTTTACTTCACTAGCATTTAGATGAAGCCTTTAGATCACCTATGATTGTGGGACTTGGTTTGGTGACCATGGAATAAGTCTTACACAATCGTGATCATAAAACTTTCAAGTCATAGGATTTTATGAGATAGGGTATCTAAAATTCGTAAAGACTTGCACTAACGATGCATAAATCCAAAGGTTAGAGATTGGTCTATTTCATGAACAAGTGTACGATATATGAGTGAATGTTAGTGGGTGCTTGTTAGAAAATAAGGCACTCAAGACCCGCCGAAGAATCCACTAGTCAACCGAAGTGGCAAGTTGATAGTCAATAGTTCTCTTGCTTACACTAGTACATATTATTAGTCCTCTGACTAGAGGATCCATGGTAACCTTGTGTCTGATCCTCATGTTTTAACTTATCCTTGACCATCATATGGGTCTTTCGGGTTGAGATTGGAAATGAGCTACTTAGCATAAAAGTTTGTGAGATCCAAGATGAAATCTGACTCCTCGCTATTGTGAAGGGTGAATACATCTCTTATGTGTTCTATGATGATTAATTCTAAGAAATTCTTGTGAAAGGTGGTGTAACAATTTGGAAAAGGAGTTTTCCAAAGATAAGGTCATGTAATAAAGATTAAGCATTGAGAATAGAGACATAGTATCAAGCCTAATGGGAAGCTAACAAATATCTTGCCCTAGGTCTTTTTTTAGGAAATAGAAGGCAGAAGGATCGTATTTGCATGGCATGCAAAGTGTAATGATGGTTCTCCAAAATATTCATTTCAGCTAATTAGTTGGGCTCCATAGGCTTGAGGTTGGACATCGATCATGGAGATTAGGTACTCTTCAATTAATGAGATTAATTGAATTGAGTCGACTAGTTTAAAAAGAGTTTTAAACTAGAAGGAATATAAGATATTCAAAAGTCACAAAGAGTTTGAAGCCTATGTCTAATGAATAGTAAAACCTATTGGTTCACACACAAAATCCAACTAGCTTCCTAATTAATTGTGAGAATTTTCTAAGGTGCAAGAAAATGGTGTCTCTTGGTGGATTGATTTTTGGGGCCAACTTTGAAGGTCAATTTTAGCTTGATTAATTTAAGTGTTAAATTAATCAACTAATTTAAGTATTAAATTAGACCAATAATTAACAAGTTAATTATTTGGTACTAACATGACCATCAATTGGTTAAGTTAACTTAAAAAGTTAAGTTAACGAATTTAGCTTAAGGAATTAAGCTTGTTTGAGTTAAAGAATTAAGTCAAAGGAAAATTAATTAAATTAAAGAATTTAATTTGATTAATTAAGAAAAAATGAATTTTGGAGGGAAACTCAAATGATATTTGAGATGGCATCTTAATTAATTTGAAATGAGAATCCAAATGTAATTAAGATGCAAATGAAATTCAAATAAGATTTGGATTCAAATTTTGCCACCTAAGCCTACTTGGCCACCCCTCCATGCATTATGTGATGCAAACTTGGAATCACACATTTTTAGCCTCTATATATAAATACAGATAGAAGAGGTCATGCATATGATAAATGGTGTGCAGAATGAGTTTCTTCATTTTCATCCAAAAACATTTGCAAGCTAGCATTTCATGTGTTGAAGGCTAAGCTTCTTTCTTCATCTTTCTACCCCAAAATTTCACCTCCATCATCACCAGATCTCTGGTTCCAACTAAAAGAATAGGGATCTAGGAAGTCTCATTGGTGTGTGGACTATTTCAATAGAGGCAAGATGTATGCCCTGCTCTATTTCTAAAGAGCTCTCTGCGTGAGGTTTGACTTTGCGATTTTCTCCAAGATGATCTAGATGGTAAATAGATCTAAATTTTTAATTGAAGATTCTCCAAGGTTTTTTCTATCACCAATAATATTTTCTAGGATTTTTAGTGGCAATTTAGTGGGGCAATCATCACAATCCATTCGTTGTGCTGCGAGAAGGCAAATTCTGGAATCGATGAAATGTTCACTTGTTTCATCTTGGATTTGCTTATCAAGGTAATCCTTTATATAAAATTGAATCCAAGTCATGATTAGATACCTAGGATGCTTGTAGGCACTAGTTATTTTATGTTTTAAAGTTTTGATTATAGATCTTAGTGTTTATCTAGTTTTCAGCCCCATCCAAAATTATTATCATACATTGGGAATCTTAAAAGGCTACCCATCATGGTCATTGCATCATTAAAATTGCTTAATGGGAAGTATTGTGGGTCTTGCTCCTAATCCTCTATGTACATCCTCACTATAGCATTACTGTGCATCACCACATTTTTGTTTATCCACTCAACGCACTACCTGAGATCCTCAACCAGCACATCTCTAGCCAATGCGTATGTTGGGACATTCTATATTACATTTCTAAACTATAGTGGGTTAATCTTAAGCTCAAGTCGATGGTAATAATTAACAACCATTCTAAATATTGTCGGTTTCAATGCTAATAACTTTATTGCATATGTAAGCCTCGCCACAGCAACACATTTAGTGACTGGAGTGATGAAATCTCCACCATTTCAATAGTTGTTCTCCTAGTCTCCCTAGAAATGGTGTTTCTCAACTAACCTACTGATGCTAAAGTTAATTTCCTATTAGGAAATTTCAATATGCATTTGTTGTGCTTGCCTATTAGCTCAACAACATCAATTCTGCCATTAGCTTCCTATTTTCAAGTGTCAATATTACCAGTAACTTAAGCTTTCAGCTTTGTAATAGATTCTTTTCTAAGCCTAAAAATCCTCTCTCTCACTATAGCATCATCAGAGAAAGCAACCTTTGGGCTACCTACCAAAAGTTTGAGAATTACTGAAGAAATCAAAATCGAGTCATGACTAAAATTTAGGGTCTTGGAAATTCTTTTCATCCCTCTACTTAACTTTGCAAAGGTATTAAAGAAATTCTAGAAAGATGTTCCATCCATGATAGCATAAAAGAAGCATCAGATGAAGACACCATTAGCAAATTTCATCATCTAAATGCAAAAATAGGCCCAAAATGCCCTTCAAAACTCACTACTTGTTCAAAAGCAAAGCAGCCCTACACCAATTTAGGCACGTCGCCATCAACAAACCCTAGAAAATTCTTAATGTGGATATGAGACCTATTTGCAGAAATGAGATTAACTCCCCCATCATTGCAAGTGATGTAAAAGTAGCTATTTACGTTAGTTGCGAGATGGCTAGTGAGTGGTGGGAAGTAAGTTAGTATTTGTGAGAGGCTGCATTTAAGCAAAGAAATAAGCTCCAAAATCAAAAATGGAAGCTTGGTGAACAAACTCCTTTTTGAAAACAGTAGCAAGAGAGCATGGAGTGGTTAGAAGCGAAGAGCTTCAGCTCGCCCAAGTTGGATATTTGGTTGGGGAAATTTGTGCCTTTTGATAGCAAATGAAGAGATTTTGAAGCCATTCTTGATATATATATATATATATATGGTAGTGAGGATATTTGGCAATCTTCTTGTTGAAGGGGACTGGGAGAAGTAAGAGATATGAAGTGAGAGTAAGATAAAAAGGGAGGGATAGTGGGGGCATATATAATAGTGAGTAGTAAGAAGGTGGATTTAGGTTCATCCATTTGGGTGATGGATAATGGGGTTGTCTACGATCCATGAAGATTGCTTTGGCTTGATAATGAGCCAAAAGATCTGAACCATTACATATGCATATTTAAATCTAGATAGCACAGTTAAAAAAATAATTATTTCAAAGAAAGATAATAAATTAATATATAAACATTTGGAAAGATAAAAATATCCTTAATTTAACTACACATATTAAAATGACTAACCTATCTTTAATTAATTAAGAAACATAAATACTTAATTTACATTACTATATTAGATTAAAAGAACTGGATTAAAAATTTTTTGACTAAAAATGCTTCATTATAAACCCTAGATCCCAAGTCAATAAAGAACCTCAAACAAAATCTCTTCTTGTTCAATTTATGAGACAAAATTGATGAACACTAAAACTAAATCATTAGGTTAATCTCAATATCTTCATTTTCTTAATTCATGAAGGATGAGTCGAACTCTTTCCCTTCTCTATAGCAATTTGAAAGAATTATGGAATGGCATTCTAGTGTTATTCGAGCTTCTATTGGTGACCTTTGAAACCTATCCACCCCCTACTTTGTAGTGACAATAAGATTCTATGTCTAGCACCTATATCCTACACAATAGTGTATGACATTGACTAACTATGAAATTGGTTGGAAAGAATGTGATTTGTTGATTATTTTCTCATTCCAATGTTATGTGAGTTATATATGTTATTTTATTTTATTTTTAAGAAATTATTCATTATTTTTTAACTCGTTGGGTTTAAAGTTGAAAAGGTATGAAAGCAGGGTATAGCAAGAATTATGATGCTAATTGATTGTTGTAGTGATGTGGTGTTGTTGTAATTGAATTGTTCTGACCTTTTTTTATATTAATATGTGGATTCAATGTTGAAAAGATATCCTTCATTGTATTGGTGTAGTCAGGGTTCAAATGTCGAAGCTCCAGCAAGGTAAAAAATATGCTAGCATGAAATATGTAAGTGTACCTTTTTTCTTCATTATATTGGTATCTTAAAACTTGAAATTGCAAAAAAGGACGTTGATGGATGTTTATTGATAATTCCCATTTTCTAAAATGGAATTGTTTTTATGGATTGTTATATTTTGAGAAATTATATGTTTACTTTTATGGAATGGAATGTAGATGTATTTTGAATAAAGCAGCACACTTGGTGAATAGTGCTGAATGTTTGCAACTTGAAATTGAATTATGTTAGACTTGATTTTGAATGATTTAATCCAATCAATCTGAAATTAATTGGTTGAGTCAATGACATAGAATAGACCAGCTTATGAAATTTTAACAATCCTTTATAATTTGCTCTATTCGGTCTCTTGTGGTATATGGTTATCTGATGAGTTTCCATCAAGTTTATGTCGTGGAATTGGATTATTCTTATCTAATTAAAAGAGAGCTTTTGTATGGTGCTAGTTTTGTGATTGAAAATTATATTTGTTTTAGGATGCAATAAGATTATTAGAGGAAAATCTAAATGTGGCTTTATGTGATACTAAGGTCCAAATATTTAAAAAAAAAACTAAATAAAATAGCCCACACAACACCACAAAGATCTATACATGCGTAGGATTCAGATTTAGAAGAGGAAAATACCTGGATGAAAGCAGAAAAATCGAAGAGCAAGAGTCAAACTCTTCCCAACTATCAAATGGGCCCTTCCCCGGCATAGCAGGATCACCACCATTTTTTCCTTGGATAAACTTCTCTGTTTAAGCTGAAATTTTAATTACTCAACCATTTGAAGATTCTATAGTCCTAATTTAAGGCCGATCGAAGTAGAGACAAAAATCAACTGCCAGAAATAGCTCTAGTCAAGAACAAAAGGCAACCAAACTAGATTGCCTATAAAGCAAATGTCCACACACCAAATCAATGGCCTATTCTCTACATAAAGGCTGAAAAATTTGCAAAGAATGAGGGGAGGCAGGCTGGGAATATTGAGGTGGAAAGAGGAGGGAGAAGGAGTGAGTGATGGAAAGCTAGCAACTTAGATTCCCACTACACAGTATTGTTGGGAGAAAATCACACAAAATGTGCACACCTTATGCTCTACCTAGTTGGCCACCCACTACATCTGTATATAGGAGTGGTCACACACCTCCCATAAGGAGGTGATGCCAAGTGTCCCTTCTTTAGGTGGCCACTAACTTTGTGATTAGTGAATTTAATTGAAGCATGAATTTCATCGAATGAAATGTCTTACAATTAAATTCTAATTTTTATTAAATGAACTCCTCATTTAATAATTCTCCCAAAAAATTATCTCCTCAACTTAATTAAATTAAACACTTTAATTTAATTAATAATTGTTTGACTTAACTCTTAAGTCAAAACGCTTAAAATTTTAGGATAGTCAAAATTAACTCAACCCTTAAATTAATTTTGACCAGTTGGTAGTCATGTCATATCAATTAATTATCTTTTAATCAATTGATCTTGATTTAACTCTTAAATTAATTTTGACCAATTTAACATTTAAATTGATCAAGTTAAAATGATTACAATTTCACCTCCTCAAAAACGGTCATGAATTTTCCAACTCTTAGAAAATTCACCTTCCTTCAATAGGCCATTTTATTAACTTTTATGTGTGACCCATTAGGTTCTACCATTCGTTGGACATGGGCTCACAACTCCTTCTGACTTTGGAATATCAAATATTCACTTTAGTTTAAACTCCTTTAAACTAAGCAACTTAATTCAATTAATCTCATTAATTGAAGAGTACCCAATATCCATGGTTAATGTCCAACCTCAAGCCTATGGAGTCTAACTAATTGGCCAAAATGAATGCTCTTGAAAAATCATTCTAGCATTACGCGTACCATGCAAATGCTGTCCTTCAATTTCCTATCTCTAAAAAGAGGCCTAGGGCAACATATTTGGCAACTCCTTAATAGACTTAATACTATGATTCTATTCTTAATGTTTGATTTTCTCTCTGACCACATCTTTGGAAACACCTTCCTAAATTATCACATCACCTTGTGCAAGGATTTCTTAGAATTAATCATTATAGAACACATAGGAGATACACTCACTCTTCACAAAGACGATAAGTCGGATTCTATTTTAGATCTCACAAACCTCAATGCCAAGTAATTCATATCCAATCTTTACCCAAAAGACCCATTAGGTGGTCAATGAGGAGTTAAAGAATGAGGACCGAACACAAGGTTATCATGGACCCTCATATTAGAGGACTAATAATATACATTAGTGTAAGTAAAAGAACTAGCTACTACTAACTTGCCATTACGACTATCTAGTAGATTCTTTGGTGGGTCTTCAGTGCCTTGTTCTCTAACAAGCACTCACTAACTTTTACCCGTATCTCATACAGTTGCTCATAGAATGGAGCAATGTCCAACCGTTGGATTAATGCATTGTTAGTGCAAGTCTATCCGAATCTGAGATACCCAATCTCATAAGATCCTGTGACTTGGAATATTGAAAATCACGATCATATGAGATTTATTCCATGATCACCACTCAGTGGGTGACCACGTCCCATAGTCTTGTGTGATCTAGGGGCTTCATCCAAATGCTAATGAAGTAAATAAAGAGCATAAGATAAAGATAGTTCTATAAAGAATATCATTCAATTAAGATTGTACCATGAGGGAAATAGTTTACAAGGCCAATCTCATTGGCTTGCAGGGTACTATTCTAATAATCTCCCACTTGCCCTAAAGCCAATACCCTGTGTCCTTGAGACCTATCTTTATATGATGTCCTCCAAAGACCTTTAGCTTTTGGGGGTTAAAACAGTAATTCTGCTATGTTCTCTTCTGAGGTAACTTTTATCCATTCAGTTGTCACCTTTATCAATTGTTATCATATATTAAATGATAACGCATTTAATGTGCCTAGATTACTGATGAGATCTTAGCTCATGTCCCAAATTATCTTCCAAAGATAATTGCAAGCTCATGCACGCTAGGTACTACATCAAACCTTTCGATGAAGTTTATATCCGAACACCTTCCTTTGTGTTTCCAAAACCACAAAATATTTTACCTTAGTAGTTGCCTAGGCCATGGTGTCTGGTTAGAACTCTTCCAATACACCATGCCACTATTAAGGCAAATTATGTATCCAACAGTAGATATTAGATCATCTACAGTGAATTACAAACTAATAGCCAAAAACTCCACAAATTTCAATTCTCCAATGTTGTATACCAAAAACAAGTCTTTAGTCCTTCTCAAGTACTTAAGGATTATTTTTATAGCTATCTAATGACTCTCACTGGGATTAGATTGGATTGAAATCTACTTGTCACACTTAGCGAGTGTGCTACTTCGATCTAGTACATTGAATTTCATACATTATGCTTTCAATAGCAAAGGCATAAGGTATGTGAGACATTTTTCATTTCTCTTCCTTAGTCTTGGGGCCCATAAACTTCAAGAGGTAAATGCCATGTCCCATGGGAAGGAATCCTCTCTTAGATTCTTCTATACTAAACCTCTCTAGTATTTTGTCAATGTAAGGGGCTTGGGAAAGCCCCAGCATCCTCATTGATCTATCTCTATATAAATGTATTCCTAATACATAGGATGCTTCTCCTAAATCTTTTATGGAGAATTGAGTAGATAACTATGCTTTAATATACTCTAATATTTCTTTCTCGTTCTTAATGAGAAGAATGTCATTGACATAAAGCACAACAAACTATACACGACTCCCACTGGCCTCTAGCACACATATGGTTTATACACATTTTTGACAAAGCTAAACAATTTGACTTTCTAATCAAAATATATGTTTCAAGTTTGGGATGCCTATTTGAGTCCATAAATTGACCTTCGGAGTTTGCAAAACTTTTGCCCACTCCCCTTGCATGCAAAATCTTGTAGTTGCTACATATGAATGTTTTCTTCACTGTCTCCATTAAGAAAAGCTATTTTCACATCAATTTGACATGCCTCATAGTCATAATATGTAGTTATGATAAGTAAAATCTGAATAGACCTAGACATAGCGATCGATTTAAAGATTTCCTCAAAATTGATATCAGGTCTTTAAGTGGAATTTTTTGCCACTAGTCATGCCTTAAAAGTCACCACTTCTCTATCTACCCTAAGCTTCTGCTTAAAGATCTACTTGCAACTAATGGGAACTATTCCCTTTGGTGGATCTACTAAAGTCCATACTTTGTTTGAGTACATTGAGTCCATTTTGGATCTCATGACTTCAAGCCAATGTCCTGAATATATGTCCAACATAGCTTCCTCATAGCTTTTTGAATCTTTATCCAATTAACCCATCTCGTGAAGAAATTTAAACTTTTCAGGTTGCTTCTTGATCCAGTCTGACCTTCTTAGAGGTTGTGTACTAAGCTCTTTGATATTTATTTGTTTCTACTACTTGTGGGATTTATTGATTGTCTTAAACTTCATCAAGTTCAATTACAATGCCTTTTCTATCTTATAGAAAAAAAGTTTCCAAAAAAGCGGCATTCCTCAAAATAAATACATTTTGTCCTAAGGGATCATAAAAGTAATAATCCATAAACTCTCTTGGGTATCCCATAAACTTGCACATGGTGGATCTACTATCCAACTTATCTCCCATTATCCATCTCACTTAGGCAAGAAATCCCTCACCCTTAGATAGTGGTAAGAGGGTACTTCGCCATGCCATATCTCATATGGTGTTTTTAGTACTAACTCTGAAGGTATTTCTCTTAGTAACTTCACTGCCGTCATTAAGGAATATCTTTAAAAGGATACAAGCACATTGAAGAAGCTTATTATAGAACGTACCATGTCCAACAAGATATGGTGTCTCCTTTTGGCTACGCTATTGTGTTAGGGTGTGCCAGGTAGAGTCCAGTGAGAAAGAATCCTATTCTCCTTTAGATAATCCAAGAATATGGTACTTAAGTATTTTTCCTCTCAATCAAATTGCAGAGCTTTAATACTAAGTCAATTTTTCCTCTCAATCCAATTGAAATTTTCAAAGGCTTTAGATTTGTACTTCATAAGATACATTTGTCTGAACTAACTATTACCATCGATGTAGATGATGAAATAAAAATAGTCTCCTTTCCCATTAATTCTTAGTTGGCCACAAACATCCATATGGATAAAATCCAAAGGATTTATGGAGCACTCCGTTTGTCCCACAAACGGAGCCTTGGTCAATTTTTCCTTCAAACAAGATCACAAATAGGAAAATCCTCAATACCACTAACATATAATTCTTTGAGAGCTTCCATTGTGTTCATCCTATTTTTGGAGATATGCCCAAGTCTTATATGCCACATCATAGTAGTGTCTTGGATATCTAATTTCTTACTTAGTTGAAAATGCATTTGTGAAGGTTAAGAATCCAATATGTACAATCCTTTGTTAAGTGTCCCATGTGCAGTTAAAGAACCCATTCTTTAATGCCTTCAATCTCCCATTTGATATAAAAGGATCAAATTCTTCACTATCTAAAATGGGAATCAAAATAATGTTCTCAATAATATATGGTACATTAAAACAAAGGTCCAATACAAGTGTGGAGTTCTCTATGTCTAACTTATTGTATGCCTTTGGCTTTTAACACAACTCTTACTCCTTAGCCAAAGCGGTGGATCATATCCACATCACTTGGTTCTTTTCTTCTTTCTATTCTTTATAACAACTTACAAAGAAAAGAACTACATGTGACATGATATATCCATGAGGAAGAATTTAACCTAAAATGCACTTCAATAAAGTACAAACCCTTTTTTAAAGGTTGTAAGGTATTCCTTGCAATAGTGCTTCCAATTGCTTATTTTGCTCAAGTAGAAATAAATAATATCAACTATTTCCTCTATAATCTTCTTGGCTCCTCCGAATGCCTTTGATAGTTGTTTTCTCTTCAAAAAAGAACATTTCTTCCTTTTACCTCCCTTTCTAGCATCTTTAAGCCGTAGTCAATGGCACATAAGTTCCCATCCATCCTAGCTTGGAAAGTCTCTTTTAACAACAAGAACTTTTCATACCTTGTTTAGTTTACAACCTCTTTATAAATTTTAACCAAGGTATAACTCATGTGTCCTTGAAGCTTTTAAAGTTGTAGATGCCATCATGAAACTAGGGGATATGATGATCGTAAGCCCAATTCATGAACTTTTCACATGTCTTTAGATCTACATTAATCCTAAAGGGAATAAGAGTATCTTGATATATAACCTATATTTGCTTCTAGGAATCTAGAATGATTTTTAGGGTTAAGTAAAT